>VYXH01008239.1:4470-79746 GCA_013397275.1 Burhinus bistriatus
AAAAAAAATTTGTCTTAGCCCACTTAGTTTGTCTTTAAAAACAAATTGCTAGAACTTACAGAGAACTGGAAGAGCTACACCTTGCTTTCGGGTACCAGCTGGAAGCATCTGGCTTCTGTGGCCTTGTGCGCTTGTAAGCGATGGGCAGTTTGCTCCATCCCTCGGCGTTGGCTCCAACCACACGGATTTTACTGCTGTCACGTATAAGAGTCCCCTGTTATCATCTGCTCGCTTCTGCGTCGTTCTGCTAAAAGACCCTTTATTAAAATACCAGAACAAATAGGTCATTGTGCAACACAACTATGTTTTCATTTTAAACACTATTTCTGAAAGTGAAAGTTGCTCACAACAGTCTCAAGTTTCTCGTATGTAAATTTTCTCTCCAGTGAACCCATCAATTCGATGAACGCTTTAAAATATTGCACAATTGTGCTGCTTTTGTCCTTCCTGCTGCTGCTCCTCCAAAATACCTGAAAAACCATGAATTAATTTAAAAAAGAACTAAAAGTGGTCACGGCATCAAATTTATTTGAAAAGGCTGAATATAGCAATCTGCAGTTAATTCTTGATGCTGGTGATGTTCAGCGCAAGCGGCTATTGTGCGAGAGGAGCAGTTCTTGAGCTGAAGTATGTTTAATCTTTGTTTTAAGGGGTGTAGGAGCTGGATTTTTCCTGGGAATGAGTTATGACTTCAGCTGATATTTCAAACTCGAACATGCTTGAAATCTCCAGTAGTTTTGGATTAGGTTTTTGTTAAATGGGTGGGTAGGGAATGGCTGTGACGTTTTTTAAAAAAAAAAAAAAANATTTTAAAAATATCTGGCTGTTAACGCGAACGTACGAGCCGCAGAATCGGCTCTGGGCTGAAGCCAGCGTTAGGGCTGTGGGCCTGGGGGTGGTGGAGGGATGTTCCTCCTCCCAACACTTCCCCGGGTCCTGCTCAGGTGGCAGCGTGGAGATGACAGCCTCCTCTCATGGCTCCGGGGAGCAGCCAGCGAGTGAGACTGACATTCTGCTAATGTTCTCCAAAAGCTGCTTTTTTTTTTTTTTCCCCCCCCACCAACTTATCCCCTTCAGAAAAAATAAATCTATTTTTAAATATATAGAATAGTTTGGGGTTTTTTTTGAGCCCTGAAGACTTTTTGTCCATTCCTGCCTCATCTGCTCTTACAAAAATGTAGGAAGTCTAAAAGTTTCTCGTGTTTTAACCCTTTGCAGCTTGTCCTCAGATTTTACTGCTGCAGTTGTGAAACTACAGAAGAGTTTCTCTGTATACATATTGCTTTTCCGAGGTTATTCCTGCTGTAGTCATGCTTATTCTCATTTCCCCCAGTATAAGGGTAACTTCTTTTTTTTTTTGCTGGCAAAGGATCAGTGTTTATGCTCAATAAATCNGTTTTGTTAAATGGGTGGGGAGGGAATGGCTGTGACGTTTTTTAAAAAAAAAAAAAAAAGAGGAAATTCAGGCACACTGTTAATGCTGAGACACAAAGCAGGAAATTGAGTTAAGGATTATGCTTTTTCGTAATTTATTGTATGTTTTTCCACCTTCCTTCTAACGGACAAGAAAAAGTTTTAAAGTACTCCAGCCTGTGTTGGTCTTGTAAAACTGCAAATGTTTCCAAATTTGCAGTTAAAGATTTTTTTTTAATGNACTTATCCCCTTCAGAAAAAATAAATCTATTTTTAAATATATAGAATAGTTTGGGGTTTTTTTTGAGCCCTGAAGACTTTTTGTCCATTCCTGCCTCATCTGCTCTTACAAAAATGTAGGAAGTCTAAAAGTTTCTCGTGTTTTAACCCTTTGCAGCTTGTCCTCAGATTTTACTGCTGCAGTTGTGAAACTACAGAAGAGTTTCTCTGTATACATATTGCTTTTCCGAGGTTATTCCTGCTGTAGTCATGCTTATTCTCATTTCCCCCAGTATAAGGGTAACTTCTTTTTTTTTTTGCTGGCAAAGGATCAGTGTTTATGCTCAATAAATCATGAGATATTGTGGCTTCTCTTTTCAGTTACTCGCTATGAATTAGGGTACAATTCCCAAACGCAAATGTTGTGAATTTATTGTTACTATGCAACTTTACTGTAGGGGAGAGGAAAAAAAAAAAGGCCTGAGAGGGTCTCTTTCTTTTCCTTCTTTTAAAGAAAGATCCTTAGTTAAGACCAAGAAATATGACCTTTTTGTGTCTAGCTTTGGAATGATGTCAATAAGTGTAATCTTGGCAGCGGACGCCCTTGGGGCCAGTGCGGGGCTGGGGTGCGTGTGTGCAGTGGTGCTGGGTGTCTGAGCAGACAGGTAACACGTTTCCAGTGATCGGAAGGAACTGGCATCGTTTTCAAGGAGCATCCTACTCGTCGTGTCTCGGGCAAAGTGCTGGGAAACCATTTTTCCTGTAACCCACGAGTGTCGTGAGCGCCTGCGGTGGCTCTGGCGGGAAGCTTGTGTTACACTGGTGTCAGGCAGGTTTAATTGCAGCTAATCCCAATTAAACGTTGTCGTCATTGAATCGCATGTGGAGTTACGCTGTTGATCTTGACCCATTGGCTTCCATCCTTGTAAGATACCGGCTGGTAATTCTTGAAACAAAAGTGGTGTTGATCATCTGGGAGGATATAAAATGAGTTTTTGCAAAGTGCGTGTTACAGCTAGTAAATGGAAACAGAACACACCTCTTGGTACCAGCACATTTTCTGTTCAAGTACCAGAAGTGCAGCTTAGAAATGGGGAAATAAATATTCAGTAAGTCATGTTTTTTTATATGAGATTTTTGAAGGTATCGGTTTTGAAAAGCAAGGAAGGATGAGAAGAATGTACTAAAATAAAGAAATACTATCTAGCAGCTGAGAGCGGGTTAGTGTCCTGCCAGACTAAGAATGGAATAAAACTTGGAGATGAAACTGCGAGACTGGAAATTCAAATGCTGATGGTCTTTAAACTGTATTTTTTCATGTGGTAGGGGAATCACTAAGCCTAATTTCGTTGGTTTGGTTTGTTGGTTTCTTGGGTGTTTGTTGGTAAAGAAGAAACACGAGGAATGTATAAACGAAGAGGACCTTGTGTTCTAGTCGCTGTCTTGAGTCCGGTGAAGGTAACAGCAGGCGGGATGGGGTTAGATGCTGGTCAGTGCAATGATTTGCTGGGTTTTTTGTTACGAACAGGACCTGGAGATTGTTTTCAGGTGACTGTGACTGTAAGAAAAGCTCTCAGAGGAATGTAAAAGTACTTGGAAATAAAGTAACCTCTCATCATGTCTTTCTCTTCCGATTTATAACCCCATGCTGCTTTCCCCACAAAGGTTTCCAGAACCATTTGTTTTTCAGAAGAGGGGTGTCTGTCCATCAGTGAACCTGCAAGTGCTGTCAGTTTGGATCGGGTGCGTTTAATCTGAGGTGGGACTGTGCAGCATGCTGGCCTTTTGGGCAACAAGCTGAGGATTCAGACGTACTCGGTACACGCTCGGGCACAGCCAGCAGCATGAACACGGGGATCTTTAGCTCAAGTTTCTCCTGTAGCCTGTTTTGCTAAGTAGAGTTTGGCTCCTAGCGCTCCCGCATCCATCTGAAAGAGCTACTTCAGGCTGTACTGTGCGTTCCCTGCCAGTTTGAATGAATTCATGTTTCCTGGTGCCGTGATGCTGGTTGTATTGGGAGGAGACCTATAGAAAGCGTGTCCCCAGGAGGAGCTGCAGGAGCAATGGGTGGGTTTCTCAGTGCCATTTTGGTGAGTCCACGGACTATTCTTTGCGTGTTAAAGCATAAATCCCACCCTGCGCTCTGAAGGGGCTTGCTGCAAATATCTTTCTGGAAGAGGCAATAAAATCCTATGTTTCCTGATGATTTACACTGCAGAGGTGCAATGCCAAATTAATTTGTCAGTGCTCAAGTGTACGGCGCTGTGGACCCTTGTAGAAACTTGTCGAGCTTAGAGCGTTTGCTTTAAAGACTGATCTATTAGTGCGTGTGATAAATAGCAGATACACTTTGTGAAGACATTGACAGAAATATATGCGGCATTTTTAACATAGGACACTGGGGTGAAAAAAAAGGATTTCACATTTGTTAGCGTAGATATAACAAGAGCTGTTGCAAGTGACAGCAGCAGCTCTGTGCTCGCAGCATACCAATGCAGATGGAACTGGTTGGTTGCCAGATATTAGTCATGGGGCACACCTACTTTGGAAGAGTAGCCTGTGGGTTTAGAGAAGTAATTATTTTCTAACAGCCCTGTGGGGCACGAACAATTCAGCTTATGGAGGACAAGGAAGGGCTTGCTCCAGAATGTTAGTTAAAAAATTGTGTGCATATGAGCTGCATCTGGTGACGACTTGACTAGAATTTAATTTGTCCAGGCATTGTTCATTACAGGCATCGTGGAAGACACGAGCTACTGACGGCTGAAACAATTGCTGACCTGATAGAGCTTTTGTGGCTAATCGCAATGGAAGTCGGACCATGCGAGCTGCGGTGGGCAGCCTTTCAACTGGAGCAGGGAAAAAGCTGAACTGCTCCGATTTCAACCCTTCTGGTAGATGGTCCGGCTTAGCCCTTCATCTTGCAGAGCTGGCCGCTTGTAGCAATTAGCGGCTCTGTGTTAAGGACCTTGGGGTGAGCGACCGAGAACAGCTCTAGCTGAACAGCAGTGCTTGCACGGGTCAATATGAAGCTTAAAGAAGTCAGCGCTTCTGACTGATCACAAAATTCTTCTTTCTCTGATTGCTAATTAGATGGTTAACATTCTTTGCCTTATTATCCCACCCTCAGCTTTTCTTTCTGGGGATCTAGGTTGACACTTTCTGGAGGCTCCTAAGGAGTGGTTAACTCTTACATTTCCTAAGTAGTCTAAAAACAACCTGCTCTTTTGGTGCGTGTTTGTGAAAAGTATTTGTGGTGCATATATGTGAAAAACAAAATTATATGCTCTAGATTTAATGTTTTTGTTAGGAGTACATATGATACTGACTCAATCTTAATGTTACATTACATTTTTCTATTTCTTTTGTATTATGGGTATTTCTGGGGACAATTCCAGCATAGACTGGCTGTAGCTGTGACTTCCGAAGTCAGGACTACGTTGCCAATCTGTTCCCAGAAGGCAGGGGTCTGGTCAGGATGGAGGGAATAGATGCTTTCCTACTTGCTGGTGAAGAATACCTTTGTGATAGCCCAGGTGAGACTATTTTTGCCCATTCCAGCAGGGCAGTGATTGGGCTACAGGGCAGTGACTTCAATTTCATTTTAATAGTTTCAGCAACTCCACGTACAAGAAAAGCCCATTAATGCAAGTAGACCCTGGCTTTGGTGGAGCGGGTTCTTCACTGTCTTGCAAAACTTCTTAAAAATCCATGATTATTAATTTTTTTTAATGTGTGAAGAATGCTGTTCCTGTGTTATCTGGAAATAGTTCTCACCTTTGGAATAATATTGTTCGGCAGTGCTGGAGAGGCATAGTGCTCAAAATAGCAGCAGCTAGGAGCAGTCGAGTGAGTTGTGTTGTCAGTCATGGGAACATAAATCCAATTCCACCTGCAGATGAGCATTCCTGAAATAGAATAGGGTTGTCAACTAACAGAGGAGATGTATTGTGTGCATCTCTTTGGTGTGCTGTTACTGCTCTTCCTTCGTACTGCACTGAGGGGGGAAAAAAAATAATTAAAAGTTGCTGTGGTTTAGCTGTAGCTCGAGAGAGTAACCACTTCCTACTCTCTTCAGTAAATAACAGCTGGGAGAGGTTGTTTGGCTAATAAGTGTGTACGCTGTTATTTTGTAGGTGAAATACAATCTGTCTGCAGGCAAAACACCCTGATGAAAAAGTGTGCTGCTCCCTGATTTCGGATGGCAGTTCTGCTAGCCCTGGGGAAGGTGCGAATGTCTCCGGGGTCAGGAAGAGCACTTGGGGAAGGTTGGTGGAAGGGCAGGAAATCTTGTTTCAGGCTTAACAAAACTGACTGCTAGTGCTGTAGGAAATTCGTTAACACCCTGAGCCGAGGGAGGGGCCGCAGGCTGGCAGGAGGGTTGCTGCTGCTGGAGGTAAATTTCAGTGCCATTCTGAATTTTTAACCATGAGGATCCTGGTGAGTGCTCCTGAGGCTTTTCAGGTTCAAAGTTCTCCCCTGTGCAGGCGTTTTTCCTGCAGTTTGGGAAGCCAAAGGGTCTCTGGTGCAGCTGTTTTGCTTTTAACAGCTTCCTGAATCTGCTGGCTTTCTGCATTTAACCCTTTTTCCTTGATTTATTCATGTAATCCTTGAAACTGTTGTCCCCTGCATAAATAAAGCCTTCCTCCTTCATATTTTCCATGTGTAGACTGCTGCGATATACTGTAATTATGGGTTCAAACTCTTGCGGGACTGATGATATCGAGGTAACCCCAGTGCTAGTACCCGTGGATCTGGTTCTGGACTGCCAGGCAGAGCAATGCGGCGGGCTTCTGTTGAGAAGTTGTCCAAATGCTACTTGAATTTTTAAGTGCATACAAAGTAAAAATTAATCAAATGCTATATTTATTTTAATTACTGCAGAAGGGCTCTATGTTGGGCTCTGTGTTTCTCTCCATCTTTCTCTTGTTGGCTGCTTGCTTGCTGTGAATGGTATTGCATCCCATTCCTTCCAACCCAAGAAACGAGGGACCTGCTGGCTTAGCCTGTAGCCTTATGCTGATTAAAAATAAAATACAGCGGCTGGGTGGGAAGAAGGATAGTCTTGGACACTTTCCATTTAATCCTGTAACAGTATTTGAGAGGCTTTTGTCCACATCTTCTGTATTTATTCTGCTTAATGTTGGCTGATACTTGAGCTTGCCTGCAGGTTGCATCCAACCCGGGGTATTTGCTCTTCCAAGTGCAGGTAGCACTGGGCAATCACAGATTGTAGAATTCTTAAAACATTTTTTTTTTTTACATTTTAAAATACTAGGCACTTCACCCTGGGGCCAGCATAGTTATGTAGATCCAACTTAAGTGAGATTATCAAAGTAAAAAAGCCATTTTCACTAGCAGTGTTTAATTTGTCTAAGAAAAATAGAAGGTGATGAAATTTGACAGTGCTCTTGCTCTTGATTCTTATACCTTCCTGCCAGGATAACAGTGTTATCCTAATTAGCATCCTAATTTAAAGGGTTGTTGTGGAACTAGTTGTTGGAGTAGAAAGTTAAGGAGCAGGTGAACCTGTTACATGATCTAATACTTGTCCCTGACGCCTGCGTGCATTTCCCTTAGACGGTAGGAAATGAGCATGATAAAGAATTCAGGGAGCAGAGGGCTCGCTGGCAGCCTTGTCGCCAAGTGCTCTTTTCAAGGTTTTGCGAGCTGTATAAATATGCCAGAAAAGAATGGATTCGTAAGCGAGAGCTCATAAATTTGTGACCTCTTTCACCGTTGCACCAAGAGCTGGCAAGTACCTCTCCATGAATGTGAATTCGCTTGTTTCTTTGCATGACCAGATTTACAGGAGATTCAGCTCTAATCCATTTCTATAAATGGATTATTAGTTTGCTTTCGTGGTTGATGTGATGCTGAAACAGATCTCATTAGGAGTGGGCTTTCTGTAGCATTTGAAGGCTTTTTTGGTTTTCTACCAATAGTGGTTGCTGCTCTGATCTTACGAGGTTTGTTCTTGCAATTGAGACTTCATTAGCTGGTCTGAGTGAGGATGACTATGCTACTGTACGTAGGTGCTAAGAGGAGAGTTGAAATCACGTTGCCAGAAGTCAGCTTGGTTCTCGGGATGCCGTGGACTCCTGCTGTCATCTTCTGTATGATGTGAACCATACTTGGTGTTTCAGCGGTGGAAGGAGCATCGCTCTGAGCTCCTGCCAAAATTGGTCCATTGTAGGGGATGCAGGTTCAGATGATCTTTGTTAATCCCAGTGGCTGGGTGACAACTTGCTTTGCAACATGCTCAGCAGGCTCATAAGGACCCTGTATGTATATCTGTATGGTTCTGGCTTTGTGTTGCGGCTGTGGGTGAAGGGGGTGATGTTCCTGGTGGGTGCAGAGGCAGAGCAGTAGTGATGCTCTGTCTCTGGGACAACACATTTCAAGGACTTCCCAGGTCTCTGATTGCAGATTTTTAGGAGCGTCAACATGATTATAATGAGGCAGTTGAGATTTTTTCCAATGCCGGATTAGTAGGGAAGAAAGCTATTGCTGCTTAGGAAGCTTTTGATAAAAGATACCAAAAAAGGGTGAAGTATTAGTCAAATACCTCTTTCTAAATACGTTTTTTTAAAAAGGCCTATTTCTGTGATGCTCTCAAGCACGGCAAAGCTTTGTTATGCGAGTAGTTTTGCTATAAATACAGGGGCTGGGGCTTAAGAGCAAATGGTAAATGACTCTGTTAAAAACCAATGAACATACAATTTGTTTTGTGGTGCCGTCTCGTGATCCTAAGTAATTTTACTTAGTATTTCAGAGTGTGAAGCTGTATGTTGAAAGCATTGTCGTTTTGTTGTCCGCTGCTGCAGCTCAGCTGGGCAGGGATGGTGCTGTGCCATGTCACATGGGCTTTTGTCCTTGCATTTGTGGAAAGACAGCGAGTCCTGCATGGCCAGCGGGAGATGCTTGGTTCTGCGGAGGCATCTTTGGGCAGAGCGCGCCACACTTGCAGCTGGGTACAGGGCCTGGGGTTATTTATTGCGTGATGGACAGAGCGATATTTTGGCTTCAGGAAGCGAAGACAGATATGGTTGCTGACATACTGCTGCCTTTTTCATAGTCTTTGGGACTTTTTTTACACTTAGATTTGCTTAGAACCTGTCTTTGAATGCTAGATCTATTTTAACAGGGTTTTTTTTGGCAGGGTGAAGTGATAAAGGTACTCAAAAGGAGAGGTTTAGCGAGGGTGATGCAGATGGTGCTTCTGATGCAGGCTTTCTCCATGCTCATCCGTGGAGTCTACGCACCTCTGGTAGTGAGGAAAAAGAACAATTTATATCAACTTAAAACGGTCTGGCTTTCTTCTGTTTTATTTTACGTGTTATCTCGTCAAGCTCCAGCTGCAGCAACCTCCCCTGTGCTTGCTTACAGCTGCAGCTTTGGGGGCTTTCTCAGGAGGGGGCTCGAGGTGGCCACCCCTCCTGGACCGGGGCTCTGGGACCCTTGTGCCTCTTCCGCAGCTGAGGGGTTTTGCTTTCAGCGGTTGTCTCTGGATTGTAACCCAGAGAGTAGGGTTGATGTGCAAGGGAACGAATGCCTCTCTGTTCCAGTACACGGACTGGTAGATACTGCTGCCTCGTGGGCTGGACTGGAGTGAGTCTAGCAGGTGT
Source organism: Burhinus bistriatus (assembly GCA_013397275.1). Lineage (NCBI taxonomy): Eukaryota > Metazoa > Chordata > Aves > Charadriiformes > Burhinidae > Burhinus > Burhinus bistriatus. The sequence continues at coordinate 13,731 of VYXH01008239.1, forward strand.
CTTAATGCAGCAGAATTCTTGGAAGGGTGAGAGGAGTTGACGTATTAGCATGTTGTATTATCACTACCCGGTGAAGGGTTTGTCTGACAGCCGGGTCACAGCCGTAGCAGCTGATGATGCTCAGAAGCTGCAGGTAGGAGAGTGGTGCCGGGCCGGTGAGTCCATGTGCCATGACTGTGCCTGGAGCCTGCCCGTCCCCAGCCAGGTGTGTAGCATGGGACGTCTGGCATCTCTTCCACAGGGCAGATGTGCCGCACAGGCAGCGGATGTTTAATGCACCTCTGTTTCCATCTCTGGCTCTTGGGGGACTCCCAAGTGTGCTGCTTTTACACAGAAGAGGGTCCTGCAGGTGCACATGGGGTTTGGTTTGCCCTCACGACCTTACCAGGCAAGTAATGGGGTTGACACATTTTAAATTTGCACCTTTCAGACTACGTAACTCTGCAGTCCTTGTGGCAAGCAAGCTCACAACGCTGCTGCTTCTCATCTTTAATGGCAGCAGCAGCAGCCTAAAATGCCCTAATGTGTGTGAGCACGTCAGATCTCGCTGCCTTCAGCGTGGTGGAGCGACGGCTCTTGCTGTTTGGATGAGAGAGGGGTCTGAAGAACAAATAGATGACTATTTCTAATTCTGATTTATATTGTTTCCTGCAAAGCTGTCCCCTCTGCAGGGGAAACACGGTAGAGCCATAACAGGAACAAGCAAACATCCCGCGCTTCCTGGTGACTGTAATGACTCTGCTGACTTGAAATGCATCATTGCTTTAGTCTATCGCTAGCTGACTTTTATCTAGGGTGTTTTTTACTGTTAATGATTAGACATTAAACAGTTCCCTCTAGGAACAAGCTCTGCAGCTACTTGCCCTCACAGAGCTTACAGCATCTGTTTCAGTGCTGTTGCCATGAAAACAGGCCGAGCACCAGCACCAGCCCTGTTACTGCCCTGTGGCCCCTTGCAGCACCAGCCGGAGTCACCCCATTGTTTTTATCACACCTTAAAGGAAACCCAAGCGTGCAGAAGCTTTACCTAAAATAATAATGTTCGTATTCTCTATTCCCTTTGTGCTTTCTTCCATTAAATGTTCTAGCATGAATTGGACACTTCTCTTGTCATAGCTAGGGAGGCTTTCATCCAGGGTTCAGCCCTGCAGGGGTCTCGGTAGCCTTCTGTTCGGAGGGGTTGGCTGGCTGTTGGAAAAGCTGAGGTGACTGCCTGTCATAGTGAATTAAATACTAAAGCCATATCTGGAGCTTCGGACGCAATGCAATGTAAACATAAATGTGACGAGGATATTTACCCTTAAGTCAATGACAAATCTTGCCTGACGTTAGTGGAGCCAGGGTTTTATCAAAGGTGTTTTCAAAGGTATAAATTAAACATTGTGAAGGTTCCTGAAGAAAGGTTTATTAGTAAATCACAGCTCTGTAATTGGGTCCTGGGCACATGCCTGCCCCAAGTTCTGTTCTTTATGTTGCGTTTAAGAAGAAACAAACCAAAACAAAAAAAAGCTGTTGGGGTCTAAAACCTGTGCGGCTGTGTGTGAGGGTAGCGCTATGGCTGTAGCTGTGACGAGGACATGGGGGAAAGGGTTTGGGATCTGTGCACGGCCACTTTTGTGTCCTGTCGTCATCACTCATCCCTGTGGGGTGGTGTTTATGGGGCCAGAGCTCCTTAGGTCCTGCCTGGTAAACCCATACCGAAGAGTTCCTCGGTTTCCTTCTGGTTCTTGTGTGATGGGTCCAAATTCCACCTTTGCTTTTGCAGTTTTCATTATCTGCCTCTTGACAAAAGAATATAATGCAGCAATTTTCCTAACCTAAATAGTGATTCTGAATGACTGTATTTCCAGCTCCCCTTTAACTTGTACTTAATTTAAGTGTGTGGGCTTTTTAATTTGATCATTGTGGGGAGGAACAAAAAAATGAAGTGCCGCAGATGTGCCTTCCTCTTCCCTTTCTTTAGTTAAATCTGTCTTTGACATTCTTTTTCTCTTTGACTTCCATGAGTTGCTCAAGCTATTTTTCTCTGGTTCCTTTTGTTGTAGCTTCTATATCGCAGCCTTACATCTTTAGAAATATATAATGCATGTATGTGACTGCTTCCTTGCCTTCACAGCAGCATTGTTGTCAGCATATGACAAATAACCTGTGATTGATGGCTGACTAAGCATTCTGAATATTTCTTCATTCTTTGTGTGCCTAATGATATTTTTTCTTGTGCATGGGGAGGCATGAGTGGATGGCATCTCTTGTGCCGATGGAGCCATCTTCAGACTCAGATAAGAAATTGCACTGACTGCAGGCAGGTGCCCTGCCTCCATGGCAGGAGTCAAGCCTTAAAGCTGGCCGACCATCCTAGCTGCGAAGCTGCTAATCGTTGAATCCATGTGACGCGTCCCTCGTGCTTGCTGGGTGGCTTTAAACAGCTCTGTAATAGCCAAGTCTAGCCTGCTTTCAAGCAGGGAGAAAATAGTGCCTGTGTCTGTCAGTGTAAAAAGGGTCTTTGCAGCCATATGGCTACTATGTCTGCCTTCATTAAATGGGGGGGGGAAGGTGTGAGGTGCTTCAGCTGGTTGGATCAAAGCCTGATGCTCAGAGTAGCAGGCATTCCCTGCAGGAACGTTTTAATTGCTGAAAACTCTCTCCATTTCCTTTTTTTTTTTTTTTAGGAGCCCTGTCCTTTTTCAAGCCAGAGAGTGCATCTGCCTTTGTGCTGGAGACGGTGGTGTGAACGCTCTCTGACCAGGTACGTCTGTGCAGCAGCACCCCACAAAAGCCGTCCAAACCGTCTCTCCTGCCTCACAGTCAGTTTTCCACAGCTTTGTATCCTTGACTCCCCAAACCAGAGATATTGTAGGAGGTGAGTAGTGTGAGCGTGCCAGCAGCACGCTCAGCAACCACCCAGAGACAGTTTGACCAAGGTAAGAGTCTGAAATTACCCCAGGCTCACACAGAAAGCTAATATGTAGCTGTTGCCTGTGAGTTGGAACGCTTATTTGGAATTACGTTCTCTTTCTGTGATGACTGTTACCATATCACAGTATCACCGCTCGTTAGATGTTATAATATTCTCCAGGGTAGACGCAGTTGTGCCATGCGTTATCTCCCATACAATTCCAGATGAAAATATTGAAGTTTTGACAGGATGATATAAAGGTACTTTCAAGGTTATTAGTTAAAACTGACCTACCTTAAGAGCAGCTCTTCCAAAAGACATCCGCACTTCCTTCCTCAAAGCAATATGTCAGGCAGGGGAGCGTTAGCAGAGTTGCTCGTTGCCTCTGACTTGCCTCTTGGGCAGAAATTATTTTTTAACAGATGCCAACAGCCTGTTGGTGTTCGGTGTCCTTCAGTGGGGCTGGTTTTGCAGTCTCCAAGAGAGGGCAGTGTGTCCCTGGCAGCGGGACCGCACAGCATCAGCTGCCAGGCGTGCGCTGCTTCTGAGAAACAGCATTAGTCTCCAGCACGCTGATGAGTCCTTGAAACCATTTGAGATGAGTAATTGACTGGCAGGCTCATTAGCAAATGTATTAGGAGCTGTGTATCATCATGTGACTGTTGGTCCTTTCCCCAGACTGTGGCAGGGTTATGGCAGCGCTTCCTCTTGCCTCATTTTTCTAAAAAATGTGCCCTGTCTGTCCCGCTTGCGTCATTTTGTCCTACTTTTTGCACTTGGTGTCTCCTCCAGGATGGGAATTATGTTCGTGTGATCAGCACAGAGGTTTGCTGTGAGTCAGAGTCAACTGGAGACTTAATTCAAAACATAAGGAACTGGGGAGAAAAACAACCAAAAACTAATGGAGGTTGTTATATTGTAATATTTTGCCTTAGGGCTCCAAACAGGCGATACTTATGCTGGTCTCCATCTCAAAAGCAAATCTTTGTTCACTAAAGAGGCAGATTTTTCTTGGAAGTGTGACAGCGTGCATCTCTTTCCCCAGCCCAGTGTGCCTTTTTTCCTTTTTAAGCTGTTTCTGCAGCAGGGCCTGTGAACGAGTTGTCGCTGCTGGGTTTGGCTTCTCTCTTCAGGACCCATTTGTGAACCCTTTCCTTTCCTTCAGCTCTGCGTGGTGAATAACCAGCAGTTCTCTGCTGCCAGTCAGGACTTGCACAGCACCGATCCGTTATTTAGGAAGCAGTTTTTAGTGCTGTCAATTTTTGCGCCGTTCCTAGAGTTACATGAAGGCGTCTTTATTGGTGACTGACATCTTGGAGAAATGATGCTGCCCTGGCCTAGTAATCACTGATATATCAAGAGCACCCTGTTTCCCAGGGTTTATTATGGCATTTAGTTTTTTTACTAATTGACTGTATAAAATTGCTTGATAGCCCCTAGAAGATAGGGCACTTGTATAATGTAAAAGCACATTGAAATAACCTCAAAAGTTGCTTTGAGATAAACGTATCCCAGGAGAAACATCCACATTTAAAACAAAACTATTAACCTTGCTTCTAAATCCTTCCTCAAGACATTTTTCTTCTTTTCCCTCTCACTTTCTGTAATGGCAGAATGAGGTGAACTTTACCCATCTGGTAGGAAAGGGGGAAAGAAAAAGCAATAAAGCGCATTGCTAGCTTGGAGGCAGTGCTAGTTTGTCATTATTTTTTTGTGTGTGTGTGCTGTTTTTAGTGATTTCAAGTCAACAACCTGTTGATGTTTAGTATTTGTTTTACTGGAACAGTTCCTGAATTGTTGGTGCAGCCTATGAAAATAGCTATACTTTACGTCGTTCAGCTGCTTGTCATAATATTTAAAAGCAAATGCCTGCGCACTTTTCTAATGGCACTTTAAGAATTATAAACCTCAGTATCCCATCTGTGTTTCACTCTGGTATTTACAGTGTAATGAATTCTCCCTTGCTGCTTCAGCTGGATACTCTTTCACCTCCTCTTCCTGTTTCAAGCAGTTGTTAAGTTGGTGTACATTTTAAAATTCCTCCAATTTTTAGGAGGTTGTCAGCGACATAAAAGAACTTCTTGTATTGCTTATTTGCCTGGCAGAGGCATTGAGCTAATCTAATTATGTTAAACCTAAGCATCCCTAGAGTAAAGTGTATTGTCACTGGGTTGATCTGTGTCTAACAGCTGGAGGCATTTGCTAAAACCGAAAGATTTTTTTTTATTTTAAACTTTCTCTGTAAGCAAACATTTTTTTGCTGCAGACATACAGATTTTTTTTTGTTGCTATTCTTAATCTGTCCTCTAAAAGGAGGAAAAGATGATTTTTTTTTCTTTTTTGGATGAAAGTAAGTTGGAAAGTCCAGAAACATATCTAGCGTATCTCCTAGCAAAAGAAGGCTGTTGCTATAGCGCATTTTTATTCCCTTAGTGTTTGTATATTTTTAAATTTAATTTTCCAAACAGCTTCAGGAAATTGGCATCCCATAAGCAAAATTTTTAAAAATAGCTCTGTTACTGCTGAAATAAGTCCTGTTATTTCCATGGACTGCTGTCCTGAGTGTATTACTGGTTCTCTAAAACCTTGGAAGTGTTTAACGACATACTGCTAAGCAGAGTTGTAACCCCAAATATTTACTGCGGAATTAGTTTGTCCCATTTCTTTAAAGAATGAACTCTTGCAAATGGAATGCTGCTGTCTGCAAGGTTTATTTTAAACTTTTTCCTCTTTTGCTCAGAGGAAAAACAAAGCCTGAGTAGGAATGCACGGTTGTGTAGTAACTGTCCCTCTGAATACCCCAGGCTGCTCAGAGACCACTCCACTTGCTGCAGAATGGCTGGGTAGGTAAATCGGTGCTTGTGTCCCGTGCTGCGCTGCTCCGGGCTAGCCCTCCCTCTTCACCTCTGCTCCTTCGCCTGAGATCGATGAGTGTTTAAGGCATTTCACGCTTAAACTTCAGTTATAAATTATTCTTTTTTTTTTTTTTACAGGGCTGGGTGGTCTAGAATTTGCACCTTCCCCCAGGTGAAACCGCTCACGTGTAGATGCCTTTGTGCAGGACGCTGGGGTGCCGGGCTGCTTTCTGTCCTCCAGCGGCACAGCTGCTAGCAATGCCTCCCGCTGCTCTGCACGCAGACCCTGGAGGAGCTGAGCTTCACAGGGGCAGCTGCTGGCCAGACTTTGCCTTTGGAGGGACTTTAAAGTGACAAGTGTGGTAGCGTGTGTCCTGTCAAACAGTTTCTGTGGCTTTCGAGCTTGAAGCATAGATCCCTTGAGGTGTGAAGCGCTGCAGGACATAGGGAAGGCCCTTTTCGCTTGCCTCTCCTCCAAGCCTTCCCTTTTTAGGACTTAAAAAATGTTCCGGAGCAAGCTGCCAGAACAGACTTCCTAGCAACTTCACAATTAGCGATTTGCTTCCAAAAGCAAATGTGCGCTGGCTGTGGCAGCTGTTACTTAGCAAAAATCCTGGGCTGTGTGCTGGAAAATGGCAGGAGTTCTGTGGACAAGGGAAAAAGAATCTGCTCATTCCTTGGAGGAATTAATGGAGAAAAGTTAAAATTTTACAAGCTTTCTCTTTTCTGTGGATATTTTGCATTGGTTGTCCAGATGCAATTGTTTGATAATGATTTACTATTTATAGGTGTATATTTTTAGAGACATGACAAAGTCTACCGCTGGACCAAGATCTTTTGCCTATTATTAGAGTACTAAGTACCAGAATTAAACCCGGCGTTGGTTATCCCATTAAGGTTATTTAATTTTGAGTGTGATCTGAGCAACTTCACCTTCAGTCATGCGTTTCCCTTTAACCTCAGTAACACGTCAGCGCTGGGGGAACCTGAACTTCTGGCGTGGGTCTGCGCCCTACTTGCCCGCAGTGAGAAGACGCACCATGCTGCGCAGCAGGTCGTTACCTCACGTAATTGCAGCACTGCTCTGAATCACAGTCTCGTGCTGATGCATCTCGGTGTCGGTTCGTTATCTGTCGGTCAGCCGTACCTGCCAGTAATGCTTTAATTTAGCCCTGTGGTACGGCATGTAACAGTTCCCAAGTTCCTTGATTAGGGATCCATCAGGCATCTTAAAAGGAGCCCTTTGCTATTTGACAGCTTCATTTTCCACGAGCAGTTCTGCGTTACCTAACGGCGCTGAATGAGGTCGCGTCATCCACTGGGCCAGGGAGCCCAGAGCTCCATACCAGCCCCGCGGCTGAGCTGCCTGTCTCACCCTGCTCTCACCGGAGCAGGGCTACCTTCTGCAATGGGGGTGCTGAGGCTGGTCTGCACAAGTAGTATGCTGACTGGCTCTGTTTCTTAAAGGGCTTGAATTCTTTGAGTGCTGATAGCAAAATGAGCAGGCTGCAGGCTGGAGTTAGTCTTTAGAGCCTGTGGAAATGCATTTTTTTTTCCTAGTTCTCACTAAAACCCCAAGTCAGATTGTCAAGAATGTTGCACATCGACCTTTATTTGCAAAGGTGTCTTGTTCACTGTATGAATGCAGTGTCTTTGACTTTTACGGTTTGCCGCCTATTCAGGCATTCTTTAAAAATCCTAAAAACTAGTAACACAGTCAGCAGTCACTTGCTACAGAAGGATGAGGTTTTGAATCTTGTATTCCTAAGTTCTCTCTGATCTTTTCATAGAACTTTTTATTAATCACAGTTGGAATAGTCGATAGCATCAGCTGCCTGCCCGCTCTGCGATCTGCCGGATCTTGGAGAGTCCGAGGGAAGTATAGTGAGTTCCTCCTGCCGGTGAGCTGGATGATCCTTGTGGAAAGGCTCTTCTGCAGAGACAGCCTCCCACGGAGTTCCTGGCACTGCAGGTTTTCTGGTGGGCTGGAATGGATGATCTGGCTTCCTTTGAGCCTTGCCCTGACTTTGAGGGAACATTGGCAGCTGCAGGCTCCGGCCCTGGGAAATGCTTTGCATTACCAACTGTTGCTGCTTCCAGTTAGTTCGGAAAGGAATTCCCCTCCTTGCTGCCCACGCCCATTTCAAGGTATCTCTTAAAGTGCTGGTACTTCCATGGCTAGCTGCTTGCATGTTCGCAGAGCGGGCTTGAGCAAGGGGTTCTGGCCAACACCGTAAACAGGACATAGGTCAAGAAGGTCCAAATACAACAAGTTTGTTTTTTTTTTTTCCCAAACACGTTGGTGTGACAGATTCCCATAGCTGTTTCTAATGAGAATGGTAGAGCCACTCTGAGCCTTGCACAACAACTTTTAGGTTCTTTGTTCAGGCTTTGTTGCCAGCAAGTGCTGGTGTGTAATATCCGCCTGGAGGAAATTGCAGCTTGCTTATCGACTGCGTAGGAAATGGTACAAGTGGGAGATAGGGCAGTGTTCTGCTGTGAGCATGGCCGTCCATGCACGGAGAGGTATGTGCTAAATAGTGAATGCTGTACTTAACGTACTGGCAGCCAGCTGACTTACTGAAGACCTTTCGCCAGCTGGGAAGTGCCGGCCGGCATCGCCTGATGAATGGCAGCAGGAGCATGTCCAGTTAGCTTACCTCCTTGCCTCTAGTGGTCTTGTTTTCGATGTCAGTAAACAGGAGTGTGTGCGGTCACGCTTCGCTCGGCGAGCTCGGTCACGCTGCTGGATATCACGTTCTTTACCTTTGCACTGGGAGAAGCATGGAAGGAAGGAGGGGGCAGAGTTTATTCCAGCACGCTGAGGTCAGGCTTGTTTTCCCTCTCTGAGCAAGAACAGACCAGCCCCTGGAGTCGGATTCTGCAAGCCTGTAAACAAAAGGCTCGTTTCCGCGGAAAGCCAAAGATGGTATTGTGTTCATCTGCGAAGTTGTTGGGTTGTTTTTTCCCCTGCTGCAAACTGTTCCTTGCGTGTTAACTTCCAGTTCGAAAGTCTGTGCAGGAGAAATGCCGATGTTGTTCATCGGGCATCATTTGGGGTGTCTGCAAAGTTGGCACCGATTGCGAACCGGAGGAGGGTGAAGCTGGGAGGAGCCGTGGCAAAGAGACTGTGCCCGCAGCAGCGCCGGCTCCCGCAGAGCTTGACCCCAGCCTAACAGGTGGCTTTCTAGCAAAGGGCCCACCTACGGGCACGTCTCCTGCCCGACTAACTTTGCAGAGGCCATAAACCAGTACTGCAGAGGTGGACTGTCTGGGATGATGGGGTGTTAAATGTCCTTGTCAAAGCTGGAGGTGTGTGGCAGGGAGAGTGGTGCTCCTGGACTCCCACCTGCTGCGTGGGAGATGCTCCGGGACTGCCTTCGGCCGCAGAGACTTCTGCTGTGTTTCTGGAGTAGTTTTCAAATAGTAGTGCCCATGTGGAAAACCTGAACAGCTCTTAAAATGGTGACTGATTTTAAAAAAAAAAAAAATTGGCAGCCCAGAAGTCCCTGTATTGATTTTAAAACAAAAGGAAAGAAAAAGCAATCAAGACGAGTGCACTGACAAAGTTCAAGGAAGAACAAATGAAAATAAAGAATGTGTGTACTGTCATTTCAGGTTGGCACTTCAGTTACAGCTTCAAGACTTCATTTAGTCAAAAGGCGGATTTGATTTTGGGTGGCTTGTCTTTGAATGAGGCATTGAGCTCTCCTGCAGCTTGGAGGTGGTGGCAGGTTCCTGCAGCAGCTTGGCATTTATCAGCTCTTACAGAGCACCAGAGGCACTTAAACAACTGCACATACTTCATGGGGCCACGCTACTTGCTATTTAAATCTGTTTGCAATTTAGAAGCCGTGATTATTTTTTCATGCTATGAAATCACGTATAGCTGGAAGAGTTGGGAGGCAATGGAGTGGGGGTTGCAGCTGAAGGCTGGCTCAGTGCAGCCTGTGACTTATGGGGGCAAGTTCATCTTTTTCAGCCATTAGCAGGATATTGGGAAAGTAATCTTCATTTTTTTCCATTATAAAAGGCACAGTGTCCTGTACGGAAAGGGTTGAAGAGCATATTGACTTGCTGGTGGCTGAAATTGCTCCAGACTGCTCATCACACCCCCTTTTTCTCTAGAGGCTTATTGATCTGTACTGCAGGGAGAGGCAGGAACTGTGGTGGAAATGCAAGGGGATTCCTGAAGGCGCTGCTCCCGAGGACTTGTTTTCCCATGTTCCTGGTGGCCTTTCTTACCCGCAGGACCTTTCGGGTGCTGCTGCACTTGTTTTTCAGCTCCGCAATCCTGTGCATGCTCCTTGCCTATCCCCCATGCTGTATTTTGGGAGGGCTATGCCACTTGATCGACAAAATCCCCTGAATTTCAGTCCCTTGGAGTTTACTGCTGAATTCCGAAGGGGGATCAGGCAGGCCTGCGCTGCTTTAGCAGGAATGATCGCAATGAGCGAGGCCCCAGCTTTGGCATTTGCTATTTTGGGCCAGGAGGAAGGCTCGGGCTCCTCTCTGCCTGCCAGGGCAGCTCTGCTCCAGCTGAAGCCTCGGTGGGGACCGGGGCTGCTGTGGAAAATGTCGCTGGAGCAGGGGCAATGGGAGAACGCAGCGAAGTGGCTTGCTGAGCCAGGAGGGATGGATCAAGGGGAGGGGGACCGGGAGCCGTGCGGAGGCTGATGGCAAACCTGGTGCCGTTTGCCCTTTGAAGCGTTTACGCTTTTACCCCATGCTCCTTTTTGGTCTCTTGGTCTCCTAACGTAATGCAAGTTCTTCTGTTTCATAGTGAGGCATTTTCTCTTGCTCTCGCCGTCATATTTGTGGGGATAGCTGGCATTTGCCACTCCTGTTTGCAACATGGTATTTGTGAGAACTGCTATTCTCAAAAAAAAAAAAAAAAAATCAACACAAAAAAACCACCAAATTAAATATTGATTTTAAAATGATTGTTTTGGCAAGAGGGCTATTCCTCACCCTTTGATTTACTGAAATCTGAGGAAGATGGAGGTGAAAGGGGCAAAGGCAAGCCGTGGCCTAAAACCCAGTGGAGAGTAAATGACGTAGGTTTTACTCCTTTAAAAAAAAAAAAAATTGTTTGTGTTCGGACAGTAAGTGGAGAGAAAACAAGCAGGGTTGGATTTCAGCTCAGATGGATTCTTGGAATTAATCCCTCGCTCTCGCTCGCAACAGCTTTGACTTCAGTGTGGTTGAGCTGGGCTGCCCGGAGCAGGGTTGAGCAATGCCTTACTGGTAATCGGGAAGGAGCCGTCCTGCGGAGCTGTGTAACCTGGGGCCGGGGAGCATCCCAAAGTGTGAGGGAGCTAAACCTGACTGGGTTTTTCTCAGGGTGTTTTTTATGCTTTCTTAAGGCCAGCTCATTCCTGGACCATTTTTTTGTGCTTGTTTCTTGAAAACGAAGCTTGCCAGTATGCCTGTCTTTAGCCAGAGGACTCGACTGGCTTCTTTGCTTGAACACTGCTAGACAGCATTCCCCCCCAAAACCACCTCTCCCTCTCCCACCATGGGGAACTTACGCTCAACATCTGTTGCCTGTAGTCCAGAAGTTAGACTGTAGTGAAATCCGGAGCAGAATACTTAAGTAGACTCTCATCCAGTACTTGAAGCTTTAGTTATCTCCAGTGTCAGCTGCCACACATTCAGATTCAGTGTCTGAAATGCACGGTGTGACCTTCAGGTCATGCGTGTTATTTATGAAAAATAGATGAGAATGGGTTCCCTGTCAATGTGTGTCTGTTGTATGCAAGAAAATAAAAATGCACTTGGAATCACTACAAAATTCAAAAAAATCAACATTTATCTCAAAACGTACCTGCGACTTTGAGTTCTTTGGTATGGAAAACTGATCATCAGTAAAACCAGACAACTGCAGTGAACGCAGTGTCTTCCTTATTACACTAATTACTGAACTAAATATTGCTATGATAAAATTGCAGTCAGTGGAGTAAAATATATTATTCCAAATTATAACTTCCTTAATAATGCACCATCTGTTTAGTATATCAGTGATGGATCTCCTGAATTCCTGTTTCCTTTCCAGAAGCAATCATAACTGGGATCCCCGGCAGCAAGCGTGCCCTATGAGACGGTAGCCGAAACTGCTCCACGGCAGTAAGAAGGTGAGCAAGAACAACTCTACCCTCGTGAAACTTGCAGTATCGTTTCATCATTAATTTACCTTCCACTGATGGTTAAGTTTTACCTGCTACAGTGGGAAAACACAGCAGCAGATAACACTGTTGTGGTGTTTGCCCAGCTACGTTAGCTATTCCGAGGGGCTCTTCTGATTTGACTCTTCGTGCTCCTGCTGGTCTGAGACAAAGGCTGGTGATTACTCGCTGCCCACGTTAAGCGATGTTCTGCTCGTTATGTAACAGTAATTCACCTCCTTAATTAGGGAAGAAGATCTATAGATTCCAAAGACGACATGTCCCTCTTAGTCAGAAGGCATGTGTGGGAGCCTTTGTTCTAGTTGGGAGCCAAGGGAAGCAGCAGGCTTTAACTGCTGTAGCTGGATGATGAAGTTCAGTTTCTTTTTTTATCTAGCCTTTGCTGGAACGTAGGTACGTGTTAACCAGTAGCACACGAACAGGAGATACTGCAAATGATGGCTCTTTCGTTCTGTGTAATAGCAGGTTTGCTCTGTGCTGGAATACTAGGTGCTGCAAATGTCCGTTCTTCTCCCTGGCCTCTAAGCAGAATGGTCAAGGTCGAGGCAGGAGATTCAACACGTGATTTAAGGTGCGTGCCTCGCTTGCCCTGTGCTGTTCTCTCTCATCTTTGGCTTCGCCTTGATCCCGCTGAAGCCATTACTTTCTGGAAGTATGTGACAAGGCAAAACAGTAATGATTTTTGTCCATTCCGCTGAGGACAGCTCTTGCAAATCACCTTGTATTCCATTAAAATTATTAAGTCATCGGTTCCAGTCTTCCCTATACAAACAATCAACACTAAAACATTGTCTGGTAGTGCTGACTAACAAATCCTGGTATTAGTAATCTCCAGTTAATGAAGCAGCGTGGTGATTAAAGCCTTATGACTTTTCTACAGAAGAAATAAGTTAAATATCAGTTGTGCTGTTTTAAATTGCCCTAGAGCTTTGTGTGATCTCAGAGCACAGAATAAATCAGTAGCATTATTCTAAAAGTTTTAGACCAGTTTGTCCATTTTCTTGATATTTTCCCTGTGTACCCCCAAATAAAATATTAAATTTGATTTAAACTGGAATGGTGCCGGTAGCTGTAGTTCCCCACCTGGTACGCCTCACTGCGTAAAGGAGAAGGACCACGTTGGACAAGTAAACTTTAGTGTGCTTGAAGGAAGTGATGGTGAGATTGACCATGGCATTTGGTCTCCTCTGACTTCCTAGAAACAGCATTTCACCAGCGTATTTCCACTGCTTCCTTTTCCAAAATAGTTTCTTCAGTTTTTCACACAGCCTTGTCTTCATGTATCTTTTTCTTCCGAGGTCTCAAATCTCGTCTGCCATACGGATGGCAGTTCTATGACACCACACATGACGCGATGCAGTTGGGTCTAGCCACATCCCATTTGTCCATCATTGCCCTGCTGGTCACCAGATGCTGACTCTTAAGTGCAGCTGCTTCTATGAAATACTTAGAAATCTTTTCAGAGGCTTTAAAGAAATGATATTTATTGCTGCTTGGAACACTCAATAGCTGAAAATTTCACAGGGGGATACGGACTGCGGTACATGAGTGTTGGTGTCACCTTTCTCTGGTCACCTCCATCTTCGTAGCGTAGTACTGGCATGAGTGTTTTCTGTGAAGCCTCCAAAGTCCCTTTGTGTATCAGCAGTCCTTTTGTGAAATCCAATATTTCCCGTCCCACGTGTGAAATACCAGCAAGGTAAAGGAACTTAAGCTTGGTGAGATGACAAACCCATAGCTGAGAATAGAGTATCTTGCTCACATACTTCTGTTGTCCTAGAGATGGATTATCTTTAGATCAAGGGTGCTGTATTTCAAAGAAGAGAAGGAGTGTTGCTTGCTTGTATTAGTGTACCCGTTGGAATTGAAGGGGCAGCAGGCTGAGCACGTGTTTCAAACCTCCTTGTTTTCAGGAGGCATTTGGCTTCCCCGCTGGGGCTTTGGGGAGAAGCGAGTCAGGCTGATGCTGCTTTGGGGCAGGAGGAAAAGTTGGACAGATGACGAACAATTGCTGTTCTGCTGCAGTCGCTCAGAGGAGTTGAGATCTATGTGACTCCAAAGCCAGTAGTTCTGTGTTTCCGTGTGTGTCACAGCAAGGCTTTTGGAGGTGGAAATGGTGGCTAAACGCACACCTTTGTGCCTTTTGGGTATGTTCTCTTCTAAAACCCAGTTCAGTGGGAAAAACCGCCATCTAGATAACTGCCTGCAGTGAGCCGGCCCGAACTGCAGAGGTCTCTGTTGAGCCACTTAAACCTTTGCAGTATTTTAAATTTGAAAGCTGTTGTTATGCGGTGGCCTTTTAATATTAAATAATGTGTATATACATTTTAATAAAATAGTCTGTCATGCTACCATTGCTTTAATTGCAGCTTCAGCTAACAGTGCGGTCCAGCCAGCACCGTGGAGCGAGGCACTACAGGGGACGCGAGTCCCTGCAGCTCTCCCGGGAGCACTTGGAAGAGTCAGCTAGGTTTTGCAAGGAGGAGGATGGCTTTTCTTGCTGCTCTTAGCACCGAGCCCAGCTCTGCAGAGCAGCCCCCATCCCAGAGATGTCTACAAAAAGTGAGGTTCCTGCTGCCTGGCCGTCCCAGCGGTGGGTGTCGGCAGATGGCAGCACCCTGCCCTGCGCCGGGTGTTATTTCTGGCCGGGAGATTTCTTGGTCCCCTGGATTCAACACCACAGTCTAGACTTACTGACAGACAGGATTCTTCTCCTGTTAGGTAAGCAAGATGTAGACGCCCTTTATGCAAATTCCCAGCCATAGTGTCCCTCTGTAACATTTTTCAGATTGTCTAAATAAGGTGTTGTTTCATACAAAAATTTGTAGCGAGACTTTTGGGTAGCTTTCAGCTGCCTTGCCCTCTAGCCATGATTTTTTTTTTTTTTTTTCCTGGAAGATAACTAACCAGTGCAGCCTGAGCACTTTTTGCCTTCAGCAGCTGTCCAGATGTGGAGCGGTAGGAAGAGGCAGGCTGCATAAAGAGCTAACATTCTTCAAATAAAAAACTTAACGGCCAGTAGTTCTTGTCCCTGTCTCTGCAGGGTTGTCCATACAGGCATCTATGTGGATTCTATTAAATATAACATAATTACGCAGACTTAACAGGCAATTTTTTGTTTGAGCACTGTAAGCGTACATCCTGGGGAAGAGAAGGGTCAGAGGGTACAGCCACCCCGTGCCTTTCCCCGACAGGCTGTCGGATCTGGGCAGAGGTGTTGCCCTGTTCAGTGCCTCGTGTGACTCATGCCCTTCATGTCCCAGGCTGAAGGAGGTGGGAATTGATCATGACCGGTTGTCCAAAGCGCCTGGAAATGTCTGTGGCATTTTTACTCTTTTATTTTTTTACAGAGAAATTAAATGAGCCTTTCAGGCCTGATGACTACTGACTTACTCTTGCAGCTGTAGACCAGAGAGGCTGTTGTCATGTATTTGCTATATGAGCACTAATTTCTGAGTACTTGGTATTTCTTCAAATGTGGTTCTGCAACTGCGATCTGTCCTTCTGCCCCCAGTCTGAAGTTGCTTTAGACTCTTCAAGCCTCAAAGCACACAGTTTGACACAAATAGCTGGGAAGAGATGACTGCAGGCTTAATGAGATGCTCGTTGGGTCAGTATCTGGCAGCCAACCAACAAGGCAGATTTTCAAATTGCTGTTAGTACTGCATGGTGATCACATCTCTGCTCAAGAAAACATTGGAAGGCTTCCTAATCTTGAATTCACTGCGCAGGCACGTGATTTTCTGGGAATTAGCTTGAATGCGCTGCAGAATGGTTCATAAATACCTACATGCACTAATATTAGATAATGGAAAAACAAGTACAGCAGGGGTTTTGTCAGTTTTCTTCATGGTGGCCCTTCAGCCGGCCCTGGTGGCCTCGCTATTTATACCAGCAGCTGCCAGCTTTGATGATACTTCTGTTCCTTACCTAAGAGAGGAAACAAGTCTGTATTTTTTTGAATTGCAATGTTACTCCTGTTTTACTGAGTATTATTTGTTTTGGGACATAGTTAATTATTTAAAGAATTTTTTTAGCTATTTTCAGGGGAAACAATAACACACTGTACCCCATGGTGTCTGCAAAGCTGTAGTGTTCCAGCTGATGTTGACAGCCAGGAGTGAGACTTTGTCCTTTGCTGCCCTGGCGGTGCTGGGTGGGACTCTCCCTTCCCGTCATGCGGGCCGTGATCCCGTCCCTTCCCGTGTGGGAAGGCTGTCCTTCAGCCTCCTCTGACACTGAGCCCTGAAACGTGCCCTGCACGTTACAGCTTCGCGCAGCCCCCAGTTACTGTCGGTGACTGGCGATGCCGTCTTCCATCGGCAGCTTCCCAGTACTCCTGGTAACCTGCATGAGTTAAAACGTTTGTCAGCTTCCAGCAGCATTATATAAACCATCCTTGGCTCGCTTTCTCATTTTGAAAGTGTATTTTAACATTTCTGCTTTAAGATCTCAGATAATGAAAGGGGGTGAGCGTTGCTGAGTCAGTTCTTACTGGCTCTGGTTTTTGTCCTTCCTGCCCTCCCACACGCTCCACCTGCGCACCCAGCTAACCTTCAGTGGCGACAACCCCTGTGGGCTTTCCTCTGAACAGCCAGCAGTAAACAGAGCCCTGGTGTCCTTTTCTCCTGCTCCTTGGCCTGCAATAACAATCTAGGTTTTTTTGGAAGAGCCGTGGCTGAGGAGCGTTGGAGATTTGGGAAGGAAGAAGGGGGGTCCCTGAAGTTTAGGCAAGCCGTTGCTCTGTCCTGCCTGTGCCAAACTGGCAGGCGGCCAGGATAGTTAAATCAGCCTTTCCTTTGAGACACCTGAACTCTGGGTAAACACAAATACATCCTTATGGTTGTTGCAGCTGCAGAGCTGAGGTTTCGTTGTTTGACGGTATTGTGTATAACCCGGAGGTGCTCGATGCCGGTCTGCTGGCCCAGGAGCTGGCCGAGTTAGTCACACACAACTGAGCAAACCTGGCGTTTGTTTTGGTGGGTGAGATGCTGATGGACATGCAAGGCATTACCCATCGCTGTTTAATGATATAGTATGGTGGCATCTGCGGTGCAGGTCACACAAATATCGGGTTTGGTTCTGTTGTTCAGAAGGCCACAGTGCTCTAGCACTACTCACGGTATCGCACGCAGTCAGCGAGCCCCAGAGCTGGCCTCTGCTAAACCAGGTTCGTCTGGCTTGTAATAAATTCTTTGAAGTTTAGAGCTGCCTAAGCACTTTTCTATCGATGTGCAAAAATGCTTACTGTGATTTTTAAACTAAACCTTTTATTTTCTGGTGAGATAGGAAGCCCTGGTTGTGGGCTAACTGGAAGAACAGTTCAGTCCTGTGTGAACTTGTAGGCAAGATGGGGAAACGATCTGTCCTGCTGTGAAATTCGGTCTGTCTGAAATGCAAATCGCTGAGAGGGTGCAGGGGATTTAGGTGAATAATCCAACTGTCAATTGTTTCTATAATTGATTTGTAACTTTCTAGTGTGAAAGCCCTCAATCTCTTATCTGAATCTCATTGAATTTATGCTTTCAAGTTGCGGAACAGAGTTGCATAGGCATATTGTCATTAAGCAGGTTTGCTTGTTCTTTATCTAGTTTTTCTAAGTATAGATATATGTAAAAGTGCCTGAACAGCAGTAACTTTACATATTTCCAGCCAGTTTCCCATCCCAGCACAGGGTGCACATACAGCTGCTCTCTTGCTGCCGTCTGGACGGGCTTGCATTCCTCAGCCCTGAGGCCAGCATTCCTCTGCTCCTCTGCACCAGCTCATTTGTTTAGTATTTGTTTAATTTTGAATCCCACTACTGTCTCCAGATCGCTTAAGCTACCAAACACCTTTATTAGTTGTACGTACAGCCCCTGCCCTCTGGCATTTTAAATCTTGTTCATACTTACTAAAATAAAATTGATAGCTGGCAACTTTCAGTTGCTTGTTGCTGTAGTTCACCAGAATTAATCTGGAATCCCCAAATGCCATTTGATTGAGTAAAGGCAGTTGCCGTTTGCTTATTAGGCACTCAGCTATTTCAGTTAAAATTCTGAAAGGAAAGTTGCTTTTTTTTAAGTCTTGATGGCAGTTCGGACTGGAGAAATCTCCTCTGTTTTGGGTTTCTCCTTCTCCACTCTGTGTACACAGAAGCTCACACATGAGCCGTTCTTTCCTTAGAATTCAGCTTTTCTGCCAGTCCAGCCTGGGGAGACTCACCGTGTTACTGTCCCACGCTCCCGGCTGCACAAGGTCACGGGGAAAATGTGGGTGCAAAAGTGTCTAGTAAGAGCCAAGTTAGTCAGCAATTAGTTTGGGTGCCATGCCTCTAAACCTGAAGTGCATCTCGGCTTTCTACCTCTTGCTTTCCTCAGCTTGATTTATTATGGGGAACTATTTGATGGAAATGGACAGTCCAAGTGCCCTGGGTCAGACCAACCTTTGCCTGGGGGAAGAACAAACTAGCCCCAGAACACAGACAATTCATCCTATTCCTCGGTGCCTTTGATAGAATTCTGAACTTGGTTCAACTCCAACCCAGGCTGGAGGCACCAAGACAGCAGTGTTGGAATTCTTCATCTTTTTAAAAACTAGACATAAGTAGGTTTTTATTAATCTGGACTTTCTGCGTAACGGTGAGGACGTGGCCAGCGCTGTGCCAGGGGCAGTAAATCATTGATCTGGAAGAAACGGGCACCCCCAGTACAAACAAATGAAGAACTTGAACTTTCCTTGGAAACCTCCCATTTGAATATTACCGTAGCCTGATGATGAAATGTAATTGATCGTCAGCGTTTGGAAGTGTACCAGCAGGTCTCTGACCATTAATAGCCAAAGGTTGGACAAAGCCTGATTTAACTGTATGACATCGTCTGTACTAGGAGCTGCTTAAACCTGAGTCTCCTGGGACTTGCTTTTGCTGCTTCTGGCCTGACTTCAGTAGCTCTGGACTGGGGGGATGCTTTGTTTCCTCAGCAGATCTCAAATCTGTTCTGCTGCTTCTGCAGATAGTCCTCAGCCTGGGGAGGGCCTCGGTTCTGTACAAAATACCTGCTAAGAATAACTTTGTAGAGCATCTGCAGTGGAATACAAAAACCCCTCAGTAACATGAGGACAGGCAGTTTCGTCCAAGAAATTTCCTTATAAAGTATTGCTACGGCTGCAAAGCCCTGCCAACAGGAGTGGCCCGCGCTGCCAGTAATTTCTCTCCTTTTCCTTTCCCTGTTGCAGTAAAGACGGCGCTTCTGCCAGCGTCACACCCACTGCACCGCCACCGATGCAGGGTGCGGAGCTCCCTGAAAATCCACAATATAGTGATTTTTTTTTTTTGTGCCTGACTTTGAAGGCGGAGCTGAGGAGAGGGTGGTTCTGCACAACAGTTGTGAAGGGCGCGTACTGCTAATTCTAACCCTGTTGCTGCCAGCCTCTGGAACCAAAGGACACGATTCCTCAGCGTGCTGAGCAGTGCTCGCTGCCCCTTCTCATTGGTTTCAGTGGAGGGAGGGGAAGGAAAAAAAAAAAAGCATGACCTGCGTAAACTGCTTGTACATGTCTTTGCCTCTGCAAAGCAATCCTGCTCTTCGGAATTTTTCTTTTGCTTGTCGAAGAAAGTCACTAAAAACCGATTAACTGCTAGTTTTTGTAGGATGGCAGCTAAACAGCCAAACAGTTCTTCAAGCTCTATAAGAAACCTTTTTCTTTCTTCTGAACTATTGCACTTAAACGTAATCAGCACAAAATGTTTGCTGGGATGAAAGCCTTCCTCCTAGTGGCCTCTGAGTGCTGCTGTGGTGGAGCTGGTGGGGATAGCTTTGGGAAGCTCAGACCTGTCAAGAATGACCAAAGCTTGTCACTCTTTGGCACAAAGAACAAGTATTTTGGGGCTGTCCCCAAGAAGCCCGGTTCCTTTTAAAAACAAAGCAGATTAGCTCAGAAAGCAGAAGTTCTGGTTTTGGGCTTGTACCCTCCAGGGTTTGGTTGTCTGCAGCTGACGGGGCCGCCCTGTCCTTGGTGGGAGGGGAGACGGCTCGGATGCAGGGCTGGGGGCTTTTATGTCGTGGCTGCCTGTTGGAGCAGCCGTAGAGTGAAAGTTGTTCATCTTTGGTGGTAAAACCTTGTGTTCAGCAAAAGCGGTTACTCAGTCTGCAAACACTTTACGCGGGCATTTGAGATAAGCTGTAATTCAAACCTTCAGGTTGTCTTGAGCGGGGTTTTTTGTTAGCTCCCTGCTAACGATGGAGTCTATCTTACAAAATATTTAGTGGGTTTTTTAATGGTTTGAAACTATCTTGGTACTTTTTGCAGGGTCATGTGAGATCCTGCAGCAGGTGATCCGTAGAGGAATAATAGTTAACTTTTGCATTGTGCAAAGGATTTCTTTCGGTTAGCTGCTGGTTGTTGTGCAAGCACGTTTACAGCTTTATCAGCATCAACAAGAATCCTGTCTCCTCTGTGACAAATGCTGTTTTCTGTCTGTGTCTAAGTGCTTTGTTAAAATTTACAGTGGCCTCGCAGGAGAAGAAGGTCAGTTGTTTTCCCAAGGTGATGCAGGAAAGCTGGGGCTGAACTGGTGGAGGAACCTGGGCTGCAGTCGCCAGGTCTGTGGTTTCGCCTCCAGGCTCCCCTTGCTCATCGCTCACTGTGTAGCTCCGAACAGAGGGTGAGAGTGACTTACTCAGAGGACCCACTTATTTTTTAACTATGGTGTGTGCCTCTGCAGAACTAGACGTGACTAACTGTTCTCCAAGGCAGGCATTAAAGCAACCTTTGCTCAGAAAGTGTGCTGGGGAACGCTGTGATCTTGGAAGAGGGCTGGACAAAACCAGGCTGCTCTGCTACCTTCCTGGGGTTGCTGCTCTCAGAGTCAAGCTGAATTTGTGCCCTGTCTCTAGTGCTCCTTTTTTTTTTAAAAAAAAAAACCAAAAACAAACAAACCACCCAAAAAAAAACAAAACAAAACCCCCCCAAAATAACAAAAACAAAAAAAACCAAAAACCACTTCTAAATGCAGCAGCCCCTGCTCAAAGTTGAATTGCAGTTGAAACAGGACAGGACTTACAGTTCTTCACTTCTAATTTGAGCTCAACAAGGTGCTCAAAGCATTTTCTTAGATGCTCATCCAGCACCACTTAATGACACCTGATTTTTCAGAAGGTCCCGCTCATGTCTCTGGCTGACAGCCGAGTTACCACATTTTTCCCCACAGCCTGTAATTTGTCGGTGATGACCATTCTTTGATGTCCCTTCTCTTTATCTCTTCTACACATGAATTTATAAACCAGCTTTCCTTCCCTCCTATGTGCTCAAAATGCTTTTCTAAGAATTTAATTTCTGCAGCATGTGCAAAAGTCCTCTACATTTCTAATCAGGCACAATCAGCAGTGTGCAGATAGCAAGGGAAAATTTGAGATCGTGGCAGTCTCTGTGTGTGACTTTTTTAGTATAATTGAGATAATCTCAGTTTAATATGTAAAAAAAAAAAAAAAAAAAAATCTGTGGTAGCATTCCAATTCTCTCTCCCCAGTGGCCTTGTTCAGATTTCAGTCTCCTAAGAGGTACCTTGAGATACTGTGAGTGTTTGTAACCTGGGGTTTTTTTCAGTTTTCTTCTTTCCTTGTACCTCTTGAAACCTTCAGTGTTAAGTTTGTATCAGAGTAAACTTTGGCAATATGAACACACCTTCTGTCAATTTTCCATGAACTGCAGCCTGACTGTGAATTTTCCTCTATATACAGAGCAGAAGAGACTATGAGATTCTAACTTTAAACACCTTTGCCTCAAAAATTCAGAGTTAGGGTTGGCCTAGTTGAATGTTTAGGTTCAGCAGAATCGATGTGCTTTATAGACTAATACCAAACAACTGTTCGATATCTTCTGTCACAATCACGAGTCACCCCTAAAACATTCTTTTGCAGCAAACTTATCTGCAGCGTAGGTCTCGTCTGAATGCATTCCCAGGTTCCCTGCTCCTGGCTGCCCTCCAGCCATTTCTTGCTGCATGGCTTTACAGAGGAGCCTGTGTGTGTACCCGGCTCCTTCACCACCCTGGGGTCATGGCACGCGATACTGTCCCTCCACTTACACAGCCAGTTCGTGCCTCGGGAACTGGGGGCTGTCACAGGACCATGAATTCGTGGGTACTCTGAAGCGATGCATGCAGCCCTTCCAGCGGGATGGTCGCAGACCTCTGGGAGACCAGAGGGATGGAGCGGGCGCACTCCGAGAGCACTGCGTACATTGTGGCCATTAATAGCACTCGCTCTTCACGGAATCACGGAATTGTTAGAGTTGGAAGGGTCCTCTAGAGATCATCTAGTCCAACTCCCCTGCTGATGCAGGAATNTCTCACTTTCTCAAAGCTGGCATGTTGATCCAAGGATATCTTGCTATTTGGCTGAATCATGGAAAAAGGAGAGGGGAGTACTGATGCAGGGGTTCAGGTTCAGTGTCCAAGATGACCATAAGGCCTATCTACCCTCATCTGCCATGGTTAGCTTGAATGAGTGTGGGGCTGTGAGGGTGCGATCAACACCAAAAATCTGCTCTATTATGACTTAAAGTGATGTGAAATACTTGAGATGCAGTTGCAGTGGAGGAGTAGCTGCGTGCGTTGTGTAGGGATATGCACAGTGTATTTTTCTTTTTTTCTTTTTTTTTTTTTTTGGGGGGGGGGTGTTTGCTGGTGGGATCTCTTCCCGTCGCTCTCAGGTCTGATGCTTCCTTTGGTCAGACCTTCTTTGTGTGGATGTTGCTATTCCTTCTTCACGTGAGTGGACACCTCTTTGTTTTCACTAGCTTTGGGGAAATGACCTCTGCTTTCCCACAGTCGGGTGCTGGATTTCACAGCTGCCTTCACTAGAACAGGTTTCTAGCCGGTTGCCATTTGAGCATCGCATCTGGGAAATGCATTACTGGGTAAGAATGGCTTGAAATAGGGTTCGCAGGCTCAACAAGTTCAGTTTAATGAGCCTGGTTGGTATTGGAGGGCTTGGACCTTGGGCAAAAAGGGTTGTCATGGTCCCTCAGGGACCCCTAAAGGCAGCGGGACGGTAGGTGAGCTGAGGGCTGGAGATGAGTTGGAGTAAACTACCTTAGCTGGAGAATGGGAATGGCTGCTCCGTTGCGTTTGTGCCAAAACAACGCTGGGAGTCTCCCCAAGAGAAATACAATGGCTTAGGTCCAGTATTTACTCTTGGATGGGGAAGAGCAGTGATGTGCTTTCAGGCCGTTCACACGGCTGGGGCTGTGTGAATCATGTTGCAGAGTTACCCAGCTTGGTTGGTCGTCTGTCTGCCTGGCTTGGCTCTCCTCGCCATCTCCTCCCTTGCCGTTCCCACCATGGGAGGGGAGGGAAAGAAGATGCAGTGAACTCAGTGAGTTTCCTGTGGTTGGGTGACTCAGTACTCAGTCACTAACTGATCTGGCCTGAGCATCCTAAAACCCGCTGGTGGGTAGTACCTGGTTGGCACGTGGTGGCAGCCGTCCCTGCTACAGCTGTGCCACCTGGAGCCTCTGATAACACTGTGCTGCAGAGACCAAACCCTGCTCGTCTCTAGGATGCCTGTGAATATACCATAACAGCCTGTATGAAAACTGTTCCGGAATGCAATTCCCTTGGCTGTCAGTTTTTCTTAATCAAAGCTGAATTTATCCTGTCTGAGCCTCAGCCCACTGCTCCTGGTTTTGACGGAGCTGGGTGGTAACAGTGGGTTTCCTTCCAGGTATGCAGTGTCCTTCCACCCAAGTCTGAACACCCTCTGTGTTTCAACAGCTTTTGCCTGGGGGCTCTTCCCGTGTCCTTTTCCAGAACTCATAACTATGAAACTTGCACTTCAGGGAACACGGCTGCATTTCTACCATTTGATTTCTCTCTTGCAATATCTAGCTGCTTTGGTTTTCCTCCCTCTAACAAATTGCAGAATTAATGAGGGTTGTAGGTGATGTGCAACTAATGTTCTCTGTTAATGCTCGCCCCTTTCTTCCTGTTGCTGTCGGGGCTTTTGCCAGTCTCAGGTGTTCAGGGACTGTAATAATTTGGCTCCTTCACACCACTGCTCCTTCCTAATATTAGACTGAATTAATAGAGATATAGACGCCATTGTTCTGAGCGTGCTTTGCCTTAATACTTCATCTGGCAATTAAAATGGTCAGAGGGAGTAGCAAAGCGTGAGATTGAGTTAGAAGAAGAATATTCCTTAATGTTTTCAGCTATTTCTATGCCTACTGTAAAATTTTAGTGATGAATATATTAGTTTATGCCTGCAGCGCGTCATCTGCTCTGGCTGTAATCCCAAGTGAAACTCCTATCACTGAGCATCTCTGGTTTACAGAGACTTCACGGAAAAGCCTATTGGATTTCTTTATAGCCGTTAGCTTACAAACGCACGTCACAAAGTTCTGTTCGTTGGAAGGATTATCAGCCTCCAGACATTGGCATCTTGCGCCTGTTTTCTGCAGCCATTTCCTCTGTTCCCCAGCGTAACCTGGATGTCTCTACTCTGCCTGTTGTCCTGCCAGTGACACCACCCCTGTCTTCTGCGCTGGCAGCTTCTTTGCATTCCGCAGGGCTGGCAGGTCGGCGTGGCGGGGAAGCCCTAGGCATCTGAAGACGCACCAGTCTGTTCCCAGCAGTGGTTACTCTGGGAAGTGCAAGCATGAAAGGATTAATGGCAAACAGAAATGCTATTTACGTGGTTCCAAGCAGAGGAAGAGGAAAAAAAAAAAAATACTCAGAACTGCAACCGTTGCTGAAGCTGGGTTCAGCGCCAGGGCTGTCTGTATTGGCGGCTGGCTCTGCTCGACTTCACACCAGCGGCTAAATCAACAGGCAGTTTGGTTTGATGGAGTTCCAAAAAGGGCCTGAGAAATAGCTTTTTACTGTGGTTGTGTATTGCTCTTACTGCCCTGACGTGGAGCCCTAAGCTCACGCTATCTAGATCTGGGGTCCAAACAGGTACACAGCACAGGCGAGTGCTCTAACCCTGCTCCAGCTCTGTGAAGGGGAGTATGAGCGAGCAGCTTAATTCAACAAATTGATATTTGAGTTTTGCCTTCAAATGTTTTTCATATTCAGGCTGCTTATGTGGATGATTTCGGGTGGAAAGCTTGTGAGTTAGTTGCATCTTAGGCAGCTTTTTCCTCTTCTGGAGCTGATAAAAGTATGTTCTTATATATGAAGAACTCTCAAAGTAGCTTTTCAGAAACCAGTACTGATCCAGCTTATGTGCTCTCTTAAAATTATCACGATGTCTGGAGATCATTTCACGAGAAACGGGAATATAATGATTTAAAGAGTCTGCGCAAACGGCTCTGTGTTGCGTTTAGTCTACAAGCTGCTACATTTGCAAGTTGTGTTTTGGGTCCGCGGCCTTTGTCCTGTGTCGTGTTGCGCACGTTGGGGTCGGTTGAGATGAGACGCGCTGCAATATTCCGCTGCCGTCCGTGGGAACGAGGGGTGTGGGAACAGCTTTGCTGCGTTCCCACGGGCTGTCCCATTGACACCGATCTCGTCCCTGTTGGTCCAGCGCTGGAGCACGGCATGCCAGCTGGCTGAGCCTGGGGCAGGACCCGCGGGTGTATGGGATCAGCCCGTTGGGCTGTTTACCTTCCCAGGGGAGAGAAACAGTTGGGAAGGAGTTTAAGACGGGGCTTGTTGGGATAGGTGGGAGGTGGCAAGCAACACCTCGGTTGTTTGTTTCTTGTAATGAGTTTCCCACGTTGTTAGCAAGGCCGTAAATTAGATGGGGAGCTCCCTTTTCCATGGTCCAGAAATATCTGGTATTTTAAAGAGACTTATTTTGTTGCTAGGCTATATAAAAGCATTAGTGTGTTGCTGTGAGTTCAACAGGCCTGGGGTCCTTCGTCTTTGCAAAAGAAGTCGTTGGGATGAGTGTACTATTAAGATAAATTTATAATTAGTTTGCCATTGCGAGCCCACTTCTAACATTTTGCCAGGGTCATAGCTCTGCCTGCAGTTGCAAGTGTCTGACTTAAAGACTTGTTCTCTAACTGCAAATTTGTTGTGAGTTGGTTTGGCATTCCTAAAGAGGTGGCAGCTGGTGGTGGGATCCACAAACATCCAGCAAAACTTGAATTCTTAAGACTCGAAGCTGTTGTGCAAGAAAGGGTGTGCTATATACGCAGGCACAGAGTAATACCAAGCTTGAGGTGAAGGAAGGTAACCGAAAGGTTCCCCTGTGTTCGACCTAATCTTGAGTCAAGGGTCCACCTAGCCAAACAAGCCCAAAGCAGCTGATACATTTATCATAATTATCCATTATTTAGAAAGGAAAATTAGGAGAACTGTGGCGTTACTTCTGGTGGTACGATGCTGTACGACCTGCTGTATGACTCAAGCCTGCAACATTCCTGGTTTTGCCTCTTAAAATGTGACGAAGACTTAACTCGGTGCTTTTAATTAAGAGTTGTTTGCAGTCATCAATACAGGGTGAAAACAGCCGGAGGGCAGACGCAAGCTACCCTCCACATAGGAGGCGAGTCCAACAGATTGGCTCTTGACCCTACAACACTCAGTTGCAGCACAGTGAAGACTAAGCACACGGCTGATGGTGAGTTTGTTCTGCTCAGGTTCACGGACGCATTTAGTGCATCTCACCTCACTGGGGCTGTCACAGACCTGGAGAGATGACAAACGTGTTATCAGTGCAGACCTGTGACGTACTAACCTTCAGTGTTTATTTGTAGCTGTCACTACACTGGACTATCAAACTCACTTGCCTTTGAAAAAAAGCTGTTTGTTTTTTGTTGGTGGGTTTTTTTTTTCCTGTACCTGCTGCTATTGAATCTGCCTTATGGCTGATGCCGATTCCCAGCTAGTGCTGTTTTTCCCCAAATAAAAGCCATAGAGCCTTAGTCGAGTGATGTGACAGCGACAGCAGCACACACCGATGACCATGGGAGTTTCTGGTGTTTATCTGGGTGACCACGGGGCCGTTTGTCAGGCAGGAGCTGTTCGGTGGCAGTGTTGGGCTGCGCCTGGGGGAAATAACAGACTGTGTTTCTCTTGCTGATACAATAAACCAAAGTCCAAGTGGCATGCTTAGTCTTACAAATGCACCTTAAATAGCCAGGCATTGCGCTTGTTCCTAATATTTAGTTAAGGTTCCAAAACTGCAGCTCCGGTTTCCAGGCATCTCGGAAAGTGCATGGATCTGCGACGTCTTGCAAACGTCTCTTTTGCGAGAGCGGTGGTGGTGAGCTATGGAAGTGAGCTCCAGGTACTTTGGGGCAGGGCAGAAGAGGCCACCTCCGAGCA
Organism: Burhinus bistriatus; assembly: GCA_013397275.1. NCBI lineage: Eukaryota > Metazoa > Chordata > Aves > Charadriiformes > Burhinidae > Burhinus > Burhinus bistriatus. Next base: position 40,926 of record VYXH01008239.1, read on the forward strand.
TACCTGGCCTGTGCTTTGATTTGTTCGCACACACCACAACCTGCCTGAGCATCTGAGACGCCTCCCCTTTCCCACCTTGAGAGCTCTTCCTCGCGCGTACCGTTACAGGCAGTTGATGGGGCTGCTCTTGGTCAAGGCGAGATGATCCTGCTGCCTGCCCCGCTCCTGCTGGCAGGGTGCAGGGAACAGCACCAGGACAGTGAATCAGATGCAGTTTCTGATCAAGCATTTGGCGCTTCCTGAAACACAACAGCCTTTTCCAGAGCAACACTGGTGTCAATCTGTAAAGGAAGATGTTTTCATCCTCTTCTTTGTTTAATGTTTTAATCACTTAAAGACTAGTTTATGTCTATTTTATTCATCATTCCCTTTCCAGCATACCTGAATCTTAAAAATAACAACAATTAATCATGTTATGTCTAAAAGATAAGCTTTTAATACCTTTTACCAGGACAGTGCTTGTCTTTCAGCCGTTGTTATGGAGATTGATGTGGAGGCTGCACAGCACCCAAGGCTGCTGTCTGTGTAAAGGGCATCTGGACACAGCAGAGACTCTTCTACTGGTTACCTGGAAGTACCTGACATTCCCCGTTGGAACAGACTACATTCTATCCTCTCTGTATGGCAGCACCATGTGCCTGACGCCCCCAGCGCTGCCTCCACCTCCACCAACCTGGAGCTGCAGGAGATTTAGAAAGTGCAAGTTGACTTCAAGTCATTTACACTGTTAAATTCATGTCAATAGGGTAAATATTTTGTTTAGGTACTGACAGAGAGAGATCGCATGTCAAACTTGTGAGATTTGCTGGCAAGTTTTTGTTAATTAGAAAAGTGTTCCTTTAGAACTGAGCTTTCCTCTTTTCTCCTGCCCCTTTCCCGCTCAGGCAGGACAACAGCAGCAAATCTGGTCTGTTGGACAACCTGCTGTCTGCGCTCCCCTGTCGTGGCGCTTTGCTGGAGGCAACACGCACCCCGATCTCGGGTGCCCTCAATGCACCTGCAACGCCCGACAGTCGCAGTAGCAGCTCCCGTGGCGTGCGGAGTTGGTGGCCGAGGAGATGCTGTAGTAAAGCAGACGGGGAGGGAAGGCGGTAGCTGGGAGTTCAGGGGGGTAAACAAAGATCTGCCACTCGCTGCTCTTCTGCGGTGGTGTTGCCTCGAGAGTCTTTCAGCAGTTTCTCAGTTACCTTGGCCTTTTTGGCACTCTGAGGCCTCCGGCACAGGTTAATATTCCAGATGGGTGTTGTCCAGCTGTTGGCACACAGCGAGTGCTCCACAACTGGTTTCCTGTGTTAGAAGGAACAGATGAGATGCAGTGGTGATAAGGGAAGAGCCTCACATCATTTTGAGTCCTGGAGCTTTAGAAATCATAAAAACAGTAGCTATGGCCCAGCTGGACTGCCCGGTTTCTTACACATTTTCCTTCCTCTCCTGCTGGCTGGTCTCCAGGATGAGCAGCTTTGCACAGTGGATCTTTAGGCTGATGCAGTCGGAGCACTACAGAGGCTGTGCGTATAGAGGCTGACCACTTTTGTTGGGAACTCCTCCTTCATTTAAGTCCATGGCTTCAAAACACGCTACATGCAAATTAATCTGAATCTGGAAGGTTTAAAAAAAAAAAAAACACACAAAAAAAACCAAACCACAACCAAAACCCATGTGTGAGCAGAGGAGCTCTTGATCCTTAATCTGTGGCATTTGTATACGTGGTGCTCTTCTAATTGTAGGATTCTGCAGAACCAGTTTGTGAGCGTTAGGAAGAACAATTGGGCACAAGCAGAACAGGCTGATGCAGAAGGAGCAGCTTGTTGCATGGAGCCCAGCGCTGTGTGCCGACGGAGGAGGGCTTCTGTTCTGCCTCTGGTCAGGACAGTCTGCACTGCTCTATCAAAAATAGACGGGTTGTACACTTCGAACTGGGTCACCATGTGTTTCCTGGAGGGTTTGGTTTTTTCTGTAGATAATAGGATAGTTCTCCACATGTGCCTGAAAGGAGCATTAAGATCCTGCATTAAGCTGCAGTGAGATGGCGACAGTGCAGCCAGGGCCTGCCGAGGTTTATCAGCACTGAAGCTGATGGCTTTTTAATCATGCACAGTTTTATTTAGGGGGATTACTGACATGCACTGAAGTGTTTCCTTTTATCTAGTTTAATTCTGTTATGGTAAGCTGAGTCCAAACCAGTGGTGAGAGCACCTACAGTCGGTGCCGTTTTACTTAAGCCCGTCGGATCCCTTTTCCAAAGCAAAGCTGCTGGTCTCTGGGGTTGAGCTTCCAGCTGGCCAAGGCTTGAGCTCTCTGCTACGACTGGTCCATGTGAATATTAATTGCTTCACTTTTGTTGCTCTGGAAAAATCATACACAGCAAAAATCCAGCCTATGTAGTAACTGCTGTGCAAAAATAAGTTGCGCATCTCCTTTTTGCTCTGTGGTATTTGTTGGGACAGAACGACAGCGAGCAGCCCCGGGACAGGCGCTGGTTGTTCCGTGCTGAAGGTGCAACGTGGTTGCTGCCCTTTTGTAAGGTGTGTGCTTCCGATCTTGCAGGAGTTGAGGAGTTAATCTGGACCATCCAAAGACTGATGTTTATACAAAGCGTGAAGCCAGTGACATTTACCAGGCGCTTACTGGCAGAGTTGATTGGGAGTCAGTGGATGGGGATTTATTTTTTTAGCTGTCTTTGTTCTGCAGGGTTGCTAATATTCCCAAATGGAGTGTGCTTTTATCAGCAGCATCTGTGGTGCACAGTCTGACTCATGTGCTCTTTGAGTGAGGATGACAAATGGAGACTGGAGACAAACAACTCCCCAGGATCAGCCTGCACCGAGAGGGGGAAGGAGGGAACGGTCATCTTGGAAGGCGTTTCTAATAACGTCCTAATTACTGCCCTCATGCGGGGAAGTTTGGCCTTTTGCTTCTGAAGAAATGTAATTTAGACTTCTTTGGAAGCAGAGGAGGGAAAACGAGCGTCTCTGACAAAGGGACTGGAAGACTGCAGATTCCCCTGCCTTCGAGGAGCTGCGTGCCCCCAGCGCACCTCTCATGCCTCGGCTTTGATGCTCAAAACATCTTTGCAGGCTTGCAGTGCCCAGGGGCAGTCTGTTGTTGAAGACATCCTGCACATGCTTGTCTGACTCACAGCACTGAATTTGAATATACTCCATTACAGCAGGGGCCTGTCATCCTGGTGCAGCTGCCCAGCAAAGGTACCGCCTGTCTCCTGGCACCGAACTACACCCCTGGCACCAGGGGCAGGTGGAAACAGCCAGTGTTGACTGTTAAAGGAGCTCAGTCACACTCTTTCCTTTGGCTAATAATAGTCAGGAAATGTTTACCGCACCATACGCCGGATTTTAACCTCATTTATCAGGTGAAATTTCAGCGATGCGCTTGTCCTGCGTAGGGCTTGCGAAGTTAGCAGTGAAATGCAATGGAGCAAGTTCACTCCAACGGTCGAGTCAGAGCTCGAAAACTGCGTGGTCCCCGCTGCGGGCAGCCAAGGGGGGACGGGCAGGAGAAGGCAACACAAAGCCCTTTCCCAGGGCCACCTCCTGAGTGACACCCCCGCTTGTCACAGCCTCCCCTTTCCTTGTGCCACCGAGCGGTGGGATTTGCTCCTTCGGAAGAGGCTGGGGGCAGGTAGAGGAGTTTTCTCCCTCCCCGCAAACTCCTGTTCTGCTGTGGAGCTGGGGGGGATCTGCGTGGGTGGGGAGGAAGATGAGGCCGTCCTCCGAAATGCCTTTCTGGGAAAGCGAGATCCTAATTCTGGCATTTCTTGAAAGGGGATTGCCTACAGTCATCCTTTTTAGGAATAGATGGTGTGAAATTAAGCTGCCTAGTTTCACTTTGATGTTTCTTTTCTTTTTTACTAGAATATACCCGTTTTCTCTTAATTTCCCCTATGAAAAGTACTTTTTTAATTATTCTTTAGAAGAGACCACTAACTGAAATTGAAATACTGTCTTCAAGAAACTCTACAACTTTGATCACTAAACTTAAAAGCTAGGAAGGAGATGGGATTAGTGCTATGACTTCTGTAGATAAATGTTTGTGAGCATTTGTGACTTGAACAGAAATTAAAGAGGGAATAAACATCTGTCCTTTGATCAGCTCTCCAGCTCATTAACCTATTGAATGCAGTGTCTGGCCGAAAGATTCAAGGCCAGGAGGGGTTCAAGGCATATGAAACAATCACAAATCTCTTCCCCTTTCTGTGGACAGTGTTTTTTTTCTGTGGTATTTTAATTGTAAACACAGCAGACACTTTTGGAACATGTTAAATTACTCAAGATTTCCTCTACTCTTAACCCATCCATAACTTCTGTCAGCCTAATGGTCTGAGATGCCTGGAACCGTAACTCATTTTGGGTTCGTGGATGAGGTATTTGTTCAAGTGCAGCAGTGCTTCTGAAGTCAGGTTGTCTGGTGTACTCGGAAAGTCTGGCGGAAGATGGAGATAGCTGCTGAGCTGCAACCCAGCTCCTCTGCAGAGTGGATGGCAGCTGACCGTGAACCATGGGTATCCTCCAAACATCCGATGAGTTTGCTGAACCACTCTCTGCAAAAGATGAGTCACCCTCCCAGCAGCCTGGGTGCGACGTATAAATTAATATAGCATGTAGTTGCCTTCTCCCATGCGAAGCTACATCAGAGGTTTAATTTAAGTTCTGTTTTCATGGTAGCCCTTCGCTTACTACTGCTCCCAAGCTTTTCTAGCCAGCCCTCACTGGAGAAGGCTACCAGCAACGTGTGCCTGGGTACTGCGGGACGGACAGATGGAGAGTGACTGCTTCTCTGCCACTGTCCCCGTTTGTGCTCGCGTGCAGAGTGCCGAATTCCTAAGAGGCCCCCCAGGTCTGCTGACAGCTGGAAGCGTGAGTGGAGGTGAAGGCTGTGGCACTGCAGCAGCATCGCACCCTGCAGCCCTGTGCCCCAGGCTGCTCTTCCAGGAGTTTGGGATAGTTCTGCAGAACTTCAGTAGAAAATTAGTTTATCTGGTTTTGGCACAGAAGTTGAACCTTAATTGCCACGCTGTTTATCTTGCTTGAAGCAGAGGCCTGAGAAGCAGGACTTGTTTACAATAAGCTTACGAATAGCTTTGGACAGCTACTGTGCCTCAGATTTAAACCCTTAGAAAGTAACGTCTGCTACTGAGATACTGCAGCAATTAAAGCAGCCTCTCTGTGTTCCTCCAGCACTTCCCAGATATCTTCAAGGAACTGTAATTTTTGCATTCTGTACATGCAGAACTGGCTCTGCCGCAATCTGATGATGCTCCTTCCCTGGCACTAAATGACATTTGCTAATTTGGAAGGGAACCTGTTAGCAGGAGAGTGCATTGCAGGGCCTTTTATTGCCTTAACGCTGCAAATGTTCAGCCACAGCAACTGCGAGGGGCAATCGTGTCTTCGCAGGCTGTCCCCTGGGTGGTGGGGATGGCTCAGCAGGATGCTCCGCTGGCTTTTATGGGCCAGAGCCCCAGCGGGAAGCCGTGCGGCACGCTGAGCTCTGCCTTGCTTCTGCGGCTGCAGCGGCGAAGTGGAGCTTTTCCTAATTATCTCAGACGCTCTATCTGGAGCTCCAGGCTATATAGGAGCCAAGAGGCCCACACAGAGCTTTAGCTGTTTATTGCTTTTAACTTTGGGGTGATGTTGACTTCAAATACATTTCTTCAGTTTCTGTAAGTCTACTGACTTGGGTTTATTTACTCCAGCAGAATATTAGCTACAAGCTGGCTGGCTTTGCCACGAAATGTATTGCAGTTTTGCTACTCGTATTTCTGAGCCAAATGTCACCGTACTCATCCATCACTCGTAGATTTCGAGCAGGCATTTTGTCTTCTCGTTGCTGCCCTAAAATTGCCAACAATGTTAGGTTGGCTGCCAAATCTTCATGCGATACTGGTGGGAGTGAGGTGGTGGTATGCTGCTCTTCAGTGATGCTCTTTGAGGACCGAGGTATTTGACATTAGAAGCGTGCAACATTGGTTCAAAGTGGCTTTTAAGATGTCATTTCGCGTGTTGCACCGACTTGGAGGAGCAGTTAGGGCTGGTCTCGTTGAGGGAGGCAACTGGGGGCTAATAGGAGTCTTACAGGATTCCTGCAAAGCCGGGAACTTGCTGTCCGGTCCTAAGTGTCAGTGACTGGTTGGCAAGTCATTAATATTAACAGTAATTCAAAAATGCTGTAAGGTAGTGGATTTCTTGTGCCAGCGTGCCTGTTCTTAGTGCTGTCAGCTCCTTTGAAATGTCAGTTCACGGGGCGCTCATCTGCTTCTCAATTTCTCTTGCCTCAAACAGCCCCCCTGGAAAACTTGCTAAACAGAGTCATTTGAAGAGGCTCTGAACATGGTAGCAAATGCTGCAAGGGAAGGCTCTGTCTTACTCGTACCATCTGTCTCGCCGCACACTCCAGATGATACAATGTGCCGTGTGCCATATCAAAATAAACCCTTTATTTTTAACAAACTGCATTTAAGACACATTAGCAGAATATTCAGCCAATCCCTAAATTTGGGACTGACCTTACTTAATTCCTCAAGGCACGCTACCACACTGCAGCCTTCGGCGCTGGAGCTGGCACTAACAAGCTGCAGACTCCTACTCTGACATTTCAGAAAATGAGACTCTGTTCCACCGGAGTGCTCGGAGCTGGGCTGACTTACACTGATTCACTGGGTATAAGCAGTGTTTATCTTCAAAGGACGCGTGTGTGCTCACGAGGCTGGGCTGTAGGGTAATCTGTAGGACAAATGGAGTTTAGAGCCGAGTCTGCCAGGTCTGGGCTTGAGAGACCAAAGCTTTGGAGATTGAACTGGTGGAGGTGGAGGAGCTGGAGGTGCCGTGGCCAGCAGCTGGCACCTCCAATGCGGCATCTCTGTCCCCTGCAAGTTGCGGTCAGGTCACTATAGTATCAGCTGTTCTTTTTCATTAATAGTTTGTTTTATTTTGTTTGCCTCTAGTGTGGGTGGCAGCATGAGATGTGTCATGATTCTCCGAGTGGTTTAATGAGCGTTCTCTGCTTTCTTCTCCTCTGCCAGCACTCCCTGTTGTCCTCCAGTTACTGCTTTTGTTCTCCTGTGCCCCGGCTGGTCATCCTACAGCTGGGCTAGTTTGTGTGTACTTCTAACTGCAGAGACATGCGTGATTAGTCCCTTTTTTAAAATCTGTAAATGAATGCCGAGTGTTCTGAGTATGAGCTGAGGACTGTGTGCAAGCAGCAGATCTGCTGCTGTCGGACACCTAAAATTGTCAGGTCTAAGCCATGGCTGGTAAAAACACTGGCTCTGGGGGTGCAAGCTAGCCCTAATTGTGGATTTTACTGCTAGACTGCTTTCTGTTACTCTAAAAGTTTGGCTAATAGAGAGTTCTTGAGCCATAGATGTGCTGCCTCTTAACCCCTGATGGTCTGCAGGATAAGTAACTTCTGTCTCCCGCCTCCTCCAAGCTGTGTTTTGGGTTTGGGTTTTTTTTTTTCCTTCCCTTTTTTGGCTCACTCAGAAGCAAGCTGTGAGCTAACGTGTGGGATGCTATAGCAAAAAACTCGCTTGCCGAAGAGTAGGAGAAAGTTCGCACCAGGCTGCTCTGGCCTGGGATCCCTGACCTGCTGCCTGCAGTCCCTGTAAAGTCGGTTCCTTACCTCACCTGGAGGGTGTTTGGGAGATGAATGGGCAATGGGAAAGCAGGCTGCGCTTAAACCGGTGTTTACAACCAGACTTTTCTAGGTGAATGTTCATTTTTTTCAGGAATTTGGTCATTTTTCCTCTTTCTAGTCTAGTTTTTTTTTTTTTAAAAAAAAAAAAAAAAAAAAACAAAACAAACCAAAACCACACAACCACTTTCCTTCCCTTACAACTCAGAGGGATTTTTCAGAGCATGTTTTGTCCATCAGTCTAAGAGTGAAACTCAGTGTTTACATCTCCTGAGGATGGATGAGGTCAGAGGAAACGTCATCAGTACTGATTCCTGTAGTTCCTATTTATGGAAGCATTTCCTTCCACTTCAACAAGTGAAAACAAGCCAATCTTTCCTTTGCATGAGTCTAGCTGTTGCCCCAGATCGAAAGCCTGGTCAGGAGCTCACCGAAAGTCTGTCGCCGTCTTCTGTGACGGTGTTGAATTCACTTTCTAGTGACCCAGTCATTTCCCCCAGCGTTTCCAGCTCCGCTCCATGGGATTTACGTGCTGTCAGAGCAGTGGCGTTCTCCCTGTGAGAACTGGATTTACCTCATTTCACACTTAATGTCGAGTAACGTCTGCAGCATCCCGAAGCCCTCGCAGGAGGGCATGAATGAATGCACACACTGGATTCATTTGTGTTATTAGCCTTTGGTGACTAATCCACCTGTTTTCTCATTGTCATATTCTGCAGTTGCTTTTACCTTTTCTTCTCCAAGCATTTCCTACTTAGCAGGAAGTACTGGCGCTGCGCAGCAGGCACGTTGCCTTTCCTCCATCAATTAATTACCCACTCGTCAACTTGCAGGTCGTAGTTCAGTTACTAAATTGGGTGGTAGCTCCTCCTTTTTCCCCCCACACCATCGCTAAAACATCCTCCTGCCTTTGCTGGCACTGAGAGCTTACACAGTAAACTCTGGCTCCATCGAGATGATGTGCAAGACGCTTTTCTGAGTAATACTGAAATTTCACCAAAAAGTTGCTCTCTTGCAAACAGTTCTGCCCTTGTCTGGCAAAAGCTCTGTCTGTGCAAGCGCAGGTCTTACAAAATGAGTAAGCGCAGGGTAAAGTGAACTTTCTCCCCCTGTTTTGAACTTTATTCATAACTGTTTGAAAACCATTGGATGATCATAAGGGTTTTGAGTGGCAAAGCAGGTTCTGGCTTTCTGTAGCGACTGCAGTGGGAGCATCGCATTGTCCCTATTGCAGCGTGTCCCTGGCAATCCCTGCTGTACCTTTGGCAGTTCCCAGAATGCTCATTTCCCAGGAAGGAGGGAAGGAATATCTTAAAGCAGCTGGAATGATCCTATTTAAAACCATTTCATCACTTAGGAGGAGTCTTCTAAAGTACCTTGTGGATTTAGAAGCAAAAGTCCCATGAAAGATACTTCTCAGTCAACTCATCCGATGCTGCAATCAGATGGGGGGGAATTTTTCTTGCCCCTTTCACACCAAAACCTGACACCGAACTCTGCGTGCGGTGGGGAGGGGTGCTTCTACACGTGGTCCGGGTTCCTCAGGGCTCGAGGAGGCGGCAGCGTGACTCCCTGGCTTCAGATGCCGAGCCGTGAAGCATGGGCACGGCTTGCCAGCCTGCACCGGGGAGGGCTGCGGGGCAGCTGCGTGCCGGGGCTGGATCCTGGCCACCCGCTGGAGGAGGAGGAGATGCACGATGCCAAAGACTATATTTGTTCCACCTAGCGTGCTTTTTTTAGTAATAGTAGCAATTGATACAAGGCTGGTGAGACACTGGCCCAGGTTGCCCAGAGGAGCTGTGGCTGCCCCATCCCTTGGAGGTATTCAAGGCCAGGTTGGATGGGGCTTGGAGCAACCTGGTCTAGTGGGAGGTGGCCCTGCCCATGGCAGGGGGTTTGGAACTAGATGATCTTTTAAGTCCCTTCCAACCTACACTATTTTATGATTCTATGATATCAAAGCAGCTATTGGGCCACCCGGGCAAACCCAAATAGGCATTTTTCACGAGATAGTAAATCCTGCCTTTGTTCCCTTTATTTTCAGTATAGGCGACTCCAGGTAGGTGCAGCACTGTCTTAATTAATCTTAGTGTCAATGAGAAACTTTTGGCGAATAGCAGCAGTCATTTGAGGTTCTCATATAGCACAAGGACTTTCCCTTTTTTTAAATAAACTATATTACTTCAGCTAGCTGCTAAGAATAACCTCTGCCTACCACCGATGAGGCAGCCCGTGCTTTGTGTTTCATAATTCCCGCTTTTTGCTGCAAGTCCTTGGGGAATGTTGTGTGTGATGCTGTCTGTGGTGGAACAAGAACTGGGAAATCTGTGCAGGGTTTTCTCTTGGCTTTTCTGGGATGAGCCTGGTGTAAATCAAACCTCTCGGCGATAACATCAGGCTTTTAGCAGCGTCTGCAGGGTTGCGCTGGGTTCCCGTTGCGCAAGGTGCTGATGGTGTTAGTTGGCAGTTCATGGCTTGGAAATCTTGCCGTCCTGCTCTGCCCCGGTAACCTGCTGCAGGGACTTGAAAACCTGCTCAGAGAAGAGCAGAAATCAGATTGAAGAGCCACAATGCAATAAGCTTTAGGTCTGGATCCTTTTGGATATAGCTAGGTTAGTGCCAGACTTGAACAGGTTAACTAGTGGGAAGCGAGACCGAACTCCAGTTTTTAAGTACTTGGAATTTGAGGAATTGACAATTAGCTTTCATAGCAAAACCAGGGCTGCTAGGAATTGCGCTTCTTGCTTAATTAAGACCTGTCTTTTTCATACGTCTAAATTAAGTCCTGCAGACAGTCAGGAGCCAGTTGCAAAACAAGCCCATAACGTGTAGTTAATGGTCCTGTATTAAAATGAAATTGCATGAAAGTCCTGTGTGTTGCAGCACAGACGTGACTGCCGTAAATGTGCTTTCCCTGGCTTACTCTGGTATATTTTTTTTTTATTTTTTTAATGATGCCTGAGCGAGAGGAGGGGAATTGCTGCGTCAGGACCACCTCTTCCGGAGGATCTTTGAGAGAGATGAAATGAGATTGTTTGCATCCCCGTTTCAGGCTCTTGCAGGGACATCCTCGGCAGCAGAGTGGGGAGCAGCACGGCATGTGCCTCCTCCCAAGCCCACCGTAGGACGGCTCCAACCTTCACGGTGTTACCTCCACACCTTACAAAAGCCGCCTGTGAGTTAGCGTCTGACTCAGCTCTGTCCTTTTGCAGGAGTGAAAAGCAATGTCTTGGGTTTTTTTGCCTTCCTCCCCCTCCTCTCGCCGAGCCGGCGGCGCTGCGGAGGGGAGCAGGACGGGTGCTGGCTGTGTGGGCAGGGAGATGCTGTAGGAGGGATCCCCGGTCCCAGAGCCACTGCAGTGATGCAGCCGATTGACGTACTTGTTCCTGCATCAAAGTGACGGTTGCCTGGCTGCCTCACTGAGCTCGGCTTTTTTTGTTTTTTGGTGTTTAATATTAAAGTACAAAGCTGTGCAAAAGCCACATGCTTTTTTCCTCTTTGAAGTGGTGCTGGCTAACTGCCTGAAAAACATTCTCCAGTGGTGGTGGAAAAAAAAAAACCAAACCCCATTACGTTTTACAAATATTTTTGTTTTATTTCACCCCTTTCTTTCAGAAGCTTGACAATAGTCCTCTGGAGACTTGATCTCGTGTTGGTGGCAGAGCTGACCCATCCCCATAGCTGCCTGCCTCCAGCGCTGCAGACGGGGCTTGCAATTAGATTTAGAAGAAATAAAACTTGCATTGAGGGGGTTGGTTTTGTGTTTTTCTTTCTACGTTGCACAACACTTTATGCTGTTCTTGTTCACTGTCTAGCTCTCGGCAAGCTGGGAGGTGAACGTGTAGCCTGGAGTTTTAAGTTTGGGACTTAAGTCCAGAGGTTTTTAAGCAGCTTGAGTGTATTAGTGCTAACCTTAGGTTGTGGGGTTTAAGATGAAAAATATAATAAAATGAATCAGGTTGTGTTTTCAAAATTAACGTATAGTTCCTGAGCGAGAAATACTGGACTAAACATTGCTGGAATGGGCAAGAAGGAGGGGAAATGGGATCAGCTGTGGAAGCTGTGTGGCACTAATGGCGTGCGGATGGCGTCTGTAACTTTTAACTGCACTCGTAATGTGTTCCTCTAACTTCAGCTGCTGAATGAAGATGTTAATTAGCCAGGGATTAACAACTGTGCCTTATGCATCGCAGTGCCAGGTGTGCACACCTCGGGGGAGGCTCTTCTGGGATCCGTCCCCAGGCTTGGGCACTGACAGGCAGTGTTTTGGTGTTCTGTAGTTCGGCAGTAGTAGTGCAGCGGGGCAGGTGGCACGTCTCTTTCTCGCAGAATAGAAATACGGTTTGTCCATTTTCTGTCAAATGCAATTAGCATTAAATTGCAGGAATGCAAATTGGGGTTTAAGGGCACGCAGCTAGGCTGGACTTGGCTTCTGAGTCATTTTAAAGGTAAAAGGGGTTTTGCAAACGTCAACACAATCGTCCTGTGAGACTTTTAATATCAGTGGTCATTCAGCTTTCTTGAAGACCTCAGAATTCATTGCCTCTTTCAGCAGAGGCTGCCATCCCTGTATGCAAGGCTGTGCTCTGCTTTGTTTATCACCGGTTAGGTCATAGCACGAACTCTTCATTTCTTTGCGCAGAGGTGCAGCAGCGTGCTGAAAGGGTTGCTGCGGCTGCGAGCCAGAAGCCAAGCCATAAACCCCACTGCGGTTAAGGCCCAGAGCGTTCAGCTCCCTCGTGCTGCCGCTGTGCTGCAGCCGACGAGCGGCATGATGTTCGACAAGCAGTGCCAGTGTGGTGGTTCGTGTATTTGTGTAAAAGACCTTAGAAAACTAGTAAAATTCCACTAATCCCTCTGTAAGTGAGCTTATCATGGGATACGAATTTCCTGTTGCCTGTCCCCTACTGCTGAATGCAGTAAAATGGGCAGCCAGAAAATCACGTTGGTTCCTGTATCGGTGCCTGTCATTTGTTCCAGTTTGGGATAACTTGCCTCTACAGAGGTTATGGTTTTCCAGTTTTCCTCTAGCTTTCAACTCTGTTTTGGGTATTTAGTGATGAAGCTTATAAACAGGTCGTTTTAAAATGTATGAGCACGATATAAGCTGTATTGACCTAGGTGATTGTGCTGAGGTGTGGGGAGGGCAGGGTGCTGATGAGCAGATGTTTGTGTGATGCCTTTTTTAACCTTAAAAAATACCGTACAATCCCATCCAGCATCTCTGTACAGCACCCAAGGCTGCGGAGCGAGTTAAATATTGCATTCGTTATTGTGGCTAAATAACCTCGATTCGTTCTTTCTCCCTTTTATGTGTTTTTATTAACCAAGACAAGGGATTTCTGCAGCGACGGCCTCCTCTAGGAATGCTGGCTATGTGAAAAATGCCCCGTCCTGCAGCGCAGCCACTCTCCCTTATCTGGTCCCTGGCTGCCCGCGCCGTGGGCACCGGCTCTGCTAGCCACACAAATACCTTCCTATCCTGGGAAGTGTCACCGCTGCCATCAGCGTTCATCGTCGCGTCTGTCATCTCCAGTCAGTTGCCAGCCTGACCGGGTTTGGAGGAACCCAGCGCTCCCGGGAGGTCCCCCGTTTCCCCAGCCAGACCCAGTGCCGCCGGCTGCCTGTTGGCACGCTGAGTGGGCAAGGCAGCCGCCAGCACGGCGGTGGAGATCACCGCGTGGTGTAACCCTCGCCCATGTCCAATATCACAGGCTATGTGACTTCTTGGTTTCGTCATTGTGAAGAGGCTGCACGTGTTAAATAGGAGTTTTTCCATCACTTTGTGTTGAATATTTATGTTTGTTCTTTCTTCTGTTTTCCCAGGAATTTTCCAGGAGTAGTGGAAAACGGTATGTACGTGTTGTGGCCGTTTGAGGCTGTTTTTTCTTGGGAAAAAAAATCAATAAGTGATACTGGATTAAGTTTTTATGTCTTGACACACTTGTTCACGAAGGGCAGCTTTGGTTACTTGCACTCTTCCAGCCTTAGGCTGTCTCTGCGCTCTGGAGTTGAACCGAACTTTGGGTTCATCACGTACCAGTTTGAATTAATCTGTTTTGAACCTAGGGGAGCTGGTCCCGATGCAAAACCTCAGCGTTGCCAGCTAGATGGAGGCGGTGATGCTGTAAACTCGGGGCCGGGCCACTGTGTTGGGTTTGATTTCAACTTGAAATGATTGCACCAAAAGTAAAGAAGGCTTAATTTTTTCTCTTTTACTGGGATAATTATGTTTGTTCAGGCTCTTCGCTTGCTAGGCAAAGCAGGATCTAGATTTGGTGCCTCTTTTAATGTCTTTTCAGCATACGTGTTTTTTTGGACCACGTTTAAAAGCTTTTCTGTCCCTGTTATGTAAACTTTCTTTAAAAGGAGTGAGATGTAATTGTCTGGCACATTTCGGGGTGGGCAGGCAAAGCCCCAGGTCTCGGCTGCTCGGGAAGCTGCTGCTGCCGAGGAGTGTGTGGACTCACAGGCTAGTGCCTGTACCAGTACAGCTCCTCGTCTGGAGGTAGTCCTGCTCTGGAATAGAAGTGCTTATATTGGTTTTAACTAAACCCAGTTGTAGTGAGGCGTTTTGTTCTAGATGTAAATGGGAGGACAGGGCTGACTGCTCCTTTTTCTGAATTGCTATCACTGTCAGTCATCACTCCCACAAATGAAAAGTTTGCGTCGGTGCTGTGAGATCTGCTGGTTGCTTTTAGCATCAGGGTACTGTAAATCTCTTGCTGACTATTTAGGCTCATCTGGTCTAACTTTACATGGAAATGTTTTAGGAGCCCTTACTGTCTAACAGTTTAAGAAGAAATAAAAGCAAGAAGCCCCAAACAACTAGAGGAGGTAATTTTTAACCCGTTTTTGCTCTGTCTGCAAGATATTTTGACCATCTCTTTCCCCTCCCCCCAAACATGCTGCTTGAATGTGGATTAAGCAAACAGGAACAAAGTGGCTCTTGCTCAGGATTAAAAGTGGATGCACGTGAGGGCTCTTTGCAGTGAGTCCGTGTACGGATAAGAGGGAGCGCTTCTGGAGCTGGGGAGGGCTGGCTCTGCGCAGGGTTGGTCCCCAGCACCAGTGATGGGCTCGTCCCTCCCTGGGAGCTGCGGGGCTGATGCTCCCTGTCCACCGGCTCACTGGCAGGGGACCCGCTCTGGCCAGCAGCTCCATGCTGAGACACCGTCAGGTGCCTGCTCCGGCATCCCCAGGGCCTGGCACGCTCGGCTGGAGCGGTTTGTGCTTCCCAGGAGAGGCAGGAGGCTTGTCGTGCTTTAGCCAAGCGTATGCGGAAATCTGTTTCTTAAATCAGACTTTTATTGGACCAGAGCTATTTTTTTTCATTCAATGGTATGCTTTGCCTCAAAATCTGTTTACAGTGTATAATTTGAAGTAGACCACCTGGGTTAAAGACTCATGTTGACAAGCTATTAAAACTATTCTTAGTGTCCTGCATTTTCCTATTTAGACACACAACTGGAAGGAAATACCTGTATTTCTGTGATAACGTGCAGTTTCAGGCCCTGCAGTCTGTGACACCGTATTGTATCTCGCGGCTCTGTGACTGAGCAGATGCTGCTGGTACCGACCCTTCTCCAGATGTCAGTATTTGCATTGCCGTTGTGCAGAAGGAAAGTTTTTGCCCTTCTCTTTCTTTTGGTTTCAAGTTAGCAGCCAGGCACATAAGTAATTTTTCTTCTCATTTGGCAAGTGAGTTCATACAGAGATGGGAGGGGCTAAAGCAACTGCAGAACTGTGTTCCTTGTCCAGTGTGTGAATAAAAACTGGGGGCAGAAAGTGCCATTGGGTGATTCTCAGAACTTTGCTAGAGGATTGACGTCGCAGTCCCCTGGGAGTTGGAGGTGCAGGGGAGTGTGGGTGCCAGTGAGGCTCGTGTGCGTACAGGGGAAGCAGAGAAGGATGGTGCCTGCGCAAAAGCAATTGATGAATGCCGTGAATTCAGGGAAGTTTGAATGTTTTTACCTATCTCTGTTTTTACTAACCTGTAGTAGATGATTTCCTAAATATAAGCAACAGCCCAATGAAAATAGTGAGCCAAAGGTTGCCCATCACCTGAAGGCAAGATCCCTCACGTGCTTTCTGGTACAACCCTTTCACACAGTGTGTAAGTTCCTTTTTTAGCCTCTCTGCCTAATTTCCAGACCAGGCAGTTCCCAGTCCCAGCCCTGAGCTCAGAGCTGAACCGCTGCCAGCCCAACGTGACTTCTCTTCCTGTAAGAGAGACAAAAGAAAACGACCTTCTGCTTCCTCTCCCTGTGTGCCCAGCGGATTCCAGCATCGATGTAGGAGTTGCTCCTTGTTGCAAACCCTCACATGATGTTGCAGTCATCAGTATTACCAAAAGACCCGACTTTGCATGAAAACAGCCGCACAGACGCTGCAGTCACATGGAGATACTGGCCTTTTCTTTTAGGGTAATTACCTTGGTGGATGAAACAAGTGCAAAAATAGTCATCGGGCTGATCAAACTGTGTCCTCATCCCCATTTGGAAGCAAGCCTCTTCGGTTTTGCTCGCCTGCAGCTGACATAGGGAGGGAGGCAGACCCCCCAGCTCTGCTGACCTATTGTGAGTTTCTCCTGAGCATCATTTTTGCCCTCTGTAGCTACATCAGCAATGAAAACAAGATGACTAGAGAAAGTCACAGGACTGCTCTCGTATCAGTCTGTTTTATGGGTGTATGAAGAAAGCAGTAGTATTGATGCTCATGTGATGTCTCTGCTGCAAAAGGTCACTCACATTTCTAATGAAATTAGAAGGCGCTCGCCCCCAAATGCAAATGAGTCCCTTCTGCAGTCAGGAGCCGGCAGTGAATAAGCATCACTGAGCGGTTCAGCCCCAGCAAGTGTCACACCAGCCCGGCCAACTTCAGAATACCTCAAGCTTTTAAATACTTCTGAAGTTTGTAGTTAAGAATTCGACTTTTTGCTTAACACCAAGCTATAGGGTGTGATTTTTCAGTAGTACCAGTGTGGAATTACAGGTCTGAATTTCCCCAGTGTAGGTGAGGTTCCTGCTTTATGAAAAAAATTCTCACTTTGGGTTTCTGAGGCTTAGTTAGCAATAGGGTGCTAATTACTGGGTGGGGTCAGAGGATTTTGGGTTTGTACTAGCTAAAAAAGATAGGTATTTAACGCAGCACGTGCCCAGAGATGACCAGCTCAAACCCTGAAGCAGTCCAGCTGTGGCATTGGACAGATGTTGTGATGTTCTTTCGTGCTGCTCAGTACTGGGCGCATGCAGCGATGCAGTACTTGCAGTGAGCCCTCCACGCATGCTGCGAGGTTGTGCCCGCTCACTTGTGCTGGGGGTCCCAGCAATTACACGGTTGTGGATGTTGCTTAATTCCATCCTGAATCGCTTTCCTCCTTGCTCGTAGCTGTAAGGAGTTCTCTGCCAGCGTGCGAGGTATTAACACGAACAGGAATCGTGTTTGTTTCGATAAAAGGTCAGTGAAGGACTCTCGGGCTTAGGTTAGTGGAAACGGCTCTTTTCTCACTGCATGAGGTCTGTAGCTGGTGTCTGGATATATTGCCCATGGCTGTGGAGTCAATGCGTTACTTAATCTGTGTTGCAATATTGAACTTTCTTTAGCAACAGTCTGTCTAGGCGCTGTGTTTTTTCAGGGCACAGTCGCCTTGATTCATTGATGGCACCATTATGTCTAGAGAGATTTTTGCTTTCAGTCTTTCCCTTGAATCCCCTCTTGCTCTGCTCCAGCACTCTTTACGAGTTCGTTTGCATCTTTCAGACTCCGTAGGAAAAGCAGCGAGTGAGCGTTTCATACTTGAGTTTCACGTAGATTGGGAAGGTGTTGCAGGCTCTCACTGCAGGTACGGATGCATCCAGTTTCTTCACTAACTCAAGATGCAACTGCTATAAACTGAATTTGGGATTTTAAAACTATACTGTGCTGCTTTTCCTGCTCACATCCTCACGCCTAAGAGTATTTGCAGTGAGTAACCTCACCCGCAGCTTCAGAGACTCTTCACTACAGAAGTAGAAAGCATTTGCAAAACCAACAGCAGAAAAACTTTGGTGGTAAAGCAAGCAGGTGGAACCCAGATGCGTCCAGAGCAGATGCACTGAGTAAAGAGGTTTCCATCTGGCTATGCCTTGACAATAACTGCGGCTTAAAGCACAGGAAAATATTCTCACGAGCAGCTCATACTAAAGATCTCATCTATGAACCTGGAAAACCAGCTCACCTGTGTTTTCACCAGAGTAAAGCACATGCCAGTCGATGTTTCAAGCTGTGCTCGTTGAAATGTACTAAAAATTCTGCTAAGAAGCGTACTTTAAAGGCCTCTAGGAGATTGTCGTCTGGGTTCTGTGAGATAACCTAGCTGACAGAGGAACTAGGAATTTAGCACAGAAGTACGCAATTCTGTTTTAATCGGCTGGGTAGTTGACTCCTCCCCTTGCTTTGTGGAACAGTTAGCGGTTCCTAGTACTATCATCTAGACCAGTCGTCTTTTCGCTTACGGTGAGGATACCACGATGTTTTGAAATGGGGCAGAGTGAAAACAAAAAAGCAAAACAGTGATTATGCAAACACCATCTGGCCCTTAGGGCCAGCCCTTTAGTCACTGCCGACCCCGGTAGACACAATCAGCAGGAGCCAAATATTGCCAATGCTCTGGTTTTGGCAATGTGGCTTCAAAAAGGCTTTCTGAATAGACAACGTGCAAAGCAATGCTCTGACAGCCAAAAATACGCTGTGATTTATGTGCTTTCTTTGGAAGCTGGTGTAGGTGTGCTATAGCCAACCCCGTATCAGCCTCTTCAGTCACACGAAAGAGGCTGAAATGCTTTTGGCTCCTGTTCCTGAAGAGGTTTCTTCATGGCTCTGTGCTGCACCAAGGCGCATCAACGAGCTACTCAGCAGTTTTCTTGTTTGCTCAGCATCAGCTGAATGCCGCTGCCCAGTAATGCGAGGCTCGCCTAGAGAACAGTCACACAAAGAGGATCGCTTATCTCCCTGCGCTTGCACAGAAGATACTCAATTTTTAAGTAAATATTTTTGCTGTAATCTCAGGGGTTTGGGTTTGTTTTTTTTTCCAAGCTTGATGGTTGCAAATACTCCCCTTGTGCAGGCACTGGAATGAAACTGAATCCAAGACAGAAAAATTGGAGGGGTGGTTAGCACATCTCCCAGTGTGGGCTGGGGGTTTCATTCCTGTCGCCCCACCGGGCACCCGTGCTGCTTCGTGTTCCGATTTCCGACGTGTCAGACGGGGGGCTGAAGGGGCAGACTGCACCCCGAACTCCTGGGCTTCAGTGCAGGCAAAAGCCTAGAAGGAAACAAATCAGCCTTGAATTCTGGTCCGAAGGTCAACAAGTAAGAGTGACGCTGGAGCAGATGGCCCCAGTTCCTCAGTGCGGAATATCTTGTCCTCCAGCAGCAGATGACCTCAGCTACGCCTCCCAGATGACCAGCTGTGCAGTGACACCGGGGGGAATCGGAACGGCTTCGGACCACGCTGCCTGCAGAGTAGTAACAAAAGGTCTCAATGTGTGTGCGTGTGTATAAAAGGTTAAATTACAGTGAATTCTGCTATCAGACTTATTCATATGTGTGTGGGATCCCATGTCTGGTCTGGACGTGCCACCTCCCCTCTGACTGTAACTGCGGCGTTGGGTCAGCGCCGGTTCTGGGGGAAAACACCCTCCATGGCAGCTCGAGGGCTCGCTGGTCTGGGTATCTGAGCTCCATCCTGCTGGGGCAGGGTACACGGCTGAAAGTGTCACTGCAGACCGACCGAAAACAATGAAACAAGGGTAAACTGCTGTTTGCTTTAACAGTGGTTGGAAGGCTATTTTTAGCTACTTTGAAATGCGATTTGAATGCACGTAGGTATAATAGCTACAGTCAATGTAATGAACAATGTTTCTTTTTCCATAACACGAAAAAAAGGTAGCTGAGGAGCATATTGTGCTGGGAAGGTTTGTAACGGCTGTGTTACCCCCATTATTTACCAAATCCCTGTCTTCTGAAGAAGCGTTGAGCAAGCTACGCCGAGCGATACAATGAGTATATTGTAGCTTGCGGTTCTGATGTAATTCCCACCAAACACTCTTTCCACAATGAAAACTTGAAGTTACTTGAAACCAAACTCCGTGCCCTTTCCATCCCCGGCACGCAGAGCTGTGTGGAGTTCAATAAACACGCTCTGCCGGGCGCGCTCAGCACAACTGCTCGCTGAAGCCCTGCAAAAGTCCCAGTATCTTCTACTGAATAGAGACTATAATCGGCACAATGCTCCTAATAAAGGCTAGTCCTCGCAGTATTTGCCTTGAATTCTTATTTTAGGGTTTTCTTGTCATCTTCCTTAAATTCCGTGTGGCTAACTTTCTTGCTAAACATGTGATCCTATTTTGGGGAGAAGCAAAATAAGCAGGAGAGAATAATAAGCCGAAGCATTCTGCTCTCAGATTGCGGCAGGGAGGTGGCTTTGAGTTCATCTGAAGGCTCGTGTGGCACAGGAAAATACTGACTGTTTAGGAGTCTCGGGAAAGAGACTTACTCCTGTGATAAGATAACTTTTAAAGGACGGAATTTTATCTGGGCATTACGGTGACTTGAGCGTGTAGGTATGTCAGGGACTTGTTTCCTTTAATAGCCGTGCATTACTGACGGGGAAATTCTCTGCTGCTTTCTCCACCAAAACACAGCAGCTCTGCCAGCTGACTCAGACCCGTGCCCACAGCTCTGTTTTCTTTTCCTTTTTCCTTATAAAAGCGTTTGGCATCTCTTTTTACCACTTCCAACGTAGCCTGGTTTTGGGTCACCCAGGTAGAAAGTGGAGGTTTGCTGTTAAACCGTCTTGAAAAGTTTGAAATTGGGCAGCGATAAAGGTGGTGTCTAAAGAAGAGAGAGTGTGGACACAAATACTAGTGACGACAGGGTCTCCACTTTAAAACGGGGCTGGGGGGGGGGTTGCAGCAGTGATTTTTGGGTGGCTGGCAGACATTTTTCCTTGCGCTCTCTGCTCAAGGTTTGGTGTTCGGTTGCGGGTACGTCTGCCCGTTCCTCCGCTCACCGCGGCAGATGGAGCATCGCGCCTGCGTGGTATTTAATGCTGGGGCTGTGCTTCAGGTGTGGGGGTAGGTGAACGTGTCTGCTTTAGTCAGAGCCTCTTGGGGCATTTCCTTATCTGTAGGAAACTCAAAAGTCATTTCAAAACCTTTCCCACCCGCTTGGCACCCGGGGAGCTGGGGTGCCACAGCAGAGGGACCTGCCAGGCTGGCTGCAGGCAGCGCGCTCAGCTGTGTCACGGCTGATGCCGTAAAAATCTGCTGAGCTCACGATGAAGTAACTTTTGCACATGAGGCCGATAAATTCATGTGACCTCGTGGTGCAGCAGGAAGAGCCTTTGTACGCTCAGTAAAGAAGGGAATGAGACACAGTGCCGTGTTAAAAGTTCCCCTGCCTGCTTTAAATAAACGTCTTGAGTGCTGATGGTCGCGGCGTTTCCCAGCTCAGATCTCGGGAGCGATGGGAAATTCTCAGGAAGCTTTGTGATATCCAGCCTAAACTTCCCTTTCTTTTATCTCCTTCTATAACTTAATACTCCTGTGCCACAACGCAGCCTGGCTTCCTGCTTAGTCTTTATACCCTCCCGTTGAATGTGGAGCTGCTCTCAAACCCTCCCAGACAAGGACAAACTCTACAGTGGTCTAGCCAGGATATACGTATTTAGTTCTCGGTCTGCCCACTGAAATCAGTAAGTCAGTACCTCTTTTCAGGCCATAATTGAAGACACAAGCCTGAGTCGGAATTGTGTTTGTAGTCAGGGCAATCTCTGGAGTCGAGGACCTGAAAACTTATCCCTAATCGTTTTCTGAAATGATTGCATATGAAAATAACAACTTAATAAGAAGGACTCATCCTTCTTACTGCTTTTAGCGGTGTGGTTGGGGTTTGGTGTGCCGGTATCGTGGGTTTTGCTGCTGGAAGGGTAGAGCAAAGCTGCCTGCTTCCCTTGCAGGGGCTGCAAGGACAGATCAAGGTATTTGCAGTTTTGGTCTTATTCAGACATAGGCTAACCCAGAGTGTTTTTTGAAACATCAGTGTAATTCCTCATAGTCCCCTTTTCGGGAAAGACAGCGTGGGTGCCGCATTGGGGTTTTGTCCGTGACACCCCCTGCACCTGAGCACTGCTTAAGCAAAGCACAAATACTCCAGGACTTGGCAGTGGGCGAATTTCAACAAGCCGGGTACAAACCCAGCCTTCATTTCAGTGCTTGGTGTGAAGTACCCGTTCTTCCATCCCTTTTCTTTGGGTAAGATCCCAAAATCTGTTAGCTTGCGTTTCATGGAGATGTTTGAGGAGCATGAGTTTACTTAAAAGATCCATGAATGTCCTCAAGTTTAAAAAATCTTCACCGAAGTGATTAACATTTTGCTGAGACAGTTGGGGAGCAGCAGAGTTTGAATGATGCTTGAAGGACAGGAATTTACCGCCTGATTTTGAAGAGCGAGGAGGACGTTCTCCTTTCTACGCATCTGAAGAGAAAGCATTCGTGCTGGGGAGGAGACCCAGGATGTCGGGGGGGGCTCATGAGTTCTTGCGATGGTTTCTGCAAGCGGAGGGATGGCATTTATACGGCTTAGTCATCTCAGGCCCTGAGAAGGAGGAGGGGAAACTGCAGGTGACTGGAAAGGAGCAGATTCAAAGCAAGAGCCTGTGATGCTGGGCTGGGGGTGAGAGGTTTTGGGGTGCAGCACCGGCTCCTGCCAGAGCGAGCTGCCATTTTCCCTCTGCAGACGCAGTGGTGGCTTCTGCAGCAGCACTGGAGCTGCTCGTGCACAGATCACACCTGCGCGGGCAACTGACCCTGGTGTTGGACCTTGTTCTGCTGCTCTGCTCGTCCTTCTGTCCTCAGTAACTACTGCTGATGCTGGCCGAGAGCTCCAAGTTTCATGGCTGCTCTGAAGCACGGATGGAACGAGCGGCTACCGTGAGATTTTTGTGGCCTAATTCTCGTAGCGGCGCTCCCGTGGAAGCTGCGAGCGCTCGCTGCTTGCGTGCAGGGATCTGATTTTCCCCTCTGCGTACTTCGGCTGTGACTGCACTGACCAGAAATGCAGGAAGGATGAGCGAGGAGCAGACTTCACAGTGCGAGTTCTGATTTATTTACTGTCCTCAACCCATAACGGCCCTTAAGCACCTTGACTAAAGCCCAGCTTTGGTTTCTAGTTTAAATTATATGGTGGAGTGTTTATTATGTATCTGGCCACCTGTATTGTACTGTGGACTAATACCTACGCCTGGTGGTGGCTCCAGACCTTCAGGAGGGTGGCCAGATCCCCCCAGGAAACCCACTGCTCGCCCGCAGGGAGGCTGGCGCGGCCGCTGCTGCAGCCGCTTCTCCCGTGCATCACGAATGCTTCTGCAGCTCCCACACAGCCAAACCACCGAGAAACCTGAAAGTCCATCTGGCTTTGCATTTCACACCCCGTGCCTTACTGGTTGTGTTGCAGCCCCTGGGTGATGGCTCCAGGTAACAACTGGTGTAAATACCTTTGCGCTCTGCTTTTTGGTTGTGTTTTGGGTTTTTGGTTTTTTTGGGTTTGTTTTTGTTTTTTTTTTTTAATGCATGGTCTAAAAATAAGGTTGGAATGCGCTGCGGTGACTCAGGGTACACGATCTGCAGCAGCGGGGTGGTGATTGTGTGTAATTGCCGTGGCAGTCCTGCCAGAGGTCTCCACCCAACTGGCACCAAAGCTGCTGCAGATAAATCAGAGGGAAGGGGGAGTTTAAAGACAGACCTAACACAACACTGTGAGTTAACTGGGGGGGGGGTTCAGGCTCCCCTGGACACGAGGTCTCTTGAGTGTTCTGCTGCTTAGCTGGCAGATGTGTCCTGCTCTCAGCCAGGTAATCATTTCCTTTAATGGGAAGAAAATGGAGCTACACATCTCCGGGGATGCTCTCTCCTTCCAAAACCCTTGGCCAGTTTTGAAACTAGAGCAGTTTAAGAGACAAAATACTTAAGCAATTAGAATGGATCTTCTGGTAAAGAGAGCTGCATCTGAGACACGTGCCCTCTCTCCTACAGCTGTACTACACTTAACTACGTGTGACAGGGACAGGCAGGAAGAGTGGCAAGCAGCCGTGCCACCCTCCTCTTTGAACAGCCGTGCTGCTTGTAAAGCCTCCTCTGAAATTTGGGCAGAAACTCGTTAGGGCACCAGGGCTGGACCCCATGTCACTGTGCACCTCGGCTGGGTGGCTGCAGAGCCCGCCGGCACACTGCTGTGCGTGCTGTGAGCCCTGTTGGAGCTGGAGCCATACCTCGCCGTAGGCGTGCTCCCTTTCCCTGGGGAAACCCTGGAGACTCTGCTCAGAGCACAGGGGTTTCTGTGCCACGACACAAATAGAAAAGCAAACACGCTGCTTTCCCACCCAGGTTGTGCAAAAAGCAAATTTGCTTCTGTGTGTCAAAAAACCCCCAAAGCTCCGACACGTTGGCTTTGGGTGGTTTCCATCTAGAAACAGACATAATGAGATACTGGAGCTGGGAGACGAATAACCCCCTCCCCCCCGCGCGCAAAAAAAAAAAATTGTTCTCAATATGGATCTGAAATTGAGGATAAGACTTCTCTGGGTCTAGTATTGATGTGATTTTAATCTTCTAACGTACTGAAAGCGGGCTGGAGGGCAAGGCTCGGCCCTGGTGACAGCAGCTCCAAAGGGTCTGTCACTGCTGGGTTGGAGCTGCAGGTGGCTGCAGGAGGGTCATGAAGTATCTTAAAATACGTGGCCTAGTTACAACCTGTTGTAAGGAGGCTGTAATTTATCTGGGGAGGGACAGCGTGAGGGGACATTTTGCAAAATTAAAGGAGCTTACGGGCACTTCGGTGACTTGTTTACTGCTAAAGTGGAATGCTTTGGTGTCCCTGCCACTCTCCCGTGCTCACCATGCCGGTCAAGCTGCAGGTGATGCAGGACAAGGTGTGGAAAATAAGCTGGATCGTTTCAACACTGAAATGTGGATAAACCCTCGTCCTGGGCAAGAAGCAGAGCACACCCGGATGCTTCCCACCGCTGCCTCTTTAAGGAGCGTTTCTCCATCCTGGGATGGCTCCTCCGCCGAGCTCTTCACTGCACTCTCCCCGAGTATTGTCCCACGCCATAGAAATCTGGAGGTCTTAAAGGAGGAAAAAAAAAAAGGGGGAAAAAATTGCTGCACTCAGGAAAAAATTCAATAGCTCATTCAGCTGTTAAGCTACTGATGCAGGAAGTGTAAAAGAAAAATGGAGCCTGCTTTGTTCTGCCCAGACAAGGAGTAAATGCCATCGCCCTAACAGCCTTTTTCTGTTCCAAAAAAGCATGAGGTCATCTTTAAAAGCAGTAACCACCGAGCGGGTTTACACTAGGTTACCAGTCTCAGGCTCCCCCTTCGTTGCCCCCCTTTTCCTGGCACCAGCCCGGCTCGGGGCTCGACGCGGGATCGCTCCAGCGAGGTGCGCGTCGCTCCGCTCCCGTGCTGGGGCTGCCAGTGGGCACCTGGCCCCGATCCAGGGCCTCGGCAGAGGGGCTGCAGGCTTTTGCTGGGAAGGGAGCTGCTCGATCCCGTGATCCCATGGGAGATGGTTTTATGCAGCTCTGTAGCTGGTGCCGTTTCAGTGGTGTGGGATGTTTCACCCCTCCAGCAAATGCAGCCGTGCTGTGCTGCAGTGGAACGCTGCTGCCAGCCAGGCTGCTCTTTAACCGCGGTTTGGTTAAGGCTGAGGTGCAGGAGCGTGTCCTCCTGCCCCGACCATCTCCCCACATCCCTGCAGCAGCACAGTGTGCCCCGGTACCTCGGTGGGAGGATGGCTGGGAGATGATGCTCCCGCCAGGCGGGCTGCAAGGCTGCTGGAGGTGTGATCTCCCGGTGCTTTCCATGGGGCAGCTCCGGCACATGGACATCCATAAGCACCAATCATAGAGGGGGTTTTTTATCTTGCGGGGAGGGGGGGAGACAAAAGCAGTATAACTCTGGCAGTTACTCAGATGTTCGCTTGTTTATTTAGCCTGCTAGGAGTGGCTGCTTCCAGCTATGAGAAGCATGGGAAGAATTCAGAAACTAGAGGGATCAGTGCATATTTCTTTCCTAGCGTAATGCTTCCTGCCGTTCGGCTGGAGAGGCTGCGGGTGGGAGCGTGCAGGTGGCACCGATTGCATAAAAGAGAAAGGGTTTTGTGCCGAGTCAATGATTAACAGTTTTGGGTGTCAGTCTTGCAGCACAGCGCCGGCCGTCTCGCAAGGTGCAGATCAGAGGCGTGCTAAGGCAAGCCCAGTTTCTCGGCACGCTGCGATGCCGAGGGTGGCAGTTTCATCCTCGTGACCTGGATCCTGTTGTACGTTTCGCTGCGGCGCCGAGGGCAGGGTGACATTGGGTGGGCAGACAGGGGGAGATGAAAGGTCCCTCCATGTGTTCACTGGGATGG
The DNA here is from genome assembly GCA_013397275.1 of Burhinus bistriatus. Lineage (NCBI taxonomy): Eukaryota > Metazoa > Chordata > Aves > Charadriiformes > Burhinidae > Burhinus > Burhinus bistriatus. Next base: position 67,029 of record VYXH01008239.1, read on the forward strand.
AGCAAGATGCGGAGTGCCAAGCCCCATCCCGCAGCGACCTTGGGACTCCGTGATCCCTTGCCTCCAAGCGGAGCCGGGAAGCGCCGCCGGGGCAGGGTTGGGAACTGGATGAAAGGGCTGAGCGGGCAGAGCCCTGCTCGGAGCCAGACCGAGATGCTCGACAGAGGAGGCGTCTGCTTCCACACAGAGCTTGTGCTGAGTCACAGCTCGTCAGAGCTGGTGCTGCTGTCACCGCTGGTGTTGCACGCTTCTGACTCAAGAGCTGCACTGGTTTTGGTTGTATTTTTCCTACTCAAGTAGCCCAAATCGTTACCTTTGCAATCTACCTGGTACATGCAGAATTAGCTTATGAAAAAGAAAACCTCTGTGAGAAGTGGAGGTGCCTGCTCTACAGTCGTCAGTCCGTCTGGCTTTGATGTCAGAGGGCTGTGCAGAACAGATGCTCCGTACTGGAAGCGCAGAACAGTCCCGTGTAAATGCCCTTTTCATGCTTGCCTCAATGGAAGCATGGGAGCACCGATAGCGATACGCTGCCTGAAGCACCCTGCTTTGTAAACACTGAAAACCCATTTTTGCTGAAGGTACATGAAGAACACAAGAAATGTATGTATATGAGCACAAGAAATCTGCTTTTGTAACAGTTACTGCAGTCCTGTAAATTGTTTACTGATGAAACCTGATGTAGAAGAAGGCATTTGTGGTTGTTCTTGAGTCAAGACTGAGCTGATGCAGGACACGGTTATGAGTATCCTGACCTGCTTTTGGTTCATAATATACAAAGCAGTTTAAAACAGCAAATCCTGAGTATTCCAGAATTTATCCTAACTTAACTGTTGGAACACTGTCCTCCAGTACTTTTCTTAAAACAGGCAGAAGTGCTCACGAGATGTTTGCGCTGCAGCCAAATCATAACTCGGGACTTGTCTGCTTCATTCTTGAGTCTGCTCTGCCCCTCGCCTGCACGCCTGGCTCCCTGTTTACTTGCCGCAAGGTTTCATAACCCTCCATGGCTGCTGCTTTTGTTGGCGTTGACCTTGAGACACCACTGGATAATATATCATTGCCCGTGCTCTTGTGTTCTCTTAATTTTCAGTGTTTAACGTACTGCAGCAGTATTTTTCATACGCCGTCCTACAATCACATAGGTGTGAAATCTGGCTGCAGCCCGAGCCCTGTTAATACCTCGGCAGCCTGGGCTCTGCAGCCACCTGCCAGATCGCTCCGCTCTGGAGGAGCAGGGCCGGCAGCCCGGAGATTTGCAAGACAGTCGGATGACTTCAGCCCTCCTGGAATTGCTTACAGGACAGCATGGAAAAATGCACGCCGAGTTAACGTTGCATTAACGCAATAGGAGTCGTTTCCAAAAATTGGGTTGTCCTCTCTGGGCAGCGCTGCCCTTCCCAGGAATGCTGCCGGGGAGAAGCGGGAGATGGATTAGCCGGGAGGGCCAGAAGATGCTCTGGCAAAGACGCGGGAAGATTTATTTCCTGCTGAATGATGTCCATTCGTGACTCAGCAAAACGCGAGTGGCGTTGTCCTTCTGCAGAGTCATGGGTAGATACCGGGAAAGGAAAAGTCAGCCCTGGCCCGGCGCCGGCCACTCTTTGCGGGCAGGGCGGGAGGAGGTCGGTCGTGGCTGAGCACTGAAGGCTTTGCCCACAGCGCAGGAAGGAAGCCTGGCTGTACGGATTATTCCTCCGCGGTCGGATGACAGAGCAGAGGCAGAAGGAGATGTGGGTGTCCTGACTGTCCTGTGCTTCCTCCCCAGGCCCAGCTGCAGACGTCGCCTCCCCATCCGTTTCCAAACGCTGATTTCTTTAAAACATAAAGGTTGGAAAAGGGACGATGTAGCTGCGTCCTGCATGTCATCCTGGTTTGCATCACACATACTTTGCTCTGTGTGCTTCTGCATGGCTTTTTTCCAAATACCTTTACCTCACGAGTTATTTACACACCCCTGTAAGTCTGCTGAATGACATCTTTAAAGTTTGGTTTGGCTGTTAAAAAATCCCGAGAACGCCCTTCGTGTGCCATGCAGCAACCCGCTGGATCTTTTGTACTGATGGTCTCCGGTTGCTAATGACGCGCTTAGTTAATTATTCAGCGAGGTAACAGAAACCGGTTTTAAACTCCCACCGGGCAGAGCAGTCCTGGAGCGTGGCCAGCAGTTGTGGCTGGGTTACCTGACCCACACCGGACTTGGAAGCGATGCAGGTCCTGCTGCGGCTCTGCAGAGCCTGGGACCACACTTCTGCGGTGCCAGTGCTGACCCAGCCTGTGCCAGCAGCCCACCCCAGCACGGCAGGTCTGGATCAGGAGCCGCCAAGGAGCTTTTGGGATGCATGAGATGAGCAGCCGCTGTGGACTACAGCTGGAGGAGGATTTTGCACCCAGCAAAACTCCCCTTGACCTTTCTGAGAGCTCGGCTGCTGAAATTTCTACTTGGAAATTTAAAACGCTGTAAGAGGAACTGCGCCGGCAGCACGGCGTGCGGGGAGCCACTCACCAAGTTCCCCCCAGGGAGACCTGCGCCATCGCTGCTGGGTGATGGCAGCTGAGGAGGAAGCAGAAGCTGCTGCTGCAGATTTTGTTGCTATAAAACCTCTAACCCTCTGCTCATTGGTGATTGATGCTGCTCTTTATGCCTCGGAGAGGCAAAGTGCATTGCTGCTGTAGGCAAGGCAGGGTCTCACTGGATGGCAGATGATGGTGGTGAGCTGGAGAGCGGCTGTCAGCAGGTAGCCATCTGTAATGACCCCAGTAAAGCATCATTTCTGATTCACAAGTGGTGTTTTCACTTTGCAAAGACTGCGTGAAACTGGGCTACAGGGAGAGTAGGGAGTAAAACTTCTCCCCCGTGCCAAGGACTTGTAAAACACTAGTTTGATAATTCCTGCCATGCAGTAGGACTCTCTCCACGCTGTACTTAGTAAAACGCATCCTTCCTTCAGCCAAGCTGGTGTCCCCCGTGCCACACGAGCCATGGGCTGCTGCGGGGACAGGGACATGGGCTGCATGTCTCCAGCGCTGTGGCAGAAGCAGAAGTTCCCTTAAGTAACTTGCCCTCGACTGATTCATCAGCCTTGTTCCATAAACAGGAAGCTGGGAAAGTACAAGCAGGTGATCTTGTGCTGCTGCAAACATAAATTATGTCTGATTGCTTGTATTTTTTTTCCTCCAGCTGCCTGCTAACTCTTTATCCAGGTGAAGGATTGTTTTGTCAATGAGGAGCGAACTGTTTGCAGTGGGGAGGTCCTTCAAGTTCATGGTGCAGATTTCAAAAGAGCTTGACTTTGAGACAGAGCTCTTCCCAGTGCTGCCTGCGCTATTTTGGAGTGCTTCAAGATAACTGCTCTGGCCATAGCATGTGCTCTTGGCAGGGATTTCTTTGGAAGTGCAGGTGATCAGAAGATGGCCACAAGTAGCTGCGTGTGCACCAGCTGCCTAACGGGCAAAACTTCCCTTTTTGCAGGATGAATGGCATAAAAATTGACAGTCACACCAGTGCAGCTGGTGTCCAGCCCTTGCTCAGCCTGCAGCGGGAATCACGGCAGGGTTGAACACAAGCTGCTGCTCTGGAATCCCAAAGAACTGGGAGGGCTGGGGTCTATGTAGCACTTGATGCTGAAGGAGCAAGCTGTCTCCTGAGATGAAGCGTTCCCACCTGGAGGTGCCGCTTTTTCATGGAAAAGAGACCAGAGCGGAGCGTGCCCTGTGCTGTGTCGGGAAGGCTGGACCAGTGCCCATCTGCCGTGCCGGGCGAGGTGGCTCATTGTGTGTGGTTTGGCATCCTGATGTGGGACTTTGGGTGCTGGTCGAGCTCATTGTAGGACTCCGGACCCTTTGGTTAAAGCCACGGTGGCGTCTCACCGAGGCCCGAGTTGGAGCTCAGGTGTGACACCAGCGTTGCTAGCACGAGGACGTCCTGCTTTGCTGCAGACCAGCCAAGTCTCTCTCTTGCAGCATTGTGGCTTAGGAAGTCGGGGCAGGAGAGGAGGATCCTTTCCCTGGGGACCAGCCTGCTTCCTTCTCCCAGTTTCCACAGTACCAGGCTTTCTTTCAATAGCATGGCTTCCCATGTCGTCCTGACTAACGTCTTCCAGGACTTGGGAGGCGGAGATTTCCGAATAACCCTGCTGATTCAGCGCATCGTCCCATGGCAGAGCCGGTAATGCTGGCTGAAACACCGGTTGTTTTCTCCCACAGCATTCGGTGTTGCAAACGAAGCTGAGTGCCGTTCAGGGATTGAAAAGTTCAGCACACGTTGCGTGCTGCTGCCAAGCAAAATAATCCCCGAGAGTGCCGTTGTGGTCTGGAATAAACTCCCTTAATGTCTAAACATAGGCGAGACAGCTCGAGTCTACTAGGATTTCAGATGGGGCAGACGCTCCCCCCAGTAAAGGCAGCAGTTCAGCATCTGCTTTGAAGCTGCCGGTCCTGGGGAGAAGACTGAAGCAGTCTCTAATTAAAGTTAGCACAGAAGGGCTGCGGTGGGTGGCTGGCTGAGGCACTGGGAGCGCCGCTGGTATCTGACCCCGTGTTTGCTTTGGCTCTTTCCTCCTCCCAGCATCATCTAAAGGTTTGTCTGGCTGCGGGAGGTGGGAGGTGGTACTCGCTGCAGCCGTCTCCCCGTGTTCCCCGCCATTGTTGAATGGTCAGAGGCTGAGTCACCGCCGGGCAGGGCAAGGAGGTGACTTTTCCTGACACCTCTGCAGCACCCCCGCAGATGGTCATCAAGAAACGAGCTGAGAACGGTGTCTGGCCAAGGGAGTCTGGCTCGGATGGCGTGGCCGGAGCTGCCCTCCGGCGTGCCGCAGCCCTGGCTCTTGCCCCAGTGATAGTGGTGGAATATGTTGGTCTCGTAGACAGACTTCTTCGGTTGCTGCTGATTGTTTAACCGCCTGTGTTCTCCCTGCCGGGGCGCCCAGCTGCAGTGTGGCGGTTGCAGGGACATGGCCCCACATGCAGGTTGCACCTGCCAGGGTGACAGGTACATTAAAGCCCCATAATCAGCACAGCCGGGCATGGGTGCAGAGTTCAGCAGCTGGATGGGGTCCGTGAGACCCTCAGAGACCAGACGCTTGGTGCACGGAAAGGGGTTGTGCTTCGGCAAAGCTCCCGGTCCTGCTCTGCTCTGGCTCCCACTTGCCCTGCGGTGCTCTCCTCCTTTCCGCGTTCAGCTGGGCCCTTATTTTGCACCCTTTTTGTGGAAGGTTCATTTGAGATGTGACCTATCAGTGCTTCTCGTGCTTTTGTATCCCCCCGTGTCTGTCCCCATGCCTTGCTGCCTGTCCCCTGCTTCCATCCAGTGCTTTGGCATCTGGCAAACCTCTGCCCCTTGCCTGAGTCCTGACTTGCCATCTCTCATCCAGCCCAGGGCCATCCGTCGCTCTTACTTTCTTCCTTTACCTTTTTCAGGGACGTCAGTTTGCAAAATGATGGATAAATAGCATAGCTCTGAGTCTGTACGGTATCAGGGCTTCACTGTGCAGAGGAAATCCTGACACAGGAGTTGGGGCAGGATGAAGGCAGCGGTGCAACGAGTAGATGAAAAGTGAGGGTGAACATCTAGGAGCTGTGGGTGGTCACGGTCGAGCAGTGTCCCCGTCCACCTTCCCCCTGCCTCGCTCGCTGCGAGTGGCACATGGCAGGTTACGCGGGCTGAAAAATTTCTGTTCGCTTTTCCAGTCGGTCAGTTGAACGCATCTGGCAGGACTCTTTACAGAAAAAGTTTCATTTTTCCCCTCTCATCAGCAAGTTTCTGTTTGTTTTTTTTTAATCAGAAGAAAGCCTGAAGAGAGGGCACCAAGAGTGCTGTTTAAAGGAAAGGAGAACTTGAAGCAAAATCAGGAAACGTTAAGTTGGAGTCATCAGTTTAGAGCTCGTGGAAGCCCTTTGCACATGGCTGTCGGCGAGGACGTGGTGCACAACCCTTTTCGAGATGGTGCACGGTGGCGTGGTGGCTTTGTGCACGATGCCAACCCCCCTCTCCCCCCTCCTTGTTTTGCAGTATTCTCGCTTGCTGGGGCCTGGAGCCGATGGCCGACAATGTCAACAACTAACAACATAGCGCAGGCCCGGAAGCTGGTGGAGCAGCTTCGCATCGAAGCCGGCATCGAGAGGATCAAGGTGAGCACAGGAGCTGGAGCAGGGACAGAGCGGGAAGGATCCCAGGGTTTTCCCTGAGCACGTGCATGCTGCTGTGATTTCCTCCGCTCAGATATTGCAGCATTTCTAGACAAGAGTCTTTCCTATGAGCACTGCCCATACTGGGAGGTAAGGTCGCAGCCTGGGCAGCTTTTCCCAGGTGTTAGGGGTGACCGTGCGATCCGAGGGCAGACCAACCTCTGTAGTAAGTTCCTGGAGCGCAGCTGGGCACATGCGACCTGTGAAGACACTGAAGCTGCAGGGGCTGGACCCAGCAAAGCTCTGCCAGGCACGTTCACATGCGCTCCAGTCTGGTTGCCCCATTTTTTCACAGGATGGCTTCGCTGTCCGTATGCAGTTTCTCTCAGAAAGTCGCTGCCTGCACAGTTATTTCTCAGCTGCTGCATTCTTGCAAATGAAAAAGGATGGCGGCATGCCTTCGCTCTGGTTTGAGGCATGTTTATGGTAGAACTAGAGAAGGTTAATTTTGTGCCGCAGTTGTCCAGGATAGCAAACCGGAGTCTATTCTCAGCTGTGTGCAGGCTCACCAGCGATTTGCTGGGGCAGCAAAGAAGCCCCAGAAATAAAGCTCCCTTTGGCACCGAGGGGTTGGAGCAGGTAACGTGCTCACAGCCACAGTGTCCCCTGAGAATCGGAGACTGGGTCCTCCGGGAGCTTTCACGCTATTCTGGGAACTGGCTCGGCAATTGTGGTACCTGGGCTCATTCGGCCACGTGAGCTCTGGAGAGCGGCCTTTGCTGGAGACAAATATTAGCATGTGGGCAGCAAGTCCCAGCTCTGTGAGCGGGAAACCCTGGGCCACGGAGGAGCTGAACTTGTCACCCGGCTCTGCAGCCCTGCTGTGCCCACATCTGGACTTTGCCTGCCTTGGTGGGCAGGGTGGGTCGGGCAGGCTGTGGTCGGGCTGCTCCTGCTGCCCATCCCTCCGAGAAACTCCCTGGGAGGGCAGAAGAGAGGGGAAAGACGTGGAAAGGCACCTTTCAGTAAGTCACACAAAGGAAAGCCCCGTGCATGGTGATGAAGGGCACAGTGAAACTGAAATACTGTAAGATGCATAGGTGTTAAATCCACCTGATAGTTTTAAATTTACTTTCCTGGTCAAAGAGTGTTTTCTTTGACTTCCAATCCCTGCTACTTCTGCAGCAGCAGGTCCTCCGTCATCTCTGGTTTTGATGTGCAGGAGCTGCTGCTGCTGCTTTCAAGATCTTCTTTTTTTTTTTTTTTAAAGCCATGAGGTTTTGTAGCTGTTTTTAGGGCCACCACTTTCCAGGCTCCAGTGATGCACCCATCAGCGAGGCTGTTTTAGGGAAGACGACATAAATTACAGGTCTTCCCCCAGCACACGCATTGCTGACTCTCCTAAGAATTACCATGTCTCAGCTCCAGGATCCCAAACAGTGCACGCCGAGGAGGAAGGAGGGTGTGTGTATACTTAACCGACCTTTGTAGCTGTGACTATCTTAAATGCTTTGCTGGGAAAGAACAACAGTGGTGGGACCACAACATGCTGCTATTTAGGCTGAGTGGAGAAGACGTACTGTCTGGGCGAGCTTTCAATAAAGCCGTGATCCGCAAACCCAACTCTCGGGCAAGCGTGCCAAACCAGCCAGCTCCTAAGTACAGTGTCAGACGAGTGCTCGCTCCTCCAGCTCCTGCTTGCTGTACCTCCCAGCTGAGGGTGGCGAGACGCGCGTTTGCCTGCAGATCAATGAGCTAATACACTTCTGAGATGAGGGGAGCGGGCTGCCCTGTGAGCTGCTGGTGCGCAGCGGGAGGAATGCTCTCCGATTCCTCCCTGACGGAGCACCCAACGCTGCAGCCGAAGCAGAGCCCTGCCACCGCGCTGCAATTTTCCTCCTCCCCAGCCCGAGCAGCCCGTACATCTGCTAGAGAACGGCCAGACTTTTTCTGGCCGCTGTGCCTGGCTCGTCCTTCCCTTCATTCACGCAGCTGGAGATTTAGGAGGAGCGTGGAGGTTTCCAGGCCACTTGCTCTCATAACAGGTTCAGCCGCGCTCCCGGCAAGCTAATCTCTTTCCCCTTGCTTTGCTCCAAGATTAGGAGTAATTACTGTCTTATGTGAGTAATAGGGTTAAGGTAGAGCCTTGACCTTGTCTCCGCAGAGCAGTTTTGCTGTTGGATCCCAATGTATGTGATAAGGATGTTTAAGTGCAGGCCAGCAGCAGTTGGTGTTCATGGAAGTGTTCATTACTGGTCAGGACTTTAATACTTAATATTGCAATAATACCTAGGGACTCCCAGAAAAGCGCCTTGTCTGATGCAGTCTCTGGACCTGCCTTTCCAGGAGACACCAAAGAAAGGAGGAAGCAGCCCACCCTGCGGGGTGGAAGCACAGATTGTGGTTTGCCCAAAGCTGCAGAGAACCGGGGTTTTGTCGCAGGCGCTGTTTCTCCTCCTCGCTGTGCACTCTTGGTTGCTGCTGAAAGGTTCCATGGTTGTGGCAGACAACTGCCCATTCCTGCTGGACGGGTTGCATCGCTCTGCCGACGGCAGCGGCCGCCGCGCTGGCCCCGTGCCACAGCATCCTCTGTGAGGCTGCAGAGCGCGGTGAGCCCTGGTAGTACTGCAATGAGAGCGGCAGAGCTCTAAATCACGGTTGAGAGGGGTGAGTTGCCCCGGTGCTGAGCAGCCGCAGGGATCCCAGGACAGGAACCGCTGCCGTGAGGCTCTGCAGCTACAACAGGTCACATCTGGGCCTTCCAGATGTGGTCTGGTTGCATCTGTGTTTTGTGTTTGCCTTATGTTCAACTAGCTGTTAAGTTAATTAAAAAAAAAGGGGGCTGCTGTTGGTCTCCACAGCTGCTGGCACCTCCCTGCCTGGACTCTCCCTGTGCCTCCTGCCCTCCTTGCTGCCGCATGGTGTGGCTGCGCTGCTCGCCCACCACCACAGTCCCCTCTGCTGGGCTGCTCAGGGCTCTTGGTTCCCAGAAGACGTCTTTGAACTAAAATAAGCAGACCCTTAAGTAATAGTTTCTAACGGTTTCAAAACCTCCATTTTTAACATCAGAGGGTGGCCGCCATCAAGCAGGCATTTTTTCCTTTCTTTTTTTTTCCCAAAGCCCTTAAAAATGAGGACAATAATACCTTCTTTTAAATGTCTTGCTCTCAGCTGGGAGTATTTTTCCCATACTCATCGCTTTATTTATGTCAGACGTTACAAACCTTTTTTCCATGTCCATTTCCCCTTTTCATTTGTCACCATCTCTCTAAAAGTTTCTGTTACGAAAAGCTGAATGTTGGTTCTCTTCCTCCCCGCGGAGCCGGGGAAGCGGTCGGTGGTGCTGCGTGGGCCGAGCTCTGCGCCTTCACCTGAATATTCTCACTAACCTTCTGCTTTCTTGCAACATTTAGGTCTCGAAAGCATCTTCTGAGCTAATGAATTACTGCGAGCAACATGCCAGGAACGACCCGCTGCTGGTTGGAGTACCCGCTTCGGAGAATCCTTTTAAAGACAAAAAGCCTTGTATCATCCTATAGCTTTCCTCGCTCCGGCGCGTGCGATCTCTCAGGCAGGGCACCGTTCTCCATCAACTGAAACCAAGCTACAAACTTAAAACTGCGCCAAGGGGTAAACACTAAATGTTGGATTCAAATAGAACTTAAATTTCAAAGAAAAAACAAAAAAAATTGCAAGTGGTTTAGGGAAGGGTGTCTGCTCCTGGGAAGGTGCCACACTGGGAGGGGTCAAAATTTAAAAACAGAAAAAAAAAAAAAACAAGCCAGGGTTGAGGGGTGGGGGGGAGTATTTTTAATAGCGACATTCGAAATTGGTACCGGGGTGGTGGAGGCAGTGGGGTTTTTATTGCATTTGCTAATGGGATGCAAGACCAGAGTATCGGGACCTCGCCGGCAGAGGCTTGAAACAAAGCTCTGAGTGGGTCTGATCCAATTAGTTTCCAATTAGCGCATCGTTGCAAGAATTTGCTATGTTTCTTGGGAGGGAACAAGGGAGAAGCATCCAGGTGGGGAGCTATTTTGTAGAAAACTAGTATAAAAAAGGAAAAAAAAAGAAAAAGAAAAAAAAAAACACAGCTCGAAAAATTGCTCTTGCAAATGGATAAATGGAGGCTGGGGGGAGGAGGGGGGAGGTCGGGGGGCTCCCCCCCTGCGCCGCATGGCTCCGCTCGCATAAGGGGATGGCACCGCAGGGAAATGCTCTCCGGCGTCAGATCCGTAGGCCGGGGGAGTTTCGGTGAGCGGCGTTACGAGGCCCGAGGCGTGGGGGAGGCTAGGGGTGAGCCCCTCTGATCGCTTCTGGGGTTTCTCCTTGTTGTTACCACTGATTTTCCNCTAGTATAAAAAAGGAAAAAAAAAGAAAAAGAAAAAAAAAACACAGCTCGAAAAATTGCTCTTGCAAATGGATAAATGGAGGCTGGGGGGAGGAGGGGGGAGGTCGGGGGGCTCCCCCCCTGCGCCGCATGGCTCCGCTCGCATAAGGGGATGGCACCGCAGGGAAATGCTCTCCGGCGTCAGATCCGTAGGCCGGGGGAGTTTCGGTGAGCGGCGTTACGAGGCCCGAGGCGTGGGGGAGGCTAGGGGTGAGCCCCTCTGATCGCTTCTGGGGTTTCTCCTTGTTGTTACCACTGATTTTCCCAAACGGGACTGTACTGGGGGCGGGGGGAGGGAAGGGGCTTTCTGTTGTGCAGTATCACGTGAGAAATTTTTTTAAATTGACCTTTTGGAGAGTCTCAGTCCAAAACACTAAAATTGGCAGATTTACCAGCATTTCCTATCTCCCTTTTTCTCACTGCGAGTGGCAAGTGGAATTCGTTCCACTAAACCCAGTTAATGCGGGGAGATGAGGGTAAGGCTGTAGAAGAAATAGTTTGGTTCCCTTCCCTTTGGAAATCTTGACGTGTGATTCAAACGGGGAGCGTGTTGTTCACCGACGTTAAACGCACGCGCTGCAGAGCCAGGGATAACCCGGCACAGAGCAGCCCGTGAAGAGGAGGGGACGAGCAGGAGAGCCTTCCTCCCGCTGCCTGCCGCAGAGCCCTGTGGAGCGATGGCAGTGATAGAGCCCAGCATCCCCGTGCCGGGGCAGGCGGATGCTTGGGAGAAAGATCAGAGCTCAGGGACATCCCACCGTGTCTCCCCTCGTCGCTGGAGCTGCCGTGCTGGGCACCCTGCGGCCGTCTGAGCCGCGGCATCGCTCACCAGCTCCCTGCTCTGTCACAGACAGGACGGGTTCCATGCGTTGGGTTTAAGCTGACTGAGCCCGGTCTGCATCCACAGGGCAGAGCCTGAGGCTCGGTGGCTCCTTGGGGGACAGTGAATGCACCCCGTGGTGGGTAGAGGCACGGTTCCGTTCCCTAACCAGCACGCCGTTCCCGGCTATCCCGAGCACAGGCACCCCATGCTGGTGTCTGAATAACAGGCAGTGCCAAGCTTTGGTTTGGGGAGGAGAAAGGGGGGAAAAAAAAATAAAGTAACCACACCTGATGTGAAATCCTGGGAGTTTTCCCATTCCCCCCGATGCTTTGGATTTGGTTTGAAATGCCACGACTTCCTGCAGGCACAGGACAGGGAGCGCTTCCCATGGCAGCGGCCACCGGCAGCCGCCGGGAGAGGGAGGCTGGGGGAGACCCTCAGGTTCGGTTTTCGGGGAGATGGCTGAACCGCGCTTACGCTTTCTGTTGTGGTTCAGTTGGAGGGAGGAAGCCTTGCAGCCCATACTGGATTCTGCGTGTGCTTTGGTCGGAGATGCTGGCCCAGGCAGGGCACTGGGAGGCTTTGCTGGATGCTTTTCGGAGGCTGGCGGCGTTCCTGGGGCTGTCGCTGGCTCCCGTGGCACAGGGAGCTGCGCAGGGCGATGCCAGAGGCCGGCTGGAAGGCAGGAAGAGGAGCGGAGCCTGCGGCCGCGTGGCTGGTACCCGGGGAAGGCAGGTTGGCATCTTCCAGGAGGAAGGGCAGCTTGGAGGGTCTTCCTCCCGCCGTGCAGGGGCAGGCTGTGAGATGTCAGGCCCCTCCAGCACCGACCGGCCACACAGCCAGCTCGACAGCACCGGCGGAGGCTGTGGTTAGCAGAGATGCTCCATTTACACTTCTTGGTTGCAGGTATCTTGCCATCACTTTCTTTAAGCATGCGATCACTTGCCTTTTTAAATGAAGTTGGGGAAAAAAAAAACCGAAAACCCACATTTTTAACACTAACGCAAACCACAGCACCTCCTGTGTACGGCTTGCGGCTGCTTTTCCGGGGTCCTCTGCTGATCTGGGGGTTTTAAACCTCCCTTCTCCCCGCGCTGTGTCCTGGCGTCCTGTCCTGGCACCAGCCTTATGCCAGGTTTGCTGGTGACCCCCGGCATTTTGCTCCCTCCCCATGTGAGCACTGGGGGAGACAGAGCGGAGGGAAGTGGATTTATTTCCCTCTGCGGCTGAGCGTGTCCCCAGCCCTGCTCGCACCCCAGCCTGGCACCGCGCTGAGCATCGCCCGTCAGCCGAGCGCGGCCGCCCCGGCACAGCAACAGGCAATGCCTTTTCCTTGGGATTATTTTTTTTTTTTTTTTTTAAATTTTTTATCACAAATA
>VYXH01008241.1:0-47015 GCA_013397275.1 Burhinus bistriatus
GGGGGGGAGGGGAAGATTGTTTGCTCCTGACAGGTGCCTTTGCGGATTTCTGCGGCGCTGAGCGGGAGGGTGACCTCCGGTTTCCGTGGGGGGCTGCCTGCCGTACGGGCGGCGGTGAACCGAGATCTTCGCCAGCCCCTTTCCGGGTGTCCAGTTACGCGCCCCGCAGCTTGGGTCCGCAAAAGCCCGGGGCGGGCCGGGCCGGCAGCCATCTTCGCCCTCAGCCTGGGGGAGTTGTGGGCAGTGCTGCTACCGAGTGACTGACATGCTCTTTTTTAAAAAATAGTAGTAATAAAAAAACAACCAGTGATGATGCTGGGGAGCGCTTCCCGCGGCACAGGGTGCGCCGGGCTGGGATCCCATCAGGTGGAAACGTGGGGTGGTGGGGTGCGTTTCACCCACACTTATGTTAAGCCCCAAGACCTGGCTCCTGCTGCTGTGCAGGTAGAGACCAGCCATACCCCTGTGGCCCGGGGCTCTGCATCTCTGCTGGCCCTGGGCTACTGTTAGCCGAGATATTGCTGTAGTTATTTCTCAGCAGGGATCAGGAGAGACTCCAGGAAACCCCGTGAGAATTGCCTGTCCAAAAAAAAAATGGCTGCCTCAGGGCTGAAGGTGCCTTCTCGTTTACCTCACATGACCCCAAGGTTAACAAAGGATTTAGTTTGACTAATGAAGGAATTACCTGGTGTTGGGGGATGGAAAGAGGATTAAGCTTTTCTCAAGGGGAAGTGGAGTTGTAAGAGAGAGAGACGGAGACAAATCAAGTGATGTAGGAAGACAAGACTGGAAAGGGAAGTGGGGTGGCCATGTTAATTATGGCCTATGGCCAGGGATTTTGAGGGCAACAACTAAGCAAAACTTTCTTGCTGCTATGAAGGTGTAAGACTGGGGAGACCGTCTCAGTAGAAAGGTAATCTCAGGCTAGTTGTTTTTAATTTACAAAGAATGGTGTCCCAGCTGAGTAACTCCTCATGGTGTGCAATTTCTGCTCATAAGGCCTGTGGGCCCTTTCCGGCCATTTGCTTGGGCACCTATGGTCCCTCTTTAAAATTCCCTGTGCTGGCCTGGCAAACAGGTGGAGCTGTGCTCCACCGAGTGACACATGGCTCCTTCAAGTGCAGTGTTTTGTATATTTAGCTGCGCAGGCTGTGGAAAGAAGGGCTTCTGGGAAGGGAAAATGATAGGAGGAAAACGAGCTGATATAGCAGGGTTGTAACGGGTGGCTATGATGAACTGTTAAAAACATTTCACATGAGAAAAAGTGCATGTCATGAGGGGGGTCAGTGGAAACTGATGAAGGTTAGGAAATTGGACACCATCACTGAGGCTGTAGCAACAGGAATAAACAGTGTCTCTGAGAGCCAGATCTGGAATGGACAGCCTCAGTCTGCTTCAAAACAAGAATATAAATAAATAGTTCTGGCAGAGGAACAGAGGCAGCATACTACAGTGCCTGTTACCCAGCAAGCTGCTGCTTTGAAGCTTATATCAGCAAGTGTCTGCTTCTCTGGTGTGAATGCCTCATTTTGCGCAAGGATAGCTTTTTATGCAGTAACTGGGATTAAGTCAGCTTGTTAGAGAGGCAGTTTAGGGTGTTTGCAGCTCTTCGTGTAGGTCTGCTGTGTTGGTACTTGTTTTTGATTCCTTGCACTGTCTTCATTTTCCATGATTGCTTTCACTTTTTGAAAAGATAACAGAAAATTTGAAGCTTGAATTCAAGTGTCAAAATTGGTTAAAGCAGTGTTTGGAGTGGGAGCAGCATTATCTGTCTGTGGGGTCTTGGTACTCAAGTAGCCTGCTGTTATTGCCTTTGCTGGACTTGCCTTTTGCAGGCTGTCCCTTTTAGGTTTACCAGACAAGTGTCCTGTAGGAAGTCTGGTCATTAATTTATGTTTGTAAATTCAAATAAGTCCAGGAAGCTTTAACAGAATAGTGAATGTCCTAGTACTTTCATATGTTGAAGGTCTAGGTAGGAGTTATAAAATACATTTCATTATTTTCCTTCTAAAGAGACTTTTACTGTTGTTGAGTGATGGTGAACAATCCTAGAGTCAGAAGTTATTTTCTCATAATGCATAGAACAATAAGCTATAAATTAGCTGTTACCACTCAGGAAAGAGACAAAAAGATGGTCAGAAGTGCTACTACAGGAACGGAGGAAAACCAGTTAGCTTTGTGATGCTCCTCCATATGTTCATCTTGAGTACACAGTTCTGGTGATCCCTTCACAAGAACAGCATAATATGCTAAAATAGGTACAGAGAATAGCAGCCAGGGTGGTCAGCAGCATTGACTGGTTTCCAAGTGAGGCAAAACCAAAACATACTAGGACTATTCAGTATGGAGAAGAAGCAGCTGTGGAGGATGTGCTAGAAGTCTATGAAGTGAGGAGTGAGTGGAATGGTAAAAGGTGAAACTGAGAAGGAGCTGTTGATTGTCTCTCACAAAACAAGAAGTAGGAAGCACTGAATGTAATTATCAGGCAAAGGTTGTAGGGTTTGTGCAACGTATAATTCATCTTTGGAATTTATTGCTATGGGATATTGGAGAGGCTAAAGGTGTGAAGGATTAAAAAAATTACAAGGCAAGTCCTTTGTCCATGAGTGGCTATTTAGCACAATGGATTGGAGGAGACCTTTGTCTTTGAAGGTCTCTAAACATCAGCTTCTTGGGACCTGGGAAGGTAGGCTAGGGAAAGAGTCTTTCAAAACTTGCCTCGTTCTTATGTTCCCTTCCCAGACACCTGGTACTGGCTGTTTGGAGAACTAGGGCACCACATAAACATCTCCAACCCAGTGTACCATTTCTCCTGTTCTTATAGAACAAAAGCCTCATTAAAGGAAGCCCTGCAATTATCCCTCATAAATGCCTGTTGTTAAAGTAGTATCAGTTGTGTGGATAATTGCATGAGATCCATCTGGCCAGGAAGTCATATATGAGAAGTTACATACAGTAAGTGGAGGTGAGAATCACTGGAAGAATAATGGCCTTGTGTTCCCTCTGTAGCTTTGCATCTTGCCTCAGTCTTTTCTTAAACATACTGTTTTTATCTTCTTTCTTAAGTTCATTTGATAGAGACATTTTTCCTCTGTAAAACTCTTAAGGCAGTGGTTCTGGTACTATTGTCTGTGTAGAACTAGTTGTGTGATACTCCGTCCTTTTTTTCCTTGGTTCTAGTTAATAGATTGTGTTAAAAGTGAATAAAATGCATTAAATTTTCATACTTATTTCATACCTACCTTCTTCGTACAATTTTCCCATGTTAGCTGCAGCTGAAATTCCTGTATGAATCTTATGGCATCAGTGATGGGTGGAGAACTGGGCGTCTCTGATAGTAAATGACAAGAAGGGTGAGTCTCCATTAAGTTGTGTCTTAGGTTGTTCACCGAAGTGACCCTTCCCATATGAGCTTGTACAAAATGAGAACCTGTTTCACGATATATCACTGAAGCACCAAGTTCTTTCTCTTAACATATCAGTAATAAAATCCCCACCATAATAATCAATCAGAATGTAGGCTGCAATATGACAGTGCTCAAAAAGATGTTGTAAATAAATAATCAAAGTCCTATATTTTGTATATTGCTTCCTTTCTGGTGATGGATTTCAATTCTTTTCAGGTCTCTGAATGTTCCTGGATTAAGGCTGAAGTGAGGAGTAACAAAACGTGTGAAAGAGCCTTCATTTTTACTGTTTCTAAAGAGACTAATGTAATATCTTATAGTTGTGCATTTCTTAGATTTTTTTTTTTTTTTTTTTTGCAAGATGCTAAGTAGACCAGTGGGAACTGATCTAGATTTGGTATTACCTTTTGCAAATAAATGTAAGGAACAAAATGCCTGATGTTACCATGGTCATTTGAAGATGCTGAAGAAGAAATAACTCTGAAGGTGAAGGCTGACATAATTGTAAGAAAGTAACTTAGAAACTAGCAGCCTCATGATTTAATAAGGCAGGGTATGATTGCTCATATTGTAGGCAAGAGTGCTGGTAACCATAGCCAAAAGTAAGAGCTTGATTTTGAATAATTATTTTGTCATTTACATTAAAGATTGGGATGAAGCCCTCTATGACAGAGGGAGTTCCGGTTCTGACTTCTGTGGAGTTAGGATTTCAACTTGTTTTTTTCAGGCAGCCAAACAGCTGGAGTTACTTCTGTACAAAATAATCCGCAGTCCTCATTGTCCTTTCTTTCCTTTCCAACCCCTTCTGACTTGTTGTTTGGTTGTGTGTTGTTATTTTGTTTTGTTTTTTTTAATTTTGATTCTTTTTTTCTTCAGCAAAAACAATCTTCAACACAGAAAACATTATTTTACTTTTATATTTTCTTTCTTATTTGAAAGGCAGAAGTTGTAACAAAATGAATAAATT
Source organism: Burhinus bistriatus (assembly GCA_013397275.1). Lineage (NCBI taxonomy): Eukaryota > Metazoa > Chordata > Aves > Charadriiformes > Burhinidae > Burhinus > Burhinus bistriatus. The sequence continues at coordinate 4,375 of VYXH01008241.1, forward strand.
AAGTGAGGTAATAGTGGAATGAAAGGAGGAAGAACAGGAAATGCGAGGAAAATTAAAAAGCAGTGTCCAAACCTGCTGTAACTGAAGTCAGTGGCAAAACTATTGTTAGTTGCAATCACTTAAAAGAATGTGTGCCTATTCATTGCAGGTCGACCTCACGCGCACCTTCACCTTCCGCAACTCCAAGCAGACATACACAGGAATTCCCATTATAGTGGCAAACATGGACACTGTGGGGACATTTGAAATGGCCGTGGTTATGGCAAAAGTAAGTCTTGATTCTCATTTGTGCAACAATTGGGAAACCACTGGGTGACAGTGAGCAGCCTTTTTTAATTTTTAGCTATGTTTGTTGGAGAACAGGGGGGCATGAGTTAAAAAATCCAGAACAAGAAGGTGTGATTTCATGGCAAAGCAGCAGTGCTTTTCCAGCAATACAGTTACCAGAGACAGGGCTCCAGATATAAGATAGTTTCAAGGGAAATGCTTACTGGGAAGCTTCTATTTTGGATGTAGCTCAGCTTCAGCTGGAGCTTCTAGAGCTCCTAGAGCTTAGTTTTTGAGGTGTATATTATGCTCCCTTCCAGAAAAAAATTATTAACCAACAATGGTTTTGAAAGTGTAGGCTACTGGATAAAGCTGCAGCAGACAGGAGTCACTAGTTAATTAGCCTCTGGCCTCAAGCCTCACCTTAATTTCTTGCAGTGCTTAAGCACATTCAAAATATTGACCGTAACTTCATCAAACACCTCAGAAACCTGATTCTGAAAGGTCGTCTAAGTATGCTAAGTTACTTTTGAAGAGCCGCCTGGAGTTTCCTGGTCTGTTATTGACTGTTACTGTTTCTTTCAAGCAGGATGAGCCTATACTTAAAATGGGAATTTCTTGCTATTCCACAGCTGAGGGAAGGATGACTAACTTGGACATTAATATCAGGTTTTTTATTTTTGCTAGCATGCAATGTTCACTGCAATTCACAAGCATTATTCTCTGGAAGAATGGAAGCTGTTTGCTGCCAATCACCCAGAATGCCTTGAGGTACATTTTCATACTGTAAATTATTACGGTTTATTGCTTTTTTCTGAACTCACATACACTGGCGTCTCTTGGGAATACTGTTGTCAAGTGAGGATTCGGGGAATGAAGATGTTTGCTGTTCTTAAATGCATCAAGGGATGTGGCTTGTCCTGGTTTAAAAAGAATAGCTGTGTGAGTCCATTATGAAAGTGCTTATAATATGATGCAAAAAAGCAAAGTTTATGTATGCCCGGAATGGAAACAGAGAAGTATCCTGAACAAAGAAGAAGGAAATACTTGGGAATAGGTCTAACTGCTGTGCTTCTGCTGCTGTTGGGAGCTGTGGTAGTGCTGGTGAGGGAGAAGCCCAAGACCACAACGGCGAATAGCCTTGAGTAACCCAACCACACGCTGGCCCTGCATGCCCTTGTGCTAGGCAGAGTCTTTGCTATCAGGTATGCAAGTGGACCTGGAGCTTGCCCCACTTGTTCACAGGGTCTTAGCCTAAGCCATTACAGAGAAACACCATTTACTAAATTTGAACATTGACTTAGGTTCTGACTTTTTCATATTGAGGTTTCTTCTGTGTTCTGGCAGGCCCCTACATCTGGAGAGGCAGTACAAGAGCATGCCTGGCTGCCTTCCCTCATTCTTGGAGTTCAGTGCAGTTTTGAAATTTTTCTGTATAGAGAAGAATACCACACGGCTGTATTGTATCTTCACCTGTGGCACATTTTAGAGTTACATTATAAAGACTATTGATAACAGGATTTTCTGAAAGCCAGCCTATTACTTAGGTTCATCAGGGTTGCATATATGCCACTGTAGTGTAGAAAGTGGTCCCAGGAATATCCTGTGTCTGAACTCTTTGGCACTTAGCTCATTTGTGGTTCATAATCACTGGAGCAGGATCTCCTAGTGATTAAATACTGACTTGCTCTGTGACCTTGGATCTCTGCTGAGGTTTTGGGGGCCAACAGCTGTGGAAACTATTTTTCTGTTGGAAAGAACTCACAGGAGGACAAAGGAGGAAGCAATCTGCTTGTTTTCAATGGTAGCTGACCCTGCTTGAGCAAGAGGTTGGACTACACAGTCTCCAGAGTTCCCTTCCAAACTCAACTATTCTGTGATTCTGTAAATAATGGAGTGTTTGGAGAGCAGATCCCACTCTCTGGCAGTGCCCGAAATTTTGCCACTCTGCCTTCCTGGAAATATACCAAGTCAGGGCGTCTTCTGCCTTTTGTGTTAATAAGAGTATGGCTGAGCTTTCATCCATCTCAGGTGATTATATTTGCCTATGAGAATCCAGTTGTGAATGAAAAGCTGATAAAATGCTAATTTCGCTTTCTTTTAGAGCCTTTAAACAAAGCAGAAGTAATAAATTGATATTCCCAGGAAGGTATTTATTTCCTATTATATAGCATGATTTTCACTAGTTTGCAGAACAAGTTGTCCCAACACTATGCAGAAAAAGACATACGAAGCGTGTGTTTATCCCAGTTTTTACAAACTACAACTCCTTTTTGTTCTCCTTGTCTTTCTAGCATGTAGCAGCAAGCTCAGGTAGTGGAAAAGCTGATTTGGACAAGTTAACAAGTATTCTAGAGGCCATTCCACCTATCAGATACATCTGTCTGGATGTGGCAAACGGCTATTCAGAGCATTTTGTGGAGTTTGTGAAGTCTGTCCGTGCCCTGTTCCCACATCACACCATTATGGTAAGTGTCTAGAAAGGGCGAAGGGCGTATGTGGGAATTCTGTCCAGAAACAGAGCCCAGAGTTTGGCTGTTAGGCATCAGCAACTCTGTGGTAGCTCCATCAATTTCGGAGTCCTCACTTGAAAAAAGGAAAGAAAGAAAGAGAAAGAGAAAGAAAGAAAGAAGAGTCTTGACTCAAACCTCTAGTCTTCCAGACAAGTACACATGGACAGATACTCTTCTGGGAATATAGAGGGCAGCTCTATTCATCTACCCTTTCAATTCAGCAAGATGTTGACTTTGAGCCAGTGATGACTATTTAATAACATGTTGGCATTGTCAGTCTTCCATTGCTGATAATTTCTGTGGGAATGTTCAATGTGTGCTCTGATACAGTAGTTTGATGTTGGCATGGCAGGCTGGGTGGATCCAATTTTTTTCCTACTCACATCCTCCTTCCCACACCAGATGTGACCTCTAATCATAAAGTGTGTAGGTTTATTTTGGTGATTCCAAGCTGAGGTTTGCTGTGGGAACACACCAATGTTTCTGGTTAATTGAGGCCACTGGCTGTTTCTGTCTATTAGATCACTATGAAGACAGCTGAAGGTAGGCTAATCTTTACCTATGACAAGTATAATAAGGGTGTTGTGCAATTGTGAACAGGGTCATCAGGGAGCAAAATAGTCAATGCTGGGGTTTTTCATGCCCCTTCTGTGATGTTACTGTGCCTTCTGACCAGCGCTAATGCCATGCTTCCTCCAGCCCTTTTGTCTGAGTAGGGTGTTTGCATTGCCACAGGACTCCTTGCAGCAGAGTCCTACTGCTCCTGCTTGTTTCCCAGGGCTCTTGAAGAAATGGGTCTGCATTTGTTTCCATGAGAATAGCAGAAATTCTCAAATAAGCAGCAGATTCTTAATGAGGCTACTAGACTTTATTCAAGCCAGTGCAGCAAAAAACCATGTGTTTAGGCAACACTTGCTCACTCTTTCATGCCAGGCACAAAGCTTCGCACGTGTAAAATAAATACGGAGTTAAAAATGGTCATAAATGCACACTCTGACTTGGTTCAATAGAGAACTACATGTTCAAGCAGCTCAGGGGAGGCTACATTCCTTCCTCCCATGTCAGAGGAAGGCAGTGTTCTTGCCTCTGAATGATGGTGGCAGTGGAAAATGGAAGTGGGCTGGAATGCCTGTGGGGTTCTGGGTTACCATAGACTAATGAATAGGCATCCTTCAACAACTACCAGCAGATGTGGGAACCTTTTTGGTATGGCTGTATTTCTCGTGGTGTTGGGGAGACCTTTTGGAAGTACGAAATGATAGATGCGTGCTTTTTGAGCTTCTTACTCCATGTTCACTGCAGTGAAGGAAGGATCTGTTTCCTTGCTTTGGATCTGAAGTATTGTCCCTAGTGACATGATTATTCCAGTGTCTTTGGCTTGAAGAGTTGTGGGAGGGAGCTTAAACCACATAGTTAAAAAAAGTATCTTCCCTATCAGGAGTGGAAAGAAAATTTTGTGTCATCCCCTCCTCCACCTCCCCACAGACTGCTGACTTTGCTGACTGAGGAGGTAACTCAACCAAGATGAATTACCCAGAAGGCACAGGAGGTCAATGTCAAAGTCAGGTATCAAGCCCAGATTTTAGTCAAAGGTCCTTAAGCCAGTCTCATCCACCTCCCACATCTGTTTAGCTACCTGCTTAGTTTCTCTGCTTCTGTGACTAAGTTTATTGTTGCTTCAAGTCTCATTGTCCTAGCAGCACCACTTGCTTGAGCACACGTGCAGCCCTGACCCGTTCAGTTACCTTCTCTGATTGTAGCTCCTTTCTCTGAACATGGTTTAGTATGCCTTGTGTTTTTAATTTCCTGCACAAGGATAATTTCCATTCCTAAAAGCAGGCTAACAACCTTAGGGTGTTCAAAAACCTTCTGTTTTCCAAAGCCTCCAGAGTCTGTGCAGTCCCTGAAAGTCTCTGATTCAACTAGGGACACACACCTCTACCCCACCTCCAAATGAGTTTGCTTTACACTCTGTGCCAAAATGGCCTTTTGAAGCTATTCCTGGCTGAAAGGCAGGAGCTCGTCTAGGCTCCTTTTTATGATACTCTGGAAGACATGTCCTGCTGCTACCTGTTCTGTCTGCTTTGATGTCACTGTGCCATGCCTGCAGTATGCTCTCTGCTGTTGCGGCTTTCAAACAAAAGGGTTAGCAGTTAAATAGAAGGTATAAAGATAAAGGAGCTCTCTCATAGCTGAAAGTGATCTGCAGGACTTTGCAGGCTGTCTTGTTTGCTTTCCTCAGCATGACCATTCATTCCACAGTCAGCTGCAGTGTAGTACATAACAGTAACCCAATCCCAGGTCTCAGGGAATGTGTGTTCCCAGGGGCCATGTAATGGATTCAGCTCTGAGGCTGAAAGGTGATGTGCAAAGCAACTGTGATTAACATAGTACTCTCTGTGGCAGTTACTCCAGTGCAGATGGAGTAACAACCTTACAAATGCATGTTTTTGCCTTTTTAAATACTTGCTTTTATATCACCTTATTTTCTTCCGCCTGTCTCTGACACAAGCTGTTTTCTCTCCTGCCTTTCATATTAATTTACAAAGAAGATCAGTTTCTCCATGGAACACAAAGGATAGGGAAGACAAACAGGGGCACAGAGGTACAACATGACTTGCCTCAATCACTCGTTAGATTGAGAATGGAGGAAGAAGTGGTATTCAAGTCTCCTGAGTGTCTCACAAATGCAGCACTGCCCCCCAGAATCAAGAGTAATGGTCCAGTGGGCTCTTTTGCTGTGGCACAGCATCATGTGCTTGGTTTGTGCCTACTCACTGAAGAGAGCCTTTGTATTACAGTAAACGTGGTCTTTATTTATTAGTGTAATTGTAGATGTTAGGGTTCTTCCATTTCACTGAAAGTCTGTTTAGCAAGCTAAGATATCTTTGCCAGCAAGCTTTGCCAAGTTTTTATCCTGAATTTTTCTTTTCGTAGTATTCTCTGTTCATTATACAGAATAAGCTGTAGGGAAGGGAGCAGGGAGTGTGGCAGGAAGGAAAAGGCTGGGGCAGGAGCACACTTGCAAATGCAGTAGCACCCACAAGATGTGGGCCAGAGAGGGAGACAAGCAGAATTGCAAAGTAGGAGCAGAGGGAAACAGCAGTGGCAAGTGACTATTGCTCCCCTTCAAGTCAGTAGCAGAACTTCTCAGGGCCTTAGTGGAGGCAGAATTCAGTCAGAGAAAGTCATGCAGACTGCTCCCAGTTTATCTCTGGAACAAGCAGCAGAGTCAGTCCAGTCCATGACATGTTGATCAGGGCTGGGGTCTCAGAGCAGGGCCCAGCTGGGATGCCAGGGTAGGAGATAGTGATGCTGCTGAGGCTGTCTTGGGTCAGTCACAATACTGAGTGCAAACACCCACCTAGTATGGCTCAGCCTTGCAAAGGGCATCATCTCTCCATCTTATGGTGAAGCACCCCTTGCTTTGGTGGGTGGGAAGTGTCCTTTGGCAGTGTTCCTGATAGTGTGGAGGCACAGACTGTGCTTTCCTCTAGCATACAAGAAGAAAGTTTGAGAACTGTTGTCACAGACACTTCTCCCCAGCTTGATCCATTGCCATTTGCCAGCAGCTTTCAATCAGTGCAGCAGTGTTCCTGTCTTAGTCCGTGTGAGTCGATATTTATAGCAGGCTTTTATGAGGCACAGTATCAAATGCCTGACTGAAATTCAGAGCCATTGCCCTACTGTGTTCACTAATTTTGTATGTCTGTCAGAGAAGCTGTAGCCTTTATAATCCTGTTAGATGAAATCTTGATCCTGTTAAAGTCAGTAGTGAAACTCCCTTTGACTTTTCTGAGGCCAGGACTTCCCTCAGGACTGACCCACAGTTCGGTCATCCTGAATAGTGCTGGAATGAGACAGGGTGATGCTCACTTTAAACTTCACACTGAGTGATGGTACAGCTGAATATTGTCCTGAATGTGTAAGGCCAGGCCCACAATCAGGTAATTTGTTGTAGCCCTTAATAACTGACCGCACTGGAAGCATGGTAGTTTACCTGACTTTCAGTTGTTACTGATGCTGTTATTTTACTGCCGCGGGTAGCAAAGTTAGATTAGCAGTAAAGTAATTACTGGGGTGTATCTCTTTGAAGAAAGCCAGTTCTGCAGCAGATTAGCATTGGAACCTGGGCTCATTAAGATGAGCATGATTTTCACTAATACAATACTTCCACCAATTACTATGTTCCCTGACTACTTGCCCAAATACACTACAAAATGTGTTGTCTGTAGTGACTTCTTTGTACAAGTTCCAATTACTTTACTTGCTTTATATTCTTAGTTAATTTTAAGGGTGTTTCATCTCTGTAGTCTTAGTCTTTCTATATTTACCCTTTCAGATTTTTTTTAGTTGAAGTATTCTGGCTTTACCTTACAGGTGGGGCTTTCAAAAGCCCTTTTTGCCTCTTTTTAGCTGTCATACTGGCATCAGTGGTAAAGCAAGCATTGGTTTCAGTGGAAGTAGAGTTCAGCTGGATATGAGAAAACAGCTTTCCCTGCTCTTCAGCTGTGATACTGAGGTCTCTTCACATACAGAGAGCTGTGTGTCTCTTGTAGTGTTTTTTTGTGCTCTCTGAGGTCTGCAAAAAGTACCTAAAAGAAGCAAGCCTGTCATCAGCACGTTGAAGTCTGCTGTGTAGAGCTCCACATCCTCCCTGAAAATGTTAAGGATCTGCAGATTCAGAAAGACAGAAACCACTCGTGTGTACATGCATTCCAGGAAAAAATGTATGCTGCGGACATAAGTGCTTTTCTCTGCTAGGATGAGCATTTTGAATCAACATATGCAGTTCCAACGTTCTCTAGCAGTAACTTAACATTAAACGTCTGGTTAGCATTTCTGAAGAGACAGTTTGACAACGCGCTATGCTCTGCTAATAAGAAGACACTGCTGTTTAAGTTAAATACATATTTGATCCCGAATCTTGTGGAGCCACAGACTTTAATACCAATTTGTTCCTGTTTATGATCTATTGCATGTACTACAGTATTTCACCAAGTTGTAATGTGCTGCATGTTATGATGCACAGGTAGTCATCTGCCTTCCAGATGTAAACTGCTTCCTTAATGTTGTAAGCAGCATGCTCTCCATCATCCCACCTTGGAATGTACAACACTTAGTATAACAAATTGCCACTGAGTAGAAAGGAAGCAGCACTTAGCTGGAAACACTGTACCTATTAAATATCCTTTATTTCCCGACTGCTCTATTTTATTTTAATCAATATCATGCAGTTTTGAGGAAAGTTAAGTAATGCTGTGTCATAGACTACAAATTGCTGCCTAACAGCGTCATTGTTTTCGTAAGTGCCTCAGGTGGTGGCTTGTCAAATGTTTCAGGCTAATGAAAGGGGGAAGTAAAATTCATTAAAAATAAATAAATGGTGAAATAGGAGCCAAAAATCAGTAAGTGGAGAACAGGCCTTGCCCAGCATTCCCTGGGTAGCTCCTATTGACTTAAGCAGGAGTTTTGTTTCAATAAAAACTAAGAAAATATTAAGTAAGGGTTTTAGGATTTGCCTCCTGCTCTGCCCATATCAGTACTGCTACAAACACTTGCGAAGTCCTGGAATACCATTACATAAGATGTTTTCTGAATATCTCTAGATCCTAAATTCAGATCTCCACAAATGAATAGCCCATCTCAGTACAAGCACAAAATGGGTGATGTGGGCAACTGGACTTGTGTTTCATGCAGGTTTATTTTGTGCAGTTTTTCTAGGTAGAAACATGCCATAGACATGAGACAAGCCACAGAGCTGAAATCCAAACCATACTTGGTTTTCAGACATCTTATGGGATGATGGGCCTGATGGGATGCATCCCAGAGTACTGAAGGAGCTAGCGGATTTTACAGCAGGATCCCTTTCAGTCACCTACCAAAGGTCTTGGGAGGCCCCCAATAACTGGAAGCTGGCCAGCCTTATTCTGGTTTACAAGAAGGGCATGAGGGAAGACCCAGGAATCTGCAGACCTGTTAGACTAACCTCAGCTCCTGGAAAGATTACGGAAATCATACTGGGTGCTGTTGAAAGACATTTGAAGAACAATGCAATCATCAGGCACTGTCAGCGTGGGTTCACGAAGGGAAAGTCTTGTTTAATTTAATATCCTTCTACGATAAGGTCACCCGCCTAGTGGAAGCACATTTTGTATCTCATATAAACACAGCCGATTTGTGCGTTTAATAGAGCAGCTGTGCAGCTTGGTTTCAGTGGGAAAAGGGGATGTGCTGGCGATAGCAGCAATGGGCTATTTTTACAGTTTGAAAGAGTCGTCATTGCCTGGCTGTGCTTTGGGCATGGATCNGCGTGGGTTCACGAAGGGAAAGTCTTGTTTAATTTAATATCCTTCTACGATAAGGTCACCCGCCTAGTGGAAGCACATTTTGTATCTCATATAAACACAGCCGATTTGTGCGTTTAATAGAGCAGCTGTGCAGCTTGGTTTCAGTGGGAAAAGGGGATGTGCTGGCGATAGCAGCAATGGGCTATTTTTACAGTTTGAAAGAGTCGTCATTGCCTGGCTGTGCTTTGGGCATGGATCCAGACGTTCTGGGTTTGAAAATGACCAACCTTTCCACCACACCAGTGTAACCTCCGCTCACTTGTTTTTCAAAGCCTGTATTAGTTCCATGGCACGGACCATCCCAACCTATGGCTCTGGTTACACCTTGGCTTTCTTCCAGACTGCGTCTGCTGAAATCACCCCCACCCATCCCCTGGGAAAAGGGTTTGTGTCCAGCTAGATCAAGTCCCTGGTCCTCCTCACTGCGTGGCTCTGGTGCAGAGAGGGGACAGCTAATAGGGGTGGTCTCTGGGGTGGATGGTTGGTTTCTACAATGGCCTGAGAGAAGAGTAACAGCACTAGGTTTGTCCTTGGGAGTCGAGTGGCAGAGGACACATCAGGGACACCCAACAACTGTGCCCGCTTCAAAGGATGCTGGATAGAGGGGTGGCAGGTGGGATGTGCGTGGGGGGCCCCGTCACCCCCATGGCACAGTGCCACCACCTGGCAACGCAGCAGTCACAATACCCCAGGGAGGATAAAGGGGGCATCCTCCCATTGGAACAGAGCTGTCCCGGGGGCAGCCCGCAAACATCTGAGAGGAAGTCCTTGAGGAGCCAGTGGAATTACTTGGAGGGGGCCAAGGGAGGAAGACCAGAGGCTGGATGAGGCTCCTGGAGATGAGAACCACCAACACCTGGAGGTGCCCAAGGCTATTAGGCCTTTTCAGCTGGAGAGCAGTGGCCAGGCCAAGGGAGTGCCTTCTTGAGGAGCACTTGAGGTGCACTGCAGAGCTCTCTGTCCTCATTCCATGCAGAGCCAGGGGCAGCAGCTGTAAGAAATAGGATGCAAGGATGTTGCCAGGGTCCCAGTGCTTTGGAGCACCCACTGGTGTCCTGCCCGGCATGGGAAGGATTCTTGCCCCCAAGGTCAATCAGGCAGGGGGCATATGCCACTCTCAGTAGCCCCTGAGATGGCTCCGGGTTGAGGGAGAATAGGGCTTGGGCATCTCCTGGGAGGTGTGACCAGCCTGTGGGACAATGAGGCAGGTCTTACTCACATGCTCAGGGATTAGCCGATCACCAGCTCTGAGGTCAGGAATTTTCATCTGGGGCAGGTTGGCACTGGTCCCCTGGGTTTTTTTGCCTTCCTCTGCAGCATTGAGCATGGCCACTTGTAAGGGCTCCTCTGGTCTGTTCTGGCTAGTTGCTGCCTGCTGCTCATGCACCATGAAGATGGCCTCTTGTGCCCTGCAGCTGAGGGGAGGAAGGCTTTTTTTCCCCCATGGTAGGCTAGCAAGTGTGTCCCTGGGGCTTTTTTGCCTTCCTCTGCAGCTTTGAGCATGGTCCCTTGCCGGGGCTCCTTTCGGCCATTTTGGCTAGGTGCCTGCTGCTCATGCTCCATGAAGGTGGCCCTCGTGCTCCACATCTTGGGGGATGAAGCTTTCTAGACTGCTGGAGGGGCCACCAGGGTGGCCCTCAGAGATGGCTTCTAGTCCTCCATAGCATTGAGCACAGCCCCTTATCAGGGCTCCTCCAGATCATTTTGGCTAGGTTCTTGCCTGCTGCTCCTGCACCTCCAAGGCACTACTTGTGCCCTGTCTCTCTTGGGCTCTCTTTCCCATTGCAAGTTCGTAGCGGGAGCAAGCTCTGCTCTTCTTCCCTGGCTGTGTTTCCCCAGGGGTTCTTGCTTGTGCAAAGCAGCCTGTGCTTGGAAGGTCTCCAGGCTTGCTGCACCATCAGGAGCTGCAACTTCTCAGCTCTCCCTGCATGCAATACAAGCATGGGGCAGGCACAAGAGCACTTTTCATGCAGCACTGGCCAAGAAGCACAACAGAGCAAATTTTAGAAGGCAAAAAGTATGGTAGTCATCAGTATGTTTCCTACTTTTGAAAACAGCCCACAGTACCACACATACTTCGTCATCATCGTCGTCATCTCCTTCTTCTCCTTCTTCTCCTTCTTCTCCTTCTTCTCCTTCTTTTGTGTGTGGTTGGTCCTGATCCTCGTTCTTCAGAGAGAGTCAGAAACAGGCATGTCTGCAACATCATTCAGGCGGGGACTGAAGGCCCCAGGGTGAGCTGAGACACCACATCCCCTGGGCCCTTGGCAGGAGACAGTGGGGGTGGGGGTCCCAGAGGAGATCCGTCCCAGCCATTGAGGCCTATGAGCATCCCCAGGACCCTGGGAGAAGTAGACCTGCACTGCTTGTATACTCTCCTTCAGATGTTTATGGTTGGCTGCTTTGGAGACTTGAGTATTGGGTTAGATGGACCTTTGCTCTGATGGATTACTGTTGTTCTCTGGCTCTTTTGTTTTAGCATGTTTTTCCAAGGGAAACAGCTTAGGCATTTCTAAAAATGGGTACAAGGAGAAGAAAAAATCCACAGGGAAATGAACAGGTATTGCTCACATCAAAAAGATCTGTAAACATTTAGTTCAGGAGCACTTCCTGCTTCAGGCTGAGGGTTTGATCTTTGAGCCTTGCTGGTGTCAGAGGCGTGGGTTTTTTGCCATCAGTGTCCTCAGCCATTCCTCAGAGGACATGCCTTCCAGCCCCTTCACCAGCTTTGTTACCCTCCTCTGGATGCATTCAAGTACCTTAACGTCACCTACAAATTGTGGGGCCCAATTTACAGGATTGCATTCCCATACTATGTTTCCCCACAGTATGGGAATGCAATTAGTACACCTATAGCAAATTGTTTCAGGATGTTTCAGAATGTTTCAGTATTCATTTGCCTTCCGCAGCCTTTTGCAGAGAGGAAAGCACGGTCTGAAAATGCACAGGCTACCAGTTTGTTTCCAAGCATAACTCAAAGCATGGGTTTTAGCTCATAAATCCCCTGTTGTTTGAAATCCTTTCTCCTTAAAGACTGTCTTTTTGTTAAAAGCCCTCTGGACAGGGGGCCCTCCTGGCAAGGGAATTTGTCTTTGGTCTCACTCTACCTGCTGATCCACCAGATCCATGTTTGGACACATGCAAGGGCCTGTCTCATCACACTGAGCTTGCATAAAAATGTTGAAGTTCTTTAACTGAACAGACATATGCTAGCAGCTTTCTGCACTCATTGCACCAGTGTTGCAAACTAATTACCATGTGTGTGCTAGAAGATTGTCTTTCGTAATTTATTAATGAAAAAAAAAGATGTTCCTTTGTATGTGAATAACATTATCAGTAATTTCATCAGATCGACATTCTTGGGTGGTTTCAGGTGGGCGTATAAAAAGCAAAATGTTTAGTCCTTCTTTGCAGCTATCTTCCAGGCGTGTAGGGACTCTTAAAGAGAGGCAGTTGCCTTTTAGTGTCTCATAGCCACCTGGCCAGCCAACTCCCTACCCACATCAGCATTATCAGCAACCAACCTTCCTCTTCACTAAATGTGGAATTCATTCAAAAACTCAGCAACCTGTGTTCACGCTCCCAGAGAGTAAAGCTTATCCCCACAGATGGCAGTGCCATGAACTGCATCGCACTGACCCACCAGCATTTTGTCTCTTGAAGCTTTTTCAGTGTCGGGGCTGATTTGGCACTTTCTCCAATTAAACTTCCAAAATGGAAGCTCAGTTAATATCAGCTGTGGTTATTTTCTTTCCTAGGAGGCAGACATCCATTTCTAAAGTGACTAGACTGACACCACCAGCTTTGTGCTCAGAGCCCACCCACACAGCCTGTCCGTTGCTCACCTTCACTCCGGAAGGCTGGATCTGCTGGTCGTGACTGCATGAAGCTGGACTCCAGCAGGCTACTCAGGGGTGAAACCCTCATTAACACATCTCTCAGGCTCCACCCTGCAGGCTTTGATGCCATCAAATGTATGAAACAGTGAAGCTCATGGTCAGATCTTTTGAATTTAGATTGTGGAAACCATCATTCAAGAAATGTAGGTTTCCTTGTCCGCATCATATTCTGGATTTCATGGCATCCATGAGCCAGAAAAAGCTGTATCTCATGGTATATTTCTATAGCTCCCATACTCCTTGCCAGCTGAAGCTCTGACAGAAGAGATAGCCCTACATCAAAAAAACATGTGTGAAGAACTGCAGAGTAGAAATGGGTAACACAATGTCAGGTGGAGCACTATGAGTTTCTGCTCCAGTTTGGAAACACCGGAGTAGGCAAATATTCCTGGAGGCATGAGTAGATCACAGGGTGATTATGAGCCATGAATGTGATGCAGGCAAATCCTTGTGTGTCAGGCAAGATATTTCCATAGGAGAGGCAAGCATTGTGCAAAGCCCTGGTGAGACCAAGGTGAGACCACTATGGACAGTTCTTATTCCTCAGGTTCAAGAAAGAGAAATTCCATCTTGGATGAAGGCAAACAACGACTAAGCAGTTGACTAGAGGCATAGAGGGTCTATAGAGGAAGAAGACATCTAGAAAGAGCAAGACAAAGGCTGAGAGGGCTGCCTGCCATCACTTTCAAGAAAGGTATTGAGGATGAAGGTCAAAGGAGGAAAAGAGTTCTTGAAGTGCAAGGAAAAATACGGTAAAGAACACAAAACAATTTAGGACTTCTTTCCAAGAGGAAGACCTCACCATAAACAGCATGCTCTCTACATCTCTGCAAAGGTCATGCAGAGGGAACCAAACCCCTTTCTTTCACCTCTGGCATCACCACAACCAAATGAATATATATGGTAGAAATGCCCTTATTTGCATAGTCTGAATGTACATACCAATTTTGGCACCAACATACAAAATGACAAGAACTGTACCTTCCTTACTCTTTCAGTACTCAAAATACTAAATCTGAAAGGAAAAAGAGATTTGCCAGGCTTTTAGATAAGATCTGAACATCTTCCCACAAAGTGACATAGGCAAATGGGATGGAGGGCTATAGGCTGTTCAGGAGGGCTAGGCAGGGCAGGAGAGGTGGAGGAGTTGCACCATACGTAAGGGAGAGATTTGACTGTATAGCCCTTATGGTTAGGGATGATGTGGTTGAGAGCCTCTGGGTAAGGATTAGGGGGATGAATGACAAAGCATATATGCTGGTGAGGTCTTAAGGATCAGGGTTTATTGGACCAATCATGAAATTTGTTTGATTTGACTGTGGCATGCACAATGAACAATATGGTGAACTATATTCTTCCTGACTCTATATAGTTCAACTTGTAAAAGCTCTGGATAAAACTATATTATTGTCATTAGGTTTTACTGCCGTAGTCTTGAAATCTCCCATATATGTGATATTGTTCCTTCTGTCTAGGCAGGCAATGTGGTGACAGGAGAGATGGTAGAAGAACTTATTCTTTCCGGAGCAGATATCATTAAAGTGGGTATCGGACCAGGTAAGTCAAATCCACTCAGATAAGGGTGACTTATGGTAATACTGATGGAGAAGCTGTCCAGATGGAACCAGTGTATAACGCTGTTTGCTCGCCCATTAGGATGCCTAGACCCACTCAGGTCAATAATGTAACAGTGTCTTTGCACATAGTATATTTAAGAAATACATGGGCAGGGTGCTAGTGTTATGTACCAGCTTCTGGCAGTAAAGATATCTATTATTGGAAGCACTGAGTTGCCTGAATTGCTGGCGTTACCACTGATAATATGTGTTGTGTTTAGGAACACTTTTTCTAGCCTGTTGAAAAGAGCCTGAGTCATGCCGGCTCAAAGGATACTGTGTTCAGGTATCTGCTTCTATCAAGGAAAGATAGGTTTCTGGATAGCTTTATGATTTGTGTTCTGTTAAGCTGAGGTTGCCCATCTTGTCAATGTCTTCAAAGATTAAATATGGATAACATGGTCTCTACCTGTTACTATTGCCTGGGAGGTATAATTTTTACATTAATGCACTGAAATGTTGCCAATCACTGTAACATTTCCATGGATAAATGGGAGGACCTTAAATTTCTTACAATATTTTTCCTACCTTCTCTTCCTTAATATTGTTGTCTGGCATATACTGCCATATTGCCTTACCTTTTTTCTTTCCCTCCCTTGTGTGTTTGTTCATGTGCTCCTTCCTCTTTCTGTTTTCTTCAAAGACTGCAGCTGGGGTCGCCATGCATGGACTAGATTTTAAACTGGCTAACACAAGTGCCACTCACAGTATAGCTGTCATCAGCCAGTGCAGGCAGATTGTTTACAGTGCCAAATAGTTATGGTTCATGAACGGATAATTTGAGCAGAGCAAATGGTGTAATAAAGGTTGCAGTTGTGCCCAGGAAGACAGCAGACAATAAATACTGCAAAATACTTGAAGAATAAACAACAGAGATGTTGTGTGATGCTGTTGTCATGGGCAAGTTCAGATATAAAAGAAGAAATATTATTGTTTGTAGCCTCAAAGTGGAAATAGGAGTAAATGCTGTGTAGCGCTCCCTGGAGGTCTTCCTGAACAGATCTGTATAAGTTGACCACCCAAACACTACGAGTAACAAATGTTCCTCACAGAAGATCAGATCTTGAGGCTCTTTTCTAGATCATGGTCCATCCTGTGGAAAGTGGCAGTGATTTATTATAAAGCATTACATATATAAGTACATATACTGTGGAGACTATTTTAAAAATCATTTTCTTCCTACTTTGCAGAAATAATTCTCAGTGTTTTCACCTTGTCAGTTCTTTGAAAGATCTTTGGAAACTTTTACTTTACCAGTAGCTCGAGTATACCTGGATATCAGCTGGGTGAAGGGATCCAGATTTCACTGCATTTGGTTTAGAATATGTTCTGAAATTCTTGTTACCATGCAGACCTCTATGGTCTGTATCCTAAATTATAAGACCTGGACTGGCAAAAAGCAGTCCTCATTTTGACTCTTAATTTAAGGAGGAGAATAGAGAACATATTCCAAAATACCTGTAGTCATGTTACCATGTTAAACTATAATTAAATTGGGTTTTTAATATATATGTATAAATCTTTATTTTTATATATACATATATACATGCACCATGTATGTGTATAAATAATATAGTTTAATAATCAGATACAATTAGCATATTTCCTGTAATATTACACTATACAGCTTTCTGTAATTATCTCACCTTTTGAATGTTGTGTGCTAGTTTTCTTATATTCCCAACTATTGTGATTAACCAAATATTTCTGTGTTAAGTATTAGGCAGAAGATGGGTTTCTCTCCCTTGTGGAAGTCTTGACAAAAAAGAAAATAAAAGCACAGACTGTGTGCTTTGTGTGATAGCCTTTCAAAACTCAAGTTCCTTCGTGTTCCTTTTATCCATGAGAAGCCAACATTTCCAATAGAGACTTCTTGAGGGAAAAAATAATACAGATAGAAACATGGTTTTTTACAAGAAAAAGAAAACAAGATGTATCTTTCCTGCAGCCTAATGGGCTATGTTTTTTCCTCTCATTCTCTTGTCTAGGTTCTGTGTGTACCACTCGGATTAAGACAGGGGTGGGATATCCACAGCTAAGTGCTGTTATTGAGTGTGCAGACTCAGCACATGGCTTGAAAGGACATATCATCTCTGTAAGTAAATATCATCTGCTTTCAGATTCCCACTGTGCAAATTGTTGTGGAATAGGAGAATCAAACAGTCCAGTACCCTGCATGTTAAAGGCTATCCTTCTGTCATCTCCAGTTGACCCCATAGTAGCTCCTAGGGTAGTCAGTGGAGATTTAAATCTAAAGAAACCAACTCTCTCTAGTGTTTAAAAAGACTTGGGCACCTCACTCCTGTTTGTGCCTTTGGAAAGCTGCTTCTTGCTCCCTGAATGGAGTAAGCTGTTACAGGAACAGAATAGGAAGCTTGATAGTGTTTTCACGTGGAAGCAAACAGTAATTCCTATGAAAGATCTCTGAAAAATAAGTGACATGTAAACATGGCTTTTCCCAGAGAGTGGGACTGAGGGACAGGAATTCAGTAGAGCAAAGTATAAGGTAAAATGATGTGAGCCCACCTATGCCTTAGTCGCTGGACTGCTTCAGATAGCATCCTCATGGAGCTGTCTGTGCAGGAGCAGAAGTGTTTCAGAGGTGGCTCTGTTGAGCACAGCTGGCACGTGAGCCACATATTCTCAGAAAGCTCTGCAGAAATAATGAGCCTGTGGAGAAGAAAGAGCATGTATCTGTGTTGCCTGCTAATGGCAGCTTCCACTCTACCAGCAAGACCAGGTTCACCTCACATAGAAAAAGTAAATCTGTAAGAACAGCCTCAAACAGAGCTAAACTGCAGCCCACAGTACCCAAAGGTCCTGTGTGCATAGGCATGCCCAGCCAGTCACTGTGCCCTTGACTACGTCAGGCTTGCACAGTCTCTGCAGGCTGGCTGTGAGGCAGCTGGTAATCAGGAAGGCATAGGGGCTAACCAGCGTGCTGTGCTCACAGGTGTGCTCACAGCCAACAGTCTCCCTCTGCAGCCCTAGAAGAGACCACACACTGAATTTTAGATCTACTGCCAAATGAAATCACTGGAAGGCCCTGATTTATTCGACCCAGTTGTGAGGAAGGGGATGTGTTGTGTTGTTGAGGAAGGAGGGGAGAGGAGAACAAACTGACTGTGGATGAGCAAAGGGCTTGACTGTATTTCTTGGAGCTGTGGGTATAATGGAGCAGAAAAACAAGTATGTGTTACAGTCAGATCTGTCTTGCTCTTTATTTGTTAATGCATATGCATTCCCTCCTCTTCGTGGATCCCTACATGATTTTGCAGAAAAAAAGAAAAGCAGTCTGTGATTTTATGACTTGGGCAGCATTACAAATGTTTATGCCTATAGCAGACAGCAGAACAGGTGTGCAATAGAGCATGAAAGACTGACTCATTACTATGAAGGCCGGATAACTATAGGTGTCATCTAGCAGTGGTGCTCAGAGACCCATCCTAGTTTTGCAATAATCATTTTCTGCTAGCAACTCTCAGAAGAAAGTTATTACCCTGATTTTACAAGAAAGCAGGGAGTGTGTATTTAGACTGTTGAAAAATGAGATGGTTCTGTACTATTCCTCCTCTCCTTTCTACTTTGCGGATGGATCACTTCCTGACCCGCTTAGGTCATGTTGTCTTCAGTGAGCCCACACCTGTCAACCCCCTAGCCATTACAGGGGGAGTACAGGAGGGAAATTTCATACCTGTCTGCTACAACATCAGCTGTAACTGTCTCTAACACCACTGCAACTCAACTTTGTTACCCAAGATAAGGAGACTAAAGCAAGGGTGAGGATATTATGCCTGAATTTTGCAGCATTCAGATAGGTATTGGTATGTTTATTGAAGAAAGAAAAGGCTGGACTGCATGGTCATTGCCAGAGCTCTGGCAAGAGTATCACAAAAGAGAGGTATCCTCCTGAGGGAAAAACATCATATGGGAGCAAGCCTAAGTATATAGTTGGGTCTAGTGGCAACCCTCAAAATGTCTCATTGCTGTCATTATGTAGATTCAGGAAGGGGCACACCCTACCTGAGCCAAAGGAGACCTCTACAGTCAGACTATTACCACAGCTATCTACATCAATTCAGCAGGAGAAAGTATGTCCAGCAGGGTTTTTTTGTTATATTGATATGGAAGTGGCAGGAAGGATGTGAAAAGATTCAAAGCCTACCAGCTATCTTCATGTAGATTATAGCTGATGGTGTGATATGGGTTAGTCCCTTGGGGTGCTTTCTTGCCTCCACTTCTGTCTTGTCCAGTACCTTCATCAAATTGCTCCTCTATCTTGTACGTTGGCTCAGCTTAGGTATGAAGGGAAAGAAGTCCTACTCATGGAATGAGATGGTGACTGTGCTGAGCATAGTACAGGCACTGCAAGGAACAGCATGCTTGAAGCTCATTCTTCAGTAGCTCTGCTAGGATGGCAGCACAAACTGGGATTTTAAACACATTTTTATTACTGAAGTGGATTTTTGGAGCTGATATGTTGACAAAGAAGGTGACAATTTTTAGGCAAACATAGTCCAAGTGAACGCCTGGTGTCTCTCTAGAGTCACTTACACAGAGAAGGGGGAGGTGAAATTGCACCAGTTGCTTTCCTCATGCTAAATTATCTTTAAGACTCAAAGCTCACCTCAGAAATGAATCTTTCATGACTCACTGAAAGAAGAGAGGAAAGCCTGTCTAAGATACAGGCACCGTTTCTGTCCCATGCTATTTGTCTGCGAGCCAACGGTCTCATTTTTCATTCCCACTAATCCTTGAGGAGGTGCAGCAGTGAGTTACAGTGGAGAGGCCATTTAGCAGGAGAGCTCCTTTAGAAACGCCCTACTTGAGATAAAGTTTCTGGTTTTTGTAGGTCAGAGAACTACTCTGCTGGATAGAGAGGCAGTCACGTATTCTAGTAAACCAGCAATGTGGGGAATGGAAAGCAGCCTTGCATGTGTCCTCTCTCATTTGGCTATCATTTGATAGAGATCCCTATTTCCCCTTCAGCCTGCCTGGGTGGTGGGCCACCAGCATTCCGTGAAAAGGATGACTAAGAGGTTCTTCACCCAGCTACTGCCATATCATCTCTTCTTCCACAGAGAACACTTTCCACGCAGAAATATGCCCTGCATGTGTTGTTCAGAGTAAAGCACCATATGTATTGTTTTTACTGCTGTATATGCCACATACTTTCTATATCTTCTGCATAATAAATACTTATCTGTTTGCTAATACTGTAGGAAGGGCTGGTTATACAGTTTATTACAAAGGTTGCTTGGAACAAATAATAGTTATAAACTTACTGTAATTTGCATAAAATATTAAATATTTAGCCAGTTCATACTGATTTTCCATACTGTATTTCTTTTCCTCACGCTAAATTTTGTTGTTGTTAATGGTTTATCTGTTCTGAGAACAAGACTGAGGAAAATAACATTGTTTTAGCCATGTTAAAATAATTGTGTTGACTGCAAAGCTGTTTTCCTTTCTCCTTCCGCTTAGCACCCAGTTGTCTCAGAATAATGTCCTCTACAGGCCCCATGGCCGCCCTTTCCAGTAGGCTTACTTCAGAATAATGCCAGTTCTCCTGAATTCACAGGAGAATTTGTACAGATACGTTTCCCTAGGCCTCTGAGGTAGAGGCTCAGCCTGCAGCAAGCTCCACGGCTGTAGCCCAGCAGTTCTACAAGTCATTTTGAGTCCAGAACCAAGCCCCTCTTGGGACAAGCTGAACTGCAAGGGAAGGCTTCCCAGACTGAATGCAGCAGAAGCACAGTCTTATTTTCTAAACAGAGTGCTTGATTTTTCACATGAAATGAAGTGGTTTAATGCATATAGCTTTATTATATAGCATCTGCTGGCATTGCTGCTTAGTATGTCCCCTTTTTGTTTCCCTTTCTGTGAATAATTACATTTACCTGCTTATGTGAAGTAAGTGGAGACATATACAGATAAAGAAGTGCTGTGAATCATCATCATCAGTTCCTTTTATCTTAAATGGTAAATTATGAGCTTTTGGGAAAGTCTCTTTAATCTGCTTAGCTTTTTGTAATATGGTGACATTCGAAGTGATATTTTTTGAAGCCAATGATTAGTGATTACACAGTAAGACCTCCATGCTCATGGTACTTCTGAAAGCATAAAGCCTCCATCGGTGCCACTACTGGGTTAATTATAAAAGTCAGACACTGAGCCACTCAACAAGAACACACTGAAACCCATCTACCAGAGAGCATTCATAGCCATCCTGTCTCAGAGTAAGTCAGGCAAATTCCTGAAACTACTCTTTGAAGACTATTAGACCCCCTCTTTCTATCTCAGATATTCCTTCCCTGACACATGCACAGACAGTCACACCCTCCTCCAAGCTCTGACAGACTTGTCAGAGGGAAAGAATTGCACAAGCAGAGCCCTTGACAGGAGAGAGATTCAACTGTCAGCCCAGCACTCCTTTCTGGAACTGACAGCAAGGGTGACTAGCTCAAAAAAACACATAATGTGCTAGAGGTTATCAGCAAACGGAATAAAAGCCTTTATACTGCTACCAAGCGCTGTTTGCAGTGGGATGCCCTTTGAAAAGCCACTCACTGCTCAGTTTGTGTCTGAATCCTTTTCTGCACACAGAGAGGTTCTAACACTCAGCCCCACTGCCAACTACCCACAAAAGCCAGCTCTAAAATGGCTGATGGTGGGGGTGTCTGGCTGTGCTCAGCCGCAGGTCATACATGGACATGCATTTCTGCCAACAGGGAGGTGAAACAAATGGAGTAGCCATACAGTTTGGGGAGCAGCTTCAAAAGCAGGAAAGCTGTCAGCAGTCTGCAACAGACCCTGATCATCAAAGGAATTGGGAGCCCTCTTGGTACAATGACTGTGTAGAGTAGAAGGATCTTTCATCTGATGCTCAGACCTTTACAAACCTAAAGAGCCATAGCACATGATGAGTTCTACTATGTGCCATCCCTTTTTTACAGCCCTATCACACATACATAACTTCCTTCCCCTCAACTGAAACCCTCTGATCATCCACTTCTTTGCTCTGCACTGAAACTGAAACGCACAGGTCTGAAATGCTAAAGATCACAAAGTGCTGTTTCTTAACCAAACCCATAGCAAACAGTAAGGAGTATGATGAGAGATTCATTTTCACTTACCAAAGATTAGATTACCGGATTTGCTTAGAGATTATCAGATCAAAATCCAACATAGCTGATGGTGTATTTCCTCACCCCTCCCACTCTGACCTTTTAATGTATTGTAAACTGCTGAGAAAGTTATTTTAAATGTCTTTGGTCTTTTAAGGTTGGGGTTTGTGGTACCTCTGCATCACATGGCCTTTCATTAAAATGGCAGGGAATGACTCAGATCATCAGAGGAGTTTTTGTTTTCCAGTTTCTGGGATTTAGGAAATCGCAGTCAGGAATTTGCATTGCTCCTGTTACCAGTGATATTATCAGCAGACCATATGGTAAATGACCCTAAAGAGGAAAAGTAATAACATGGATTCCCTAAAAAGCCAAGACAATGCATGCCAGTGGTGCGCAGTCACCTCTTGACTTTGCTGTTCCTGAGCAGGGGCCATTCTGCTGGAGGTTGGAGCGCCAGTACTCACTGGGTCCCTGAGTGAGGTCACTGCCACTCACTGTTGTCTTTTCTTTGTGCAGGATGGAGGATGCAGCTGCCCAGGAGATGTCGCCAAAGCTTTTGGTAAGGACAGTGCATAGTGCCACCCATTATACCCCACGTATCTCCAGCACCGTCAACAGTGATGCAGGAGTCAATTTGACCCTGAATGTGTAATCAGCAATAGGTTACATTCGTCCCTGTGGGTGACTCCAGTGAAATTAATAGACGAGACATGAATTTGCTCTTTGGACCAGACAGTCCAAATTCTGCAGTGTAAAGCATACAGTGGTCGAAGTCCTATTTAGAAACTATCTGCCAGGTGTGCATGAGATACAGCCACTGGGACAGCAATACAAAGAAAACTGATAGAGGTTTCTTCTGAGTAGGGTTCAAAGATGCCTGTAACATTGCCAGATCTGGCTGGCTTCAGCCTTGAATGGACGAAGAGCTAGTGGAATGTGTGCTGGACAGAAGAATGAAACAAAAAGGCAGGCCAGATCCCTGGAGATGTTTTGGGGATCAGCTGTCAACTTGAAGAGATGAGATTTTATTTATACTGTATCCCTTAGAGCTGAGCAGATGTCTAAAACATCTAAGTTAATAATTAACAGATTTTGCTCTCATGCCAATAGCTTCAGTGAATTGCACCAGCTCATGCTGATAGACCAGTGAATTTAATCTGTGAGTATTTTGTATTGGGCATGAAAGTTACGTCAGTGTGGGAGGGTCAAGGTCAGGATTGTCAGCCATAACCTTGTTGCAGCAGTGTGTGTGACCATATACTAAACACATCCCAGGCTAACAGCACATTTAAAGACACTTGCCTACTCCCGAAAATGCTGGACCCTTTGGTGATGTCACAGTAGGGTAATACCTGGAATACAGTGGGACAGCACAGTCTCTCGTTAAGATTTCAGGGTGGTACGATACAAGAGATAGGACATTATGATACAGCACATCTGCTTGGCAGGAAGCGTTGCAAGTATGGAAAGCAGGGCAGGCCTAAACTTAAATTACAAGTCTGCCAAGAAAAACTCTGGGCCTCCTGGAAAGGCTGAAACCAAAATCTGTCTTCTAAGTTTGCAGACAGCTCCTGCTTTTAGACAGGTCAAATGACAAGGAAGACTTAATTAGAGAATTTTAAGCACAGCCGTGGTGTGATTGCTACCAGCAAGGGATCTGGTCAGTCACAGAATTTCACAGCACCATTATGTTACCCAGTGGGTGATGTGACGTAGGGAATAGATACTTCCAATTAGGTGATTCTGACATAGCTGTACAGCGGCACCCACCCTCTTTGACAACAAGATTGTATTAAAAAAACACCCAACCTCTCCTCAGCCCAGCCCACTCTGATATCATGCCACCTGCAGTGAGGCCTTTGTTCTGACTTTCGCTGGCTCCTCTGCTCCTCCCGTTCTTGCTAGTGTTATGTTGGGAGCTTGTGAACTGGGATTGTGACCTCACTGCATTCCCAGCTGCCTGTGCAGAAACCTGGCCCATGAAAAACGTCTTTCTTCAACAAGAGCATTTCCAGAAGTTAGAACAACAGGAAGCAACTTCAAAGTCTTTAAAAATTTTTCCTTTGTGATGTTTATGTAAGTCTGAAGGGTCCTTGTAGTCTTTTTGGGCTAACTGAACAGAAACTTTCTTGAAACCTGTGAAAGGGCAGATTCTGGCCTTGCTGATTGTCTGGATGCGCTGGGATTCACAGTGGTATGTGTTTGAAGGCTACCACGAGTTGTCCCTGGGACAGAGGAGCATCAGAAACCTGAGATTATACAGGCAGTAGTTCTACTCTGACAGGAGGCCAGACAGATCAGTCTGACCTGTGTGTCACAGGTATAGGGCTGGAACTGATAGACATTACCTTGAGGCAATAAACTTACCATAGCTGGTTATGTATAATTGAGATAGACACACTGTGGACAACTGACTAGCTGGAGCCAGGTGTGCATTTATCAAAGGTGGGTGGCAAAATAAGCTTGTAGATAATGTTATTACTATCAGTGTTTATTGAGTGCTGTTGAGATGGTTGGCTGTGTGAGCCACGTGGAAGATAGCCTTCATGCCCAGCATTTACAAGCCAAAGCCTTGATACTGATACTGAATTGTCTAGCACAGACCTCTGTGCTTGCTGAGGGCCTCTTGGAGGGGAGGAGTTACATAAATATATTGGATAGCAGAGATTGGGTGCTAAAACACACAGATGTACAATTTCATCTGGACAAAGCATGGACAAAAGACCCAAAGAGGACTTTTGATTAAAGTGATTATACTGTCTCTTTTTGGTGGATCATTGTGAAGTCTTCATGAAAGGGATATTGAGGTGTTCATTATAAGGCAGTGACAAAGCAGCCATTTGAATCATAAAAAGTGCGAGGGAGGCCCAGATAGGAAGACTAGCATTTACAAATGGCTAAAGATGTGACTGGAGGAGGCAAGTTCATGGGAACAGGAGGATTAAAGTGGTTTGAGTGCAAGTGAAGGATTGTGAAGAACCATGAAGAAGATGCTGAGAAGTTTTACAAGTGGAAGGTGACACCATTGGTGTCAGGAGTCAGAGGCAGATTGGGCATTTTGACAGAGGGGAAACAAGGTAGAAGCCTATTTAAAAAGGCAGGGAACAGAGAAGCACTGAAGGTGGAGGACAAAAATGCTGGAAGTGACAGATACTTTGGGAGAGACTGCTGGAATTCTGGAACAGCTGGATGGGAACCTGGTATGGATTTGGTAAACTGAAAATGTTGTTGCCAGCTGGGTATCGGAGATGATAATGGAAAAGATGTAGGTTGATTAGGAAGAAAAGAGGTGTTTTGGTACAGGAATGAGAGAAAGCATGAGAGAACTTTGTGTTGGGCTCTCAGATGGTTCACATAACTGCACCCTTAGAAAGGCCGATAACATGAACACATTTCTCAGAATAGTCCTGTCTCCTTTTTTAAAGATGAGAAGTGAAAGCACAGAAATACTAAGTTCAATTGCCTGAGGTCACATATATTTTTGTGACAGTCAGGAACAGAATGTGCGTTTTGAATCCTACGCCAGTATCTTTAACACAATACTGCTGTTCCTTACAGCAGTGGTGAGAAGAGATAGAAGAGCAGGGAAGGAAAAGGAAGAAAAAATCATGTGGAAAAGTCAACTGGGGATATATACTGGTTCCAGAATATACCTGACAGATCATACTGGCTTTCCCCTCCCTGCCTCCCCCGCCCCCGTTTTCAATAGCTGTATATATATCTACTGTTGCAAATGCTTGCTGGCTCAGCTGGAGCACAGGTGAATGTTGATTCCAGGGCCAGCTGTGGTCCAGGCAAACTTATGCTGCATCTGCCTGGAGGGCTGCCCAGGCTACAAATTCAGGCTGACTCCAGCTGAATCTGTGCAGAGCCAATCTCGTTATCAGTAACTTGTAATATCAGGCATACAAAAGACATCTGAGGGACTGCATCCAGATCCAGCAAGAACTGTGTGAGTGCTGCAAGATTGGGCTGGTGTCAGCACACATGTTGTGTAATGGCTTGAAAGAGAAGGCACTGTGGAATGTGAATGAGCAAAATCAGCCCAGATACAGCATAAGCCTCAAGGGGGAAGTCCTCCCCAGCATCAATCAGTGCATTGAAGTGGCATTGTGTAGAAACAGGACGAGTCTAGCAAACTCTGGGCGAGCTACTGGGATGCTTATATGCAATGTACCCTGTCACATCCTGTATTATCTAGGGGGTTGTTGCCAGGTGTTCCCAGTCCCTCAAAACATAAAATAATGGCACACTTGTCTATCTGTACTTGAAAATGAAAGACTGCAGCTGGATGTTGCAAACATCGCCAGTGCTTCTGGTCATATGAAAACCATGCTAAAAACTACAGCCTTCTGTTTGGATGTTAGCTGGTAGAAAAGTAGTGGAATGGACTTGAAACTTTCAGACATCTTTGCAACACCAAAGCAGGGTGGAAAGTTCAGGAGAGCACTGGAAAAGTGTATTTAATATGGATCATTCCTGGAGCTGCAGGGCAGTAAGCATGTGTCATTCCAGCGTTTAGATGTGCTGCGTCTGCTGTAACATGGCTCTTCTCTTCTGGAAGAACTTCATGAATTAAGTTTTGGTTTTCAAAAGTTACTCAAGTTGGATGAGTTTCAATCCTGTAATTCAAACATACTTGCTTTCCTCCCAAAATATGCAGTCAAAAGAAAAGTAATAAATAGATACTTAAGTGCACAGGAACCAAAATTCTGTGATTCTGATGTGTAGATTTTGTGTGACTGTTTTGCATTAATAATTTGGAGGCTGTAAGACCCATAAGCAGAGACAGGACTAGAACTGGAGATCAGGGGATAGTATTGACAAGACAGAGTCCAGAGTGTCCTTTGGCAGGCCTTTGACTTGTTTAAAGGCCCTCTTTGAAACTTTGACCCCAAATCCGTCCCTCCTTTCTCATATTGTTTTCTTCCACCCATGAAGGAAACATCAACTAGATTTCCCATATTTTTTTTGCAAAGGTGGAGCAAGATTGTTCCAGGTAACAACAGGAGCTCCCCACCAGTAATTGAGAATGTCTTAAAGGATGAATGTTCCCTTTGGTTTTGGCAGGTTAATAGTAGTATCAGACATGAGTCAAACTGAGGCTTTAGAACTCAGCCATCTGAAAGAAGGGAGCTCAAGAAAAATATGCCAGGTAATTGGCATGATAGGACACCTGAATGAGTGCCTGGCTATAAATATTGCTTGTGATGTGCTCAGCAGTTTTGCACAAGCCTAATTTTTAATATCCCTTTACCACAGACATAGTTTTCCTTTCAAACAACAACCAGGCAAAGGGAGGTGAGGTCAGCAGAGCAACGGGGTGCTCTGCTCCCAGGCATTGCTGCTAGGTCTAGTCTTTGGCAAAGCGGTGGAGGGAAGGAACTGGCTTTTATAAATCAGTGGACATGCCACAGTTGTTATGTATTCTAAGATCAAAGTAGTCCCAAGTTCAGGTTTGTCTTTTAAACAGATGGCAGAAGGTGAACAGATTTAGTAATGATTTCACTTACTCTTCAGATTTCAAGATCTGGTGCTATTGTTTGGATAGTGACAGAGATCAGAGCAAATCCTAATGCCAGACTTACCTAGCCTGGGATCTCCCCAGAGTTCAGACATGTTCGTAAGACAGTGGGGTTAGTTCAGGGTCATCTGCTTTCTATGAAGTGAGGTTTATAGCCCTATCTTTTGCCAGTTCTGGGAAGAAACTGGGCAGAGGGGAGGCCTATTCTGACACATTCACATTGAAGAAGCAGAGAGCCTGAACAGGAAAACATTTTGTTTCAGGGATGGGTCACCACAGGCTCATAAAAGAGTAAAAGCCAAACTTTTCCAAGCAAGACTAGCTATGCCAAAATACTACAGGAGGAGCTGCTGGTGGAATAGTTCCAGCTCAGCTGGAAATATTGGAAATCACAGTAGAAAATCAAGAGTGATTCCAAAAACCTTCTTCCTGATCTTAATCCTAGTGGAACTGATTTCATGATTTGCAAAGCCAGAGGAGCTGGGCAGACTGAACAGGGATGATTGTGTAGTCAGTGTTGTTATTCAGTATCTGGAACATATTTGGACCTTCTTTATGGTGCATGCTGAGTACCATAGAACCCAGGGGTGGCGGTCCTTGGCCCAGAGTTTTTAAATAACAGGAACCAAATGCAGACCCATCCAGATCTCTTTGAGAAGGGATCACCCCGACATACGCTGAACACATATGGCTGATGGACTTGAAAAGTCCACCTGCTTGTTTTATGTCAGTGTTGGGAGGAGTACACCTTCCTTCAGGGTACATTCCCACTCACAGCTTGTAGCCTAGAAAGGTCTTGAAGTAGGAGCTCTCCTCTTCTGTGTATAGCGTTGAGCTTAACAGGTCCCAGCCCTGTGATTAGAGCTTCTGAGTACTGCAGTCGCAATAGTAGTTAATAAGGAACTGTGCTCAGATGCTATTATGAAGTAAAGGGTTAAAACTGATTTTGAAAATAAGAGTGTGGGGTGGAGTAGAATAATCTATATCTTTGTCATCACAACAGAGAAGGATTCTTTCCATTTAAAATATCAGAGAAATACAATTCAGCATATCAGTTGTTCAGTAAAACATTTCTTTCAAGTTTGCTGCATCTATTACAGGAGGGGACTCTCTGTACCAAGCTATTTAGGGCTGGCTGTTGTTTTTGGAGGCCACTGTGTTCTTGCTTTGTCTTTCACCCTCTTCTCCCTTCCCTGCTTCCTTATGTGTCACTTTGTTGATCATAGGAGCCGGTGCTGATTTTGTCATGCTTGGAGGAATGTTTGCAGGCCATGACCAGTGTGCTGGAGATATTATGGAAAAGAATGGCAAGAAGGTGAAACTCTTCTATGGAATGAGCTCTGATACAGCCATGAAGAAGCATGCAGGAGGGGTTGCTGAATACAGGTACGATATTCCACACAGTAGCAATTGCAGTGAGCCATCCATCCATTAACTTCTGGAGCAGAATTGTGCAAAAGGCATCTGTTGGAGACAGGCCCATGCCTCTATTCCCATTTAGGAAGCTGTTACCAACACTTACAGCAGCAGATCTGAGAGAGGGATGACATCAAGGGATAGACAGGGAGAAGGAGATGGGGGTGGCTAGCTGAGAGCAACCGTGTTCACTTGATTGCAGCCAGTGCAGTGTGCTGTCACTGCAGCACTAGCTGCATGGTCTGGGAAGTCATTAGGCGCTGTTTTGACTTATAGGTCTTTGGGATGTGTATGAATTAAATGCTGGAACATGGCATACCAGGCTGCAGTTTCTGGCCCTTTGCTTGT
The DNA here is from genome assembly GCA_013397275.1 of Burhinus bistriatus. Lineage (NCBI taxonomy): Eukaryota > Metazoa > Chordata > Aves > Charadriiformes > Burhinidae > Burhinus > Burhinus bistriatus. The sequence continues at coordinate 33,438 of VYXH01008241.1, forward strand.
CCAATTTGTGTGTCCTGTTGGCTAGCCTACATGCTCCCTTCTGTTTGCAAAAAGTGGGTGCCTGGTGAATCGGTGAAGCTCATCTGGGGTTTCCCCAGTATGGAGTTGAGTTACAGCTGTAACACTAATGAGAGCCCAGGAACTCCAAAGCGCTCCCAGTCACAGGCGGTAGCCCCAGGCCTCCCTCCTGCATTTGCTGGGCAGTGTTCTTAGGCAGCAGAATCCTGCCGTACGGATTTCCCACACCTTTTTGGGTAACAGAGCACAAGAGTAGCCCTGAATCATGCAGCATGTGGGACCTTGGGTTTTCAGCTAAAATTCTTAGTGGGGGGAGAAAAGGAAGAAAGGCTTTGCAAAGGAATCTCTTGTCCATTACTATTTTACTCCAGAAAGTGATGAGAATTTTGGCTTTTTGAAAAAAGCAGATGACTCCACAAAACCTGTGTCTTTTCTCTTATGAGTGGCAGGTATTGTCACTTCACTTAGACAACATGGTTCTTGCATGCTTTGTTAGAGAATGTTTCCTGTCTTACAGCTCGCACTGATTTATTGAGGGGTCTCTTGATTCTCTTCTCTACTGGGGTAGATTCAGGCTCTGGACCCATCTGGTAAACTGCTGTTTGTAAGGGTCTCAGGGTCAATGATCTTACCTACTGTTCCAGACATTCAGGACTGATGGGTTTTGTTGGCCCTATCTGCTACAACTACTCCAGCATGTGGGTTTTTCCTAACGTGTCCAGCTGCTGCCACGGACAAGAGTTGCAAGCACTGTGAAGCTGGCAGTGCAGAATGTAAAGCAGGGATCCACAAAATGAAATTCACACTTTGACACAGAGAAATGCTGATAGGACCATGGCAATCTCAGACCTCACACTAGATAGAAAGCACCTTTAATCCCACCTCCTGTCCTCCACCTTGACATGGACTTTCGCGTGGTTTTTGTCTGACACTTCTAAAGAGTTAAAATACAGCATAAAAATGTGCACTAGTTCACCTAGCACTTTACAAAGTGGTAAGACAGAGCCTGCTTCAAAGCATTTACACCTGTCTCCTTTGGCCTGCGTGTCCCAAGCTGGTTATTATGAGCTCCTAGACTGCAATAATAATGGAGACTAAGGAAGGCTATTGGTAGACACTGTATTCGAGAGACCTGGAGATAAATGAAGTCGTTAGCTTTCCTGGTCTGGCAGAAAACGCAGGCTCATTAAAACAGAAGCCTATGTGAAAATGGGGAAACAGCTCGTGGACACTGCACTTACTGGATAGTCTGTGCCTACTTGACACAGTCTGGTTCAGTACTATCTGAGGCAGACTTCTGAAGAGAAGAAAACCAGTTGGACACAGGGATGAGAAATGATAGTAAAGAGTTTTTCAAGGGCAAAAAAGCTGTGATGAGGTTTGGCAAGTTCCAAAGGGCATTTGTTTTTCCAGGAAAAAAAAAAGATATTTCTTAACAAGAACATCCAGTGAATACTGTAATTTGAGGAGAACATGTAAATCCTGGTGTATTTTCAAGCCAGGATTTTTCTGCATCTAGTAGGATGAGAAGGGGACAGGGATACCTTTACTTTCTGCCTGAGGCGGACATACATGTCCTTCTTGAGTGGAGTGCACCCTTCCTACTTTATCTGAGCCCATGTACCTCTTTCTGGGGCTCAGATCAGAACCTAGTGATTTTTTTTTTTTTTAATCTTATATGGGGCTGTGTCTGTACCTGTTAAAAGCACTATTATCTGCAGGATATCTGGCTACACTGAGGACAGCCAGTAGATTGCTTAGGGGAGCAACCCATGTGACTGGCTTTCCACCTGATTGACCTGCAAGGCTCTTCTGGCACTGCAGGTTCAATGTGCTTTTGCTTTCAAGCACAACTGTTCATATGCAGAAGAAAGAGCTGCACAAGAGTCTGTCTGCATCTGAGACAAGCTGAAATGATGCACGAGAGGGATGTGCTGCATACCTCTGAGCTTTGATTCACTCTGGGTTCATATGCCAGTCCCCAGAAGCAGTGTACAGCGAATCTGCTTGTCATCAAAGCCTCTGAACAAATGGTCTGAGTGGACAGCACTAGTAATTATCTCATAATTTAAAAGTGGCAGCCGCCAGTTACACAGAGGTGCTGGCAAGGTTTTATCTGAACAATGATAATGCACTGTCCTTCACTACTCTGTGCTCGTGTCAGCTGGAGCGTGGGAAAGGCCTGATGCTGGTCAGCAATGTAGTTAATGGCAGCCTCCTGAGAGACCACAGAGCACCCCAAGCATGCTGCATGGATCTCAGTGCAGCCATAGTCATTTAGCGCCTGGCCACCATGGAGCAGGTGAAAGTTGCAGGAAAAGTTTGAGAAAGCTTGCTGTATTAGTGGGCCAGAGGACTAAGGCAGCTGTTAAATTCTGTTCCAGTTAGTTAGGTGTGTGTGTGATCTGGTAACAAAATCTATTGCCAGCAGGAGAATTAATTCTGGTCCCCCTTAAAAATGAGATAAAATACAAATTTTATATCTTGTAGGAATAAAGGATGTACAGAAAGGCACTGTATTTGGCTCAGTCTAGATAGACCCTTTCAATTTCTTATAGGCAATACTATACAAATTCTGCTTGATCCATAGCTGTATTTTGATTTGCATCCTGATTTTAGAGTCCCCTGGGGATCAAGTTCTGAAACCTTCTCTGCAACAAAGGAGTGGAAGCACAATCTGAAATTTTTAGTCCCTGTTGAGATGCTGCTTTTTTGTGCCACTAATAGGTAACATAGAAGGAGTCCCCAGTCTATTGCTAGCTACAACAGCTCCAAGCATTAAATCTGTAAGCCTTGACTGTTAACTGTGAAGGAGCTGATTCTCATTATGTTGCAACCTCTACTCAGAGGTGGTTGTCCATACCAGCCTTGGTCTTGGTCTTGCTTGGCATGATGAGTGTCACTGTGGTTTAAAAACAGCAACTGTTAGTTATCCAGCACTGTAAATGTGCTGTGCATTGAAGGGACAGGGAACAGGGCAAGGCTTTGCTTTGAATTACTCTTGTAGGAAAAGTTACAGGAAGTTTAGTCACTTACTAGTTTAGCTTATGGCAAACGAACCAAAAGGGTTCTAACTCAGCATTTAAATGCTGGATACCCCAAACAGGTCAAATCAGTGAGGCTTCTTTATACACATTTTAAAAGCCCAGCTGTAAGTCTGTAACCCCCAATAAGCTGTTTTGTATTAAAAGAGCCTGAGTGCACTCAATGTTTTATTCAAGCAGTGGGGAGCTCAGTGTGCTCAACCCTTGCAGAATTAGACTACTTGTCACTTAACTTCATCTTCTCAAAATTACATATTTTGTCTGGAGAACCTGAGCCTCCAGGAAACAGTTAAATTAAGATTGACAGGTAAGGCGAGATAGCCATAGCAGGGAATAAAGTTGTGAGAGTAATTGTTTTTGTAATGAATATGTCAAGTTGATCCCATTTAATTTTGTATGAAATCTATGTACCTGGTTTCATTACTTTTATGTCATTTATATATTAGTTTATTTTTACATTTTTACCTCCTTCCACGAGGACCATGGATCAGAGCTGGGAATTTCTGAAAGGCAATTATTAAGTTTCTTTTATGGGAGAAAAGAAATAAGGCAAGCAGGAACAGAGACTGCAGCATTGTTCAGTTAGAGCCAATTTGCTGTTGTTAACCCTTCTGAGATTTCACAGGTTTGGTGTGAACGCTGCAGTTCTACTGTGGTCACTCAGCAATCCACAGCTGCTACTAAGCTGGGTTTGAGCACTTTAACTGTAGGGTGGAATTTGGGCCACAGAGACAGAGTAGCACCAGCAGCTGGCTGCTACTTACTTTCTTTTTCTGTATTCCAAATGATAGCCTGGAAGCCCTGCCCCCAGTTCCTGCCATTTCTTAAATGCTCCACCCATAAGGTTGCCTCATGCTGGGGCAGCTTGACCCCTTTATCCTGACCCGCGTTTTGTTGGGCTGACAGAGCACCATCACATGTGCTTCACCTCATCCAGCCTGCCAGGATTCCCAACCACCGTGCGCATCCCTCCATGCAGGCTTGAGCTGGCCAGGAGTTATGGGGTGCACTGCAGATTGGACCTTGTGTGAAAAGCCTAAAGCATATAGTTCTCCCTTTCTATTCACCATTCAGTGGCTAGCAAGAGACATAGAGTCTCTGCTGAGAGCATCTGAGCACACCTTTCCCAGCTGTTAGGAGTCCCAACTGATCCATCTTCACCTTTCTTTTCTGAGAAAGGGTTAGTTTCGGGTCATAACTCTGGGAGAGATGTCAGACCTGCAAATCCCTCGGCAGTTCCTGCTGACTCGCTCATGCACCTCTCTGCCAAGTGTACCAGCTTTTGTGACAACCCTTATAATCCATGCATGGCCTGTGTGCAGGCATTTGTTGCTGGCAAAACAGTCTCAACTTGGGGATTTTTTACTTGGTTTCATTTATTGCCAACTAACACAAACTTCTAACCACTGTTGGGTAATTAAACAAACACATAAGTAAACACCATTTCTCCTTCTTTTCCGGACTCCACTTAAGCCACACACCTCTCTTTGCCCTACAATGTCTCAATTCCCCTTACTTTCACACTCAGTCTGTCCCAACTCCTTCAGTGAGGAAAAGGGGTGGCACAGGACATTGTGGTCATGTGTGTAATGGTTTCTGTCTGCCACTACACCTTCTTACTGTGCCTGCTCCATCATGGGTTGCCCACAGGCAGCTCTCCCTGCTCTGGCATGGGTCACCTGGGGACTACAGTCCCTTCGGGAGTTTGCACCTTTGGCACAGAACACCTCCTTTCAAGAGTGCATCTCCAGCTGCATGTTTCCTCAGGCATGGCCAGGTGTGTCTCCTCTCCCAGTGGCTGCTGCTGTTTCTTAAATACACTTCAGCAGAGGTGTTATGTGCTCCCCTGAGTGGCTGAAGGTATCAATAGGGTCATGAGATCGCTAACTGTAGGGCTTCATTTACATCCAGAATGGGGGGGTGAAGTGTTCACATGCAGCAGCATGGGCGTTTCCCCATTTGGGGAGTAGGATGAAGCACCAAACAGCTTTGCTGTCTTGGGGCTTGCTCCACAGCCATAACAGCATTAACCAAGCTCTGACCTTTTTGCTGTACTCGCAGTTGCTTAATTCACAGCTCTAGATTTCTGTCCCACTTCCATCCCATATTCCTCTTTTTCCTTCTGGGACATCCGTTATTCCCAGCATGTAGGGTGGGAGCATGGAGAATTTTCAGCCCTTTTTGACACTTTTTTCCAAGAATGAACATAAAACTGGACTCTCGGCGTTTTCCGTGGAGCTAATCTCACACCTCTCTTCCAGCATGCTTCCCCCAGTATGGTATCTATAGGTCACTCCTTGATCAACAGGACGTTCCACAAGCTTATCAGCTGATACTAGAGGAGCAGTAGCAACTGTCTAGCTGTCAGAGCTTTGGGGCTGTGATGTTAGTAGTGTTCACCACTTTTGTAGGTTTTGGTCTCCAAAGCCAAAAGTGACATCCCACAAGCTCCAGCTTCCTGCCACCACCATAGCCACTGCAGGGGGCATCTCCCAGGGGCAGCAGCTGTAAGTGTCCCACATTTCTGTCATTTTTCTCTGAAAACAGGACCTCCAAGCCTTCACACTCTCAGGAGCAATGTTCCCATCTCTGCAGCTCTGTTGAACCACTGTAACTGGGGCTACCTTTGTTTCCAATCAGGTCTCTGCTATCAAAACCCTGCAACTTACACCACACGTGATGCTCAAGCATGAATTAACAGGGCACTCATGTTTGAACTGATGGGGCATTCATGTGGGAACTGAACTTGCAGTCATGCATGACTGCAATAAACCCTGCATTTCTTGCCCAATACAGCATGCAGAGCTCTCAGATGGCAGGATCTGGTAGGTAAAATTCGCGGTCGTTTCCCCAAATCTCTCACAGTCTCGCGGGAAGCTCCCCAGAGGCTGAGCCAAACCTCCCGACTTTGACTGGATCAGGTGGGCATAGCCAAAAACCAAGCTGCAGAATGGTAGCATGACTACTTTTGTGTTGTTTTGTGGGCTAGGTCTTCTCTTCCTGCTGGCAGTGGAGCTGAAAATAAAAGCCTGTGAACTCCCAGCAGCGCAGGCCCTACACCACACCTCTGAGCCCCGTGCAGTCTGCTAGATGGCAGTGGTACATACATTTTCCAGTGGCCGCTTATTACAGTGTTTATTTAAGAGTTTCAAGAAAGAGTCAATTACTCATCAGATGTAGGGAGATTAATCACACAGTTCCTTATTCACATGGCATATTAACACTTCTCCTTTATTGTTTCCCTAGGGCTTTGACCTCACATTTAAACTAACAGAATGAAATACAGCCGGGCTCACACTGAAGTACTTCCACAGAGCCGCTGTTGCTGTTGTTAATGATTTGCAAATGGAGCCCCCAAACAGGCACACCCTTTCTTTGTTGCACTATCCCCTAGACAACTTGTTTAAGGGAGAAGTAAATAAAGCCACAGTTACAACAATGACAGAACCCAGCCATGATTTCTGCCTCCATTTTGTAGGGGAGAAGGAGAGCAATCCCCTCTCCCCTCCGCGTTGCTCTTAGACCACCTTCCTAAGGCCTCAAAGGAGCTAGTGTGCTGTGCAGAACAAGCTTGCTCTAAAGCCCAGCGAGATCAGCTGGTGATTGGGGAACTCTGCTACAGGGGGAATTGCTGAGCATGAGGCTGGAGAAAGCTGAAGGGGAAGGGGTGAAAGTTATTTGCCTGGATTCTTCCATTGTGTAACTCTTCAGGTGTGTTTTTGGCGACAGTGCAATCGGTGCTGGCATGCTCCTGTACTTGATGGTATTCACAGCACTGCTGTTTGTTCTGGCCTTTTTGCCTGGCTCTGAACTGTGCTTAGCTCACCTTTTAGCTTCAGGGGACAGGTCTGCAGTGGGTTTCCGTAACAGGTTTCCCACTCCATTTCTGTGGGCTCTGGAGAATAAGGCTCGTAGGAGACAGCCAGAACATTTCCATCTGCATCTGGTCAGTGACATGGGACAGAGCCCAGGGGCTGTGAAGCCTCTGTAGAGCTGTGGTGAGTGGCGCCTGCTGAGAACCAGCTCCAACATTTCTGTAAGTTGCCTGAGCCTGGCCGTTCCTTACAGTTTAAAACTTACAACTCTCAAGGTCAAATGTACCTTTCCAAAAACCTGGAATCTTCACTTGCATGTAGGCAGATGGTGGAGGGGATGAAGGGACAGATCTGTAAATACACTCGTGGGATACTGGGGCGTCTACACGATTTGTCTGCTTCTAGCTCACAGTATTGGTGGTGACCAGAGTTGAAGCATTTCAGTGCTTGAGAGCACCAAGCAGCAACAGGCAAGCAAGCAATAAAGCTGGGGTAATATTTGCAAATTGCAGCATGCAGAGTATTAAGCTCCACATTGCTTCAGTAAATACAGCATTATGTTTTGCATCTAGACATAAATGCAATAACTGATCTCTTCTCTAGGGCTTCAGAGGGCAAAACTGTGGAGGTACCGTACAGAGGGGATGTGGAACTCACCATCCTGGACATCCTCGGGGGGCTGCGTTCCACCTGCACTTACGTGGGAGCTGCCAAACTCAAGGAACTGAGCAGGAGAACAACATTTATCCGGGTCACCCAGCAGCACAGCCAGGTCTTCTCTTAGCTCAGGACTGGGGGACTGGAGAGAGGGGTGGGGGAGAGGAGCAGGAAGGGCTGCTGTTTTGTTTTGCTTTCTCCTCCATGTTGTGTTTGTGGCAAACCCTCCTCTCTCTCAGAATGGCAGTGTCATAGCCATTGGAGGGGCTATGGCTGACATTTTGAAGGGGAAGGTTGTGCTATTAACACAGTGCCATTGGTTCAAAATGCAATAGCCTCATCTTTTATTGTTGTGCCTATTTTATTTTTTAATCAACATTTCTTCACATGTTTTTCCCGCCTCTGATAAATAGCTGTTGAAACCTCAATTAATGAAGAATTGGCTTGTACATACTTGGCTCTTGCACCTGCACACATACACACATTCCTTCTTTTAAGACTGACCTGTCAGCTACCACTGCTTCTGGCGGTGCACCTTCCAGAAGTTGCAGGCTGGGAGAGAAAAAGATGCAAGGAATTGCATGGAGAAATCAACAATCAAATTCTCTTCATCTTTGTTCTGGCCAAAGAATAGATATTTGTGGCACGGCTGCCAGCCTACAGAATGCCAGAGGTGGATAGTGGACAAGGCCTGGCTACTCGTGACTTCTTACAGTGATGCTAAAAATGCCAGATCTCTTTCACTCTCCGTTCATGGAGCTGGTACTGCTGTTCTTACTTAAATCTCCCTATTGAATGGACTTGCCTCTTCAGAGAAGCTGGCATTGAAAGTAGCAAACCCATGCTGTCCCCCTTGCCCCCATCTGTGGACATCACTCAGGAGAGAACATCTCAGAGCTTGCCTGCTTTTTCGTGCATGCAGTTATTAAAATACTTGCATTCCTGCTTTTACCGGCTCTCTGTGAACAGATTTTTAAGACATTGAAACTCATTGACATTTTTAAGACATTGACATTTTTTAAGACATTGAAATGCAGCAACAGTAATCCACCAAGGGGAGGTTCCTCTGCAGCCCTCCCTGTTCATACCCATTTCACAAAGACATAGAAATGCTGCGACATGGGTTGTCTGTGGCCAGGTGAATGAGGCCAGAGGGATCAAATTCACCTTTGGTTATCTGGTACCACTCCTCTGCAGTCCTTGAGACCATGGAAAGCAAAAGGCAGCTTTCAGCAGAATAGCCTGATTGCAAGACACTGGTAGGCTGAGATGGAGTTAAAGCATTTCCTCTAAAGGCAGTAATGAATGTTTAAGACTCTGGGTAACACTTTAATAAAATGTAATGGCCCACTAATTAATTGATAAATCACAATGAAATTTCTTTGGAAATACACATTGCATCTGCCTGAATACCACAGTAGGTCGTTATGATAAATGATGTAAAAGTGAGCAGCAATGAATTAGTAATGCTTGGCCACTTACTTTAAAGTGCTGCTGAGATCATAATACAGCTGATGTTACTTCAGTACTTGAGAGTCTTACTTTCCCCTCCTGTAGATAGAGGCAGGCTTCCTTTGAAAAGCAAGAGAGTCATCTGTAGGAAGAGGAATAGCAAAGAGAAACTCTAGAATTAAAACTTACATGCTGGACTGCCCAAAAAGCCGTGCACAAGGATTGGGACAATTGACCATGCTGAGGAGCACATCTAGGCCACAGGCTGATCCCTGGTGATTTTGAAGCGTGTTGCGCACATTAGAAAAAACACAGAGTATCTTCCAAATAGCCTGATAACTTTAAATGTCTTCCATTTAACATGTAGGACGTAATTCTTAATTGGGGTATGACCCCTTCCTTTGCTTTTGGAGGTGAATAAGGGCCTTAATGTGAGCACAGGTTATGCTTGTGCTGGCTTTAAGGACCATTTGTCCTGCCTGCATATCATAAAGGAACCTGAATGCAGAAGAGGAGCAGGCGCTGTGAATAAAGGAGCTGATCTCTATTCCCTCCAGCCGAAAGCATCACGTTAAGAAGATGCCAGGCTTCTTTACCACAAACCGTACCGCAGACCACATACTGCTCTTACCTGCACTAAACCCAGAGCCCAGGCAGTATTACTACTCTGCGTCAGTACGGCTGTAGGAGGTCACTGCTCCTTTATTTACGGGATGTGAAGGGTAGGGGTGCAAAGGCAAATTAACGCCTCTGTGAGGAGTGGGGTTAGACTGTCACATTGCAGGCCTGACCACAGGTGTCTCTCCACACTCGTGCCTTCATACGTGGGAAGTGCAGCAGTCTGCTGGTCTCACGCCTACTCTCGCTAGTGCTTTTCTACTTCTTTTAGCTACATTTCTAAATGGAATTTAAGAAATACATATACATATACAAAATATATATATATTTGTAAACATTTTTTTAAAGAGATCATACGCACACTGAACAGAGCAGCTTCATGACATGTCTTCGGAACAGTTTCTTTTCCAAAGGGCAGGTGCTGGGGACAAGGGAAGGGGGCTGCCTCTCCACAGGTGTGGCAAGTGTGGAGTCTCCTCCCCAGGCAGGCTGCACGGTTACACAGCCAGCCTGGCCTGGGGCCACGCTTACACCTGCTTTCCTTCCCCCTTTGCACATCCCTCTGACTGACCAGTGACTAATAGGAAAAGATGAGGATAGGCTAACCTTAAGTTGTCCCCCGAATTCTCCAGGCTGTGAATGACATTGACGCTAAGAATAGTTACTGATAAAGCTTCGACTTAGGGTATTTGTTTTTCTAAATAGCAGCTCTTACCATCACTTAGATGATAAGCAGCATGTTCTCTCTTTCATTTTCTCCTTCTCACTCCAAAGTAAGCGGGAAAGAGAAATCAGCTGCAGAAAGGCTGAACTGGTGGCATGTTGGGTGCATCTCACCCAACATTATATGCAGGTTTTGTTCAGGGATAACCCTCAACTATGGCAGCTCTCACCATTGACACTGTACAGGTCCAGCTCTCAGACGGGCTGGAAAATGGAAAAAAGATGAGCTGGAGCTCTCCTTTAACACCCAGGCCTGTGCTCTAGTAGTTGCCCTTTATCTTCCCTTAGCCCCAGGTCCTTTGCCCTGCTCAAGCCTGCTGCCACTCTCGCAAGGAACTGGGGACAGAGAGGGAGCTGAGTGTGCCCTGTGTCTGGCAGGATGGTCCGAGCAGAGGCTACAGGTAAAATGCCACGTGCCATTTGTGGATCTACCTCACCTTTAACTGGGTTCTCTGTTAATTGGTGCCCTTCTGTGGGAAGTGTCATTCCTAAGTGCTCAGTGTTGGGTGATTGTGCATAACCTGGTCTTCTTTAACCCTACCACCCCAACCCCATCTGTCTAGAGGACTGCTGTGAGTGGGATAAGCTGCATTGTAGGCCACGGTCACACCTGCTTCCTCCAGCCAGGCAGCTGTTAAGTTGAGCACCCAAGGCCAGTGCTGAGGTTTGGCTCACTGGCTCCGCAGTGATGTAGTTGCTGAGCATGTCCACCTCTGGCTTCTTGAAACATAAGGACACCTGAAACACCCCCTCCTCTCCCAGTCATATTCTGGAGTCGCCTTGCTGCAGCATGTTTTGCAGGGCGGGCTTGCTGGCCCTCCTACCCACGCAGCTTGGCTTACCTGAACTCTCCTTGGGGAGGAAGGTCTCGGCACAGCAGCAGCCTCGCTCACGCCTGAGTGATTGCATGGTGGCTGCGGAGGGTGCACATGTAGACCTCCTCTAGGCATGAGCCCAGCCTGTTAGAGGAGTGGGCCTTGAGCCAGTATCCTGCCAGATGCAAAACACGCCACGCAGGTCTCCTTTCTCTGAAAGAAAGAAGTGCACGCAGCCAGCGAGAGTGTGCCTCCCCGCCTCTGCCCATTGGCACAGCCAGGTCACCCCCATCGGCCATGGGGCAGGGGCTTTGGCTGTGCTCTGCTGCGCTGCTTTCTTCTCACCTTAGGGCATGGGACGGGCAGCTGAACGTAGGATGGGGCCACCCTGTAAATACGAAGAGTTGGCAGCAGGGGCAGGAGGAGCCTCTGCTTACATTCGGAGGAGCTTTTCCTATACAAGGGTGCCTGTGTGTTCCTCCTTTCAGCTAGTCAACAGCAGGGGGAGAAAGGATGGAGGTGAGCAAGAAACACAGCAGCAATTAGCCAAGTCCTGCTGCGTTGGGACAGGGGGCTGGTGTTTTCCACTCACGGACATGTTGAGTTTGAAGCCTTTTCTGAACCGAGCACTCCCTAGTTTATACCTATTCAGCTCCACTGTCTTGAACAGACTTGCTGCTACAGCTTTCTGCCAGTGTACGTACAGTGTCTGTCCATCACCGCCTCCCACCCCTCCACCAGGGGGGACGTTGCTTTTCGTTGCTAGTATCAGTTTTATGCCAAAAGTTCTTTGTTGGAACCAGGAGGGCTTTGGTAACCAGTGCCAGGTTTGGCCTTGCTTGTGTAGAAGAGAGGGAAAACCAAAAAAGCCAAGGCCAAGGCCCAAGGACAGCACTTTGCCTTCTGCGGCAGCCAGAACCGGCAGGCAGGAAAGGGCCAGGCCCCTTCCCTGCGGGCTGGGAGCTGCCCGGGGGTGGAGGGGTGGAAGCACAGCTGGGTTACATGCTGGCACAGCTCTGCACCCCTAAACACAGCACGGACCACCCCCCATGCAGCCTTCGCTTTGCTTGTGGTCATTCAACTGTTTAAGCGAGCCCTCCCCAGCATTTATGTGACACAATGTTTACTGGTTGAAGTTTTCATACGCAAATAAATAATTCAGAGTCCAAAATTCCTCGGTGTTGCCTGCAATAACTATGAAGCGCTTCTGTGTAATTGGCCAAAAAAAGCTGATGAGCATTAGATGTTCTCCTGCCCCACTTGGCCCTGCTGAGATGGCGATGACGAGCGCTGCCACCCCTCGTCTGTAGCAACCATGTGTGCGCAACACCTTTGGCGCATGCGGCGCGATCATTTAGAGTGTTCAAAACTTGTAAATGGAAAGTTTTTGTTATGCAATAAAGAGCTTCACTCTGATGGTCTGGAGAGGGTTCTATGGCCATGGCTGAGTCTGCGCGTGTTTCCGTATCATCGCAAATAAAAGCAAATGCTCTAAAATGCATTGTGGGGCAGGGGTGTGGGGGTGTGGGGTTAGATTGGGCAAATTACTTCCCTAGGAATGCGCTCTCACATTCAGTCATAATTCACAAAGACAAAACACGTGTTTGCAATTGGCACTGTTATTTTATTAGTACGAGTATACTGAAACAATAAACTTGTACTGGTATACAGACAATTTCTTTAAAACAATTTTGTTCAAATTTTGAATCAAACATTGTTTTATTATAATAATGAAATAATTTCTACCTAGAAAACCTGCAAGCACCATCAAAGAAAGGGACCATAAAATTCAATAAACAGACGCGAGTGTATCCTACAAATAGACACACCACCATTAGAAAATAGAATATGAATTCTTCCATTTTTTTTAATATTTGTTTTAAAAAAGCTAGTGCAAGTACAATATTTTACACTGGAATTACAGAGAGTATGCACGCATATGGAAAAAAGTTCTCCTGTCACAATAAAAGCTCTTAACTATGTCTGTATGCACTTAAAATCTTCTCCTCTTTTCAATAAGGTGCAAAACGTTATTCCCTCCCTATTTCTCCTTTGTACTGGCCATGTCAGCTCAATTTCTCCCCAACACAAAGCTGCGATATCCCTTTTACTGGGCCTACACTAGGAACTACACTGGAAGTGTGATTTGCAACAACCCTCGTTAGTAATACCAGATGATTAAAAAAAAAAAGACTTTAAAAACTACTGCTGTAGAACGGCTAAACCTTGCCCCGGCACAGCCCCGCGCCAAGCGCCGCCGCTGGCTGCCGGGAGCAGTGACATAGCTAGTACAAAATGATTTTCAGTAGCTCACCCGAACTGAAAAAGGTTGGGAAATCCCCCTCCCCCCCCTTTTGTAACACTGCGAAAAGAACAGTGTTCAACAAGTTAATATATTATTCCAAAAAAAAAAAAAAAAAAAAAAAAAAAAAAAAA
>VYXH01008241.1:47030-75655 GCA_013397275.1 Burhinus bistriatus
AAAAGAGCAAATACATACATTAGTGAGTTTCAACATTAGCTGACTGTCGTGAAGAATTGTATCTATCTATGCCTTAAGAGATTAGTAACTTCGCTAAGAGGCCAGCCCGATGGCCAGGCAGAAGACACAGACTGAGCCACCCGCAGCCGCCCCGGGCCCGTTCTTGCCCTCAGCTACACAGATCCAAACCTGGCTGACTTGGACAGGAGTTCTGCAGAGCGTGTTCAAAGGGAGAGTACGTGGGTCCTGGGGTTTTAAAGCAAAGGCCAGGGCGGGAGCCCCTCGCCGGCTGGCATGAAGGGGCAGAGCGGTGCTGCCCAGGGAGCTGGCGGTCCCACACCGGCTCCACGCCGGCCAAGGATCTGGGCCCTGAAGTTTCTGCTCGTCAGCAATCCCGTAGTACAGCCACGACAGCTTCAACGAGTGACTAACGCTCGCTGCAAACACCACTTCCAATGCATACCTACTGCATGGTCGAGGGAAAGGGCACAGGAGCTTTGACCGCTCAAAATAGAAATGAACAAAAAAGAAACAACCTTGGATGAAGCCTCCATAAAATCCTCAGTGGAAGACTTGAGTCCTTTCAGCTACCGACAAGAAAAAAAACTACAGAGACCTTAGAGACTGTTATTGTATAAATACTACCTGTTGGCTGAATGCACTTCATTGTAACACAACTGGGGCTGGGTTTCTGAGCGCCCAGGGGTCATTTGGACGGGACGAGTATTTCTGCCCCGTGTGCCTGCGGGAGCCGAAGTGTGGGTCACCAGCAGGGAGGGGGATGGGGGCAGCCGGAAACTTCACCCGCTCCCCCTGCCGCCAGCTCCCAGCCGCCCAGCTCAATCTTTGGACAAGAAAAGGACCCTTTCCTCAGAAACTGCCTCAGGATCCTCTCCTTTTGGCTTCTGACAAACACCGGTCTCGCCATCGGTCAAGACCATCACTGGAAACATGCTCGGTGTGACGGACTGCTCCCCGGCAGCTCTGGCAGCAGAGGCGGGGGAGAGCGGGCAGCGACGGGGGCTGGAAGGCCGAGTCGCCTTGGGTACCGCTCTGCTGCTGGCGCTGGGCTAGGATCCCTTGTTATAAGCACTTCTTGCTCAGGGTTCTACTCTTTGGGTTTCGTCTGGAACAGGAAGTGCTGAAAAAACGTGGAACAGCATCCCAGAGAGAGGAAAAAACCAGGACCGAAAGGCTTCAGGGGTGGACTGAGCAGGTCACGCTCAGCCGGCAGCAGCTCCCCACCCCAGGGCTGCTGCCACCCTGCCAGCCCCGGCCCTGGCAGGGCCCCGACACCGACACCGAGGCCGGCCCGGCCCAGCCCTACCTGCCAAGGGCATGGCCGGGGCCTCCCTAAAAGCCAGCCGTGCCCAGTAGGCTGCCAGGGGCTCCCTCGGCACAGGCAGGAGGGACTTAAAGCCAAAATACAGCTGGAGAGCGAGACTCTGGTTTTGCACAGTAGCCACCCTTTGAAGTGCCCGGCAGCTGCACTGGAGAATTGCTGCTCCAAGGTTTATTTTCAGCACAGGAATAAACAGTGTGTGAAGCGTAACTCCATTCCCCAGAAATGGGACCCATGTAATACGAACAGAAAATTAAGCACAGTTGTTCTTAAGAGCCTTTTAAGTAATAATTCTTCCTGGCCAAAGCCAATACAAATCAGATCATCTAGACATGACATTTTCTATATACAAAAAACATGTAACTTTCAACCTTTCTCTGCTTTTGTATTTAAAAACTTTTTTTTTTTTTTTTTTACAAACAAGGTATGAAACTCACTGTTCAAACAGAGCCATCTCCTTTTCAAACACTGAATGAATCATTCCAACATTCATTTTTCTTTTGTGCAATTTTTTAAAACATTACCTGTACTCCTCAATGTGAGTGCTTCAAAAAAAGTTTCTATTTTTAATAAGCTTCTCAAATTAGGTTTACATCAAAAAATATTCCCACAAGGTATAGTGCTACAAGAAAAGATCCTATCAGTAAAGGTAACACATCTGAAGCGAGGTCGTCTATGTAAAAGAAATTGAACTCTGGAGTAGAGGTGTGCAACGCGTTTGGAATTTCCCTATCGACACAAAGCAAGGCTGTCCTCAGGACAGGGAATCAAGTGGGCATGTAGGCATACGCGTAAAAAAAAATCACACATATTTATTCGTGTGCAAACAGACACTTCTGTCTGGGGGGTGGGGTGTGCACGTATGCGTGTGTGCATCAACAAATTCTCATTTTGCTACGTGTTTCAGGATTTGGGGGGGTGGGAGGGTTGGATAAACCAGAGGAAAGGCAATTACTGCCTGCACTCTGGTGCTGCGTTCATTCCCCTTGCTTTTCACATCAGCACTGGCCAGAGCCCAGGGCGGACTCTGCTGTTACCTGTGATGATGGGGAGGGAAGAAACGGAAATTATTTGTACGAGTGCATGTCCCACTTTGCCATTTGTCAAGGTCCTGGGACAGCAGAAGTGTTTCAACAGGCCAAATCCCCCCTTTCCGCCCTGGCGAACCCAGACAAACCCCAAGATTTTTCCAGCCGGCTGATTAAGGTCAGGATCCAGCCCTGACTGAACCAAGCTTCAGCTTCACAAAGATTTATACATGTGCTTCACAGCAAGCTCCCAAGCAGCCTTCGCCGGCCAGCCCGGACCTCACAGAAGCACGTGTATAAGTGTTTGCAGGACCGGGTCCCAGGACACGCAGAGCACTGTGCCAAGAGCCCCCTCTTTGAAATAACACTATTAGTGTTTCAGAATATCGAGGATTCGCTCTCCCTGATACAGGGTTGTGGGGTTTTTTTTGAGAGTTGCAAGCATTAACAGAATTTCACCGTTTCCTTTTTACTATTGGCAAGACACTTTAAAGTAAAATAAATCTCTGCAGAGAGTGAATTTTCATGATAACCAACAGCTGAGCCTGCTGCTTTTGTATTGCAATCTAAGTGAGATCTACAAAGTTTAAACCATGAGATGCAGGAAATCCAAACTTGTCTGTAACATTGTACATCCCTACTCCGGAGCAGTAAAAGTGCTGCTTCTGGTCACATCAGTGTACCACACATATGCCAGCCCCATCCCTGAGTAAAAGGTGTGAAAGGTTTCTAAATGTTCCTTGATTTAAGGGAAATGAGAGTAGTGATGTCACTTCCCCATGCTGAGAAAATGACGGGAACGAGAGGTGGAACAAAACGACAGTGGGATGAAGGAATTAAAGGAATGAAAAAAGGAACATGTGTGTGTGTGTCCCCCTCCTCCCGAGGTCTGTGTCTTCGAGGGAAAGCGAGCCCAAGGGCAACGTACAAAATGGTAAAACAGGTCAACAGCGACTCCGACTTGGGTCTCGACCGGAGGACTCGAGGTAAGTGACATCAAACTCAAATTCCCCGTGATGTGGCCCAGACAAACTGAAACAATGCCTAAGTTAAACACTATAAGGAACAGTCATTTTATATATATAGATATATAGATAGATTAGATAGATAGATAGACAGATAGATAGATAGATATTTTTTTTTAGAAATCCCTATAAAGAGGTTCTTGTTTTATTTTTCTTTGCCCTGACTAATTTCTTGGTGATTGTATGCATTTCGTTGTAAACTAAACAGGCCTGCTACAAAAAGAAAGAAAGAAAAAAAAAAAGATAAAAAGAAAAAGAAAACTACTGTCAGTTACTATTGCAAAGCGGATGCCGCGCAGAAGCAGCGGCTAAACCTCCTCCTTCGGCTTTGCCTCAGCATCTCTGTCTGCGAGTGGCATTTTTTGCGTTCGCCTGGGGATCGATGGCACTTCCCGGGCATGGGGACTCGCTGTAAGGGATGCTCGGTGCCGGGGGGAGAGACGAAGCCCCCCCTTGCAAAGGACTTGGTCCCCAGGGGGACTTTTCTCTCCCCAGTGGGAGCCAGGTCTCATCTGCGTGCCATCCAGGTGGAGGGCGGCACTCGGCCATATGGCCAAGTGCCACCCTCCGTCTGGACAGCACGCAGACATTAATGCATCTTTTTTTTTTTCTCTCTTTTTTTTTTTTTTTTCCTTCCTGGATCTTTTTTAACATCAAATACAAAAAGGGTTGGTGTTTCCCGGGGCAAGGGATGCTTGACCCTTACTATGGGTTTTTTTTTGGGTGGGGGGAGGATAGGGAGGGAGTTACTAATAGGAAAAAAGAAAAAGGTAGAAAGAAAGAAACTATTCAAAAAAGAACAAAACCAGGGGAAATCAGAAGTGGGTATGAGATCTAGCTAACACCGCACAGGTGAGTCTAAGTTGGCACGTAAAGTATTGCACATCCTACAAAAGCCAAAGCATGGAAAGGGACAATTGTTTGGAAAGAATCAGTTATTTCAGAATTCCTCAATCTGAAATACAAGCACAGAACTAATACATTCCTATTGCTCCAAACGTATTTTTTTATTATTATTATTTTTTATTTTTATTTTTTTAGTGTTAGTTGAATAGATCCAGTCAGTTTAATAGCCCCTGCTTCCTTATTAACCACAAATGTGTATGTGTATGGTTTTACTTGAGATTTTTTTTTTTCCCGAGTATGCGTGAAGTATGGAAATAGTGGTACGACTGCGAACTAAAATCTGTAATTCTTTCTATTCCTTTACCATCAAAGCTTAAAAACAAAACAGGAAACAAAATGAAACAATAAATTGCAAGTGCCCTGAGCAGAGTATATGGAAGATTAAGCAACTTCTCTGAGCAGAAATATTAACAAATAAGCACTAACTAAGCAGTGTGACTGTGAGAAGAAACCCACTCAGCTATTTGGTAGCCCGCCGAGAGGTTAATAAAATTCAAGGAAATTCAAGAAAAGTTTCAAGCTATTTTAAACGTATTTCAACTTTTTGGTGCACCCCAGAATATGGTATAAAAACAATTAGTTCTGGTGTGAGCTAAATTTCAAGTAACAAATAACAGAGTCAAAGCTGGGGTTTGGGGTTAACATTTCTTCTCTTAAATAAAAGCACTGTATTTTAGGGGAGAGGGAAAACAAGACTTTAAATAAATTTGTTCACTTTAGATTACTGCGTTTCTAATGACGGCCTTTTATTTCCTTTTCTCCCTATCCGTACAGCTTCTTCAAAACTACCTGAAGGATGCAAACTCGCCAACCAAAAACGACGACATGAACGCTTGCTCACGTAGGGCCCAAGCGCAATCCCACCGAAACCGAAGTCAGTGGGACCTTTCTAGTGGCAGCAACAGGCTTTAGCGCTCAGCCCCAAAGTATTTCCTACCTGCACCTCCCCGAGGCTTGTGCGGGAGGCTGGGTGCACAGCACCGCAAAGGATCCGGCCCTACCTGGGGAAAGAAAAGACTGAACGGCGTGAATCCCGCCCCCCATCCTACTTGGTTTGTACCAAACTCTTGAAATCTCGCCTTTCCAATGGAAAACGATTCAATTAAAATAACAAATAATAATAATAATAAAATAACAATAGGTTTGTTTTCAAAACAAATAAACACCTTGCTTACATACAGAAATGTTTCTTGTGGAAAACTCTCTCAGCAAGTCTGAAGACAAATTCTCAGAGCTGTCCCGGTAGGACCCGGTTCTGTGTGGCAGATATGGTAGAAAGACCAAAAATGAACTTTGAAAGGAACGTAACCCTATGAAATGGCCTAGAGCGTAGGCAGGTTAGTGAGTAATTGCTACATTTGTTTATGCTCTTTCAGACCCCCCCCAACCCACAACATTATTAGGTAAAAACTGCAGGAATACCACACAAATGATAAACTCAAGATGTGCAAATTGCAAGATTCTTTAAAGTCCATCTTTTTCAAAAACACTGGACAATGATTTTTTTTTCCTCTTTCCTTTTTCCTTTCTCTTATTTTTTTTTATTATCTGTCAGCTCGCATATGCCTTTAACTCTTTCTCAAGCATTAAAGTTTAAAAAGTGCCTCCTATTAAGTAGTCCTTTGTGGACAATGACTGTCACATACTAGTTCAATAATTCACATTCATCCCTTTGAAACCACATTAAAACTTTCAGCATCTTGCCTGTGAGAAAACTTTACATAGTTGCATGTAGTTACAGTGTTGAAGAGATTTCTTTGTTTGTTTGTTGTTGATGCTTTCCGAGCAGATTAAAGTGAGATACAGTACGTACTGAGTGTTAGACCAGGATGCTCAGCAATAAAGCGTGAACAGCATTTTAAGTGCTTAAAGACATTCTAGGTTCATCTTCAACAGCGGATTCCTGTGTCACACCGAAATTTGAAAAAAGTGGCACCAGTTGTCCATAATCATGAACTAAAAACAGTACTAGAGTTAAAGACAAAGATTTGCAACCTAACTGCAAACAATGGATGCCTGTGATCTCAAAGGGGCAGTATGCATCTACCTTGTGGAAGCAAATGTCAATGGCGTAACCCGGTCGATTTGTCTAACACTGCACAGGAACAGGAGTGAGCCTGAGCCAGGCACATCCACAGAGCTGGAGGCCTCCTCGCACACACCCACGCACACCCATGCCACACGCACGCACCCACCCACCCCACCGCCATGAAGGAAAACCTTGCAGGGCGCNCCTTGAGTAAGAGTTGGCTTCTTGTTGAAAACATCAGAGACTGTCCGATCCTTTTCAATAACGCCCATGGGTTGTATCCTCAGCATCCACCTGGGATGAGGAAACCTCTTCACCAACCTGCCACAGAGCCGCAGTCCCTCCTTGGGACTGGCGTGCACACACACACACACACACCGCACACACGCACCCCACGTGTGACACACACCTCTGCTACAGCGCCCTTCTCCTCACCACCCCCCAAAACAACTAGAACAGGAACCAAAACAACAAAACAAAAACAAACCCAAAAAAACGACGACGAAAAGAAAACAAAACCACAGCTGGACCCTGTCCTACACGAGGTGTTAGAAAACAGGAGCCATGACAACACATTCATTTCCACCAAGGGTGTGTGAAGCAGGTACTGCCCCTTCCGTAGCTCTCGATAAACCTAGTCACTGACAAACACTTGTGGAAAAACATATGCACCAGTCTCCTGCATAATACCAGCTGCAACTATAACAACAAGGTTATAACATAAACCTAAAATAAGATGATAACATG
Source organism: Burhinus bistriatus (assembly GCA_013397275.1). Lineage (NCBI taxonomy): Eukaryota > Metazoa > Chordata > Aves > Charadriiformes > Burhinidae > Burhinus > Burhinus bistriatus. Next base: position 54,108 of record VYXH01008241.1, read on the forward strand.
TAAATACTGGGTTATTTAGTCTACAGTACAGTAATCTGGATAAAAATGACAAGGGATAGCCTAATTTCCTTTCCCCAAACAACTTTTACTTTCCTACGTTGGATCGACCTTCAATGCAAATCTTAACCTCCTGAGGAATAAAAGAAGGCTTAGGAAGAGTCAAAGGTGGCTCCTCTTCTGATTTCTCTAGTTTTCGTGTTTCGGGGGCTGACCACCTCCTCTTCCTCGTTGCTGGGGGCTTGCTGGGTTCTGTTTTGGTGAGCAAAGGTGCTGCAGGCAATCCTATTTTGTCCGGAAACTTCAGTTCACCGTTCTCAGCTAACATCTGNGAAGGAAAACCTTGCAGGGCGACCAGTGCAAGAGTCCGTACAGCCTCCCCATCTGCTGACTCCGGGCAATGGAACTGCACTAGCAAGCAGAAAGGAAATGTTGGTGTGGCAGTTGCTTTAGGAATAAAAATCAGTGCAGTCAGACCCCATGGGGGGAAAAAATATATATATACATATACACACACACAAATATATATATATATATATATATATATACTGTAGAGCCTTGAGTAAGAGTTGGCTTCTTGTTGAAAACATCAGAGACTGTCCGATCCTTTTCAATAACGCCCATGGGTTGTATCCTCAGCATCCACCTGGGATGAGGAAACCTCTTCACCAACCTGCCACAGAGCCGCAGTCCCTCCTTGGGACTGGCGTGCACACACACACACACACACCGCACACACGCACCCCACGTGTGACACACACCTCTGCTACAGCGCCCTTCTCCTCACCACCCCCCAAAAAAACTAGAACAGGAACCAAAACAACAAAACAAAAACAAACCCAAAAAAACGACGACGAAAAGAAAACAAAACCACAGCTGGACCCTGTCCTACACGAGGTGTTAGAAAACAGGAGCCATGACAACACATTCATTTCCACCAAGGGTGTGTGAAGCAGGTACTGCCCCTTCCGTAGCTCTCGATAAACCTAGTCACTGACAAACACTTGTGGAAAAACATATGCACCAGTCTCCTGCATAATACCAGCTGCAACTATAACAACAAGGTTATAACATAAACCTAAAATAAGATGATAACATGTAAATACTGGGTTATTTAGTCTACAGTACAGTAATCTGGATAAAAATGACAAGGGATAGCCTAATTTCCTTTCCCCAAACAACTTTTACTTTCCTACGTTGGATCGACCTTCAATGCAAATCTTAACCTCCTGAGGAATAAAAGAAGGCTTAGGAAGAGTCAAAGGTGGCTCCTCTTCTGATTTCTCTAGTTTTCGTGTTTCGGGGGCTGACCACCTCCTCTTCCTCGTTGCTGGGGGCTTGCTGGGTTCTGTTTTGGTGAGCAAAGGTGCTGCAGGCAATCCTATTTTGTCCGGAAACTTCAGTTCACCGTTCTCAGCTAACATCTGTGCGCTTCCCTGATTAATCCCGTTTTCCTGCTCCGCATACCTGTGTCTACTTCCAGCTAGACTGTCATTCTTTGAATGCTTCAGCAAGATACTAGCTGAGTCCATGGGCTGGCCCTTTTTAATAGAGCCGTTCTTCAGGTTCTTGAGCGTGAGCGATATGCAGACGTCCCCCACCGAGAGTTTGGAGCATGGCAAATCAAAGAGCTGGCTGGTTCTCTCGGGGCAGCAGGATGACCAGCCTTGTCCAAATACAAAAAAAGGGTATTCTACCAAGACTTCCACGCTGACCTGTAGAAAGGGAGGGGACAACAGAGAGAGAGAGAGACAGAGGGAGAGAGAGCGGAGAGCATGAGATCACCCGTGTGCCCTCATGCACGTGCATGGCAGGCGGCGCTTGCTGCAGGGGAGAGGGATAAAGCTGAAATTCCAAAAGTGCTCTTCAGTTTCCACAAAATCAGTACATCGACCACCAGACTTCACGCCTGTCCTTGTCACATGGGTGTTAATGGTTTCTCTGAGCTCAGCATTTCTTAGCACAAGACCTCAGCGTGAATCAAGCTTCACCTTTTCCCAGCCGCTCGAGAGGCGCAAGAGGTATTTGGCAAACTGCAAACTTCATTCCCCGCCATCCCCTTATGGCACCTAGAGCCTGCCATCCACAACTAAAGACACTTTTCCAACCAGAGAATGGCTCAAGGGAAGCTCTCAGTTCTGACACACTATTTCCCAAATGACCATGGGAAAGCAATCCTCGCCTCTGCCCGAACAAGCATGTACTTACCAGCATGAAACTGCTGAAGGCATGCTGATTTCCAGGGGGAGGCCACGAGTACATACAGAGTTGTAGCCGTAAGAACAGCGAGCATGTACCTACCCCAGCAGTCCTGTTACCAGTCCAGTTTCTCCCCTTGTCACACCTGCTCTCCCACTCTGCAGTTAAGTTTGCCTCCTGCACTCCCTCAGGGAGAGGATCATCTGTCCTTTTCCTCTTTCTCTTCCTGCAGGTCCTGCACTGGGTGTCCTTTTCTGCACAGTGCCCCTTTCCCCCCCCACTTCACCCCACTTTAAAAACACATCTGGTTATGAATCCTACCTAACCATCTTACAGGGAGCTGCCATAGCCAGGAGAATAGACCAGCAGTGCCCAATGCTCCTTGACCTTGCAAATACTGGGCCCTGAGGTCCCAACACGATAAAGCGCCTCAATACCCGCTTATCTTTGCACATGTCAGCAGTCCAGTGCTCACTACATGCTGCTGCGTCTGCAGGCTCAAACGTGTGATGTGGATTCACAACCTAGGAAATTCTGACTAATACTTTTTAAAAATTTGGCATGTTTCTTTAACTTGCTCTGTGTAACACCAATGAGGTCTGCAACTCTAAGAGGATGGCTTACACTGAAGTCAGACATCCCCTGCTCTGCTCCGAAGGTCCCCATGTCCTCTGGAGCCCTTCTCGGGCGTGGGCAGCAGGATACTGCTCTGATGGTGTAACCCCTATTTGGTCAAGGGCGGGAGAACACCTGAATACACGTGTTCATCTCATTTCTGAGCTATTCAGCAGGTATGGAGCATACTAGCTGCCTGGAGAGCCCTCCCTCTCCAGGAACACGGACTCACTTGAAAGGAACATCACAGCAGGCTTGCGAAACCACCTCTCACCCTTAGGAGTGAGTAACACTGTCATACCAAGCATGGCTTTATATTGTTAAAAATATATTCCAACATTAAGGAATAGAAGCAGTTTGAGATGCATGTCACACTCCAGTGTTCACATGTTTGTTTGTGATATTAAGCATGAACCTTAGGATGAAGTTGCATGGCCTGTTTCGCCTGTTTCACAGAAGAGGTTGGACTCAATGACAGTATGGCACCCAACAACCCTGCTGCTTCCCTGCTAGCACTGCTTACCCTCAGAGGCGCCCCCCCTGCAAGCACAGCCTGAGGTAGCTCTCCTCACACCGTACCAGCTCCGCATCCCTTTTGGGCAGGAAGACTTAATCAGGGATGTCCCAGAGCTGAGAGACAGAGGTTCCAGAACCAGGAAACCAAAGATTCCCATCAGATCTTGACTGTGCCTCCGACTGGTTAAGCCCATGCCGTGCACTAGCAGTCAGCTGCCGTTTATGAGACAGTTGATTCTGCTGGAAAAAAACTTATAAAGTCTATAAATATATGCCACGTATTTCTGCAACTAGGTCAACAAATAATACTGCATGTATTAACCTGCCACTCCATCCATCCAACACAGATAAGCCACTGCACAAGGAATTTCAAAAGGAGCAGTTTAGAGGCACAAGATATCCCCCACTACATCAATTTCTATCATATTAAACCTTTTCTGACCAGAACTGTCTGCCAACAGTCAACTACACACATGGCAATAGTGGAAAGGGACCTGACTCTACGTCTGGTTTATGCTCTGAACTATGGAGCCAGTGAGGTGAGGTAACCCTGAAAGTCCTATCCCTCCATGTCATTGGATAGAAACACTCCAGCGCCAGGATTTGCAGAAAAATTTGCCCAGAGTTTGGGATCCTACTCTATATATATGCATCTCAGTAAGGGGTCTGACTGGGACAAGTGGTGAATATCCAGTATCTCCCATGGACTTAAACGGACACTGCTGTCTACGCAGAGCTGTAGGTTTCTCTCCTGGCATAGATCATCTGGTGGACATAGTTTTCTCCTTTATATTGCTATGTCTCTCCTCTTCCTTCATTCCTTCCTTCCCGCCTGCTGTATTCTTTCTTTCTTTCTTTCTTTCTTTCTTTCTTTCTTTCTTTCTTTCTTTCTTTTTTTCTTTCTTTCTTTCTTTCCTTTCTTTCCTTTCTATACTTTCCCATCCTTGTCAAAAGCTATTTGTATCTGTGGGAATCATACATGCTTGTGTGCATCACCCTCACCAACACACAAGTTCCTCTTGATGTGAACACACTTCACTCACGTTATACTTTTTTTTTAACATGGTATCCAAAACACTTGCCTGAACTGTCACTCACTGAAACAAATCCCAGAACTGGTGGTGGTGATCATGAATAACACTGAATAATAAAGATGGTGAAATGCTGAAATTTCCATGATCCAGTCACTGTGTGCATGTACCGCTAGTGATTTGAAATGGGTTTCCTCACGGATTATCAAGCCCTGTTTTAGCTGGCCACTTCCGGATTCAGCTAGCTTGGGATTTAAGGTAACCATTCTCTAAAAGCAAGAGTAGTCAAAGACCTTTTAAGTGTGAAAGTTCAGTAAAAACACCCCCACATAAACTTCTTCTGACCACTGCATTAAAACACAAAAAGTTAATTTTAAAAGCTCCCTCCCCCAGTATCTTGCCATGATTATTGTAGGAGAGAAAGAAATTTGGAACTTTTTTTCCAACTACTAAGACGATAAAGCAAGAAACCAAACTGCTGGTCCCTCTTCAAGCACACCGAGGCTCCACTGCAAACTACATTTACGTTTCTAATTTTAAGACTGACTAGTGAAAAAACCCAAAACTCTCCAGTGCAGCCGGTGAGCATCTGCAATTTTCTATAACCCTTTATAATTTTATTTCTCAGCCAAACTCAGTAGTTAAGGCAGGCAATTCAGACTGCTCAGGAAACCCTGGCCGGAGCTGGAACACAGATGATAGGTGCTGGAAGATCCGATGCCCAGAAAATACCCTTCCCATCATTCAGAAACTTGGCAACTTTAGTCTTGGGGATCGCTGCTGCAACCAACGTAACAAGTACTAAAGCAAAAGGTGCCAAATAAAAGTGGTCTGTCTGAACTGTATTTTAATAAATGCAAACATACATTTTCCAATTAAGTGTTTTTCTCCCTGATATTATTGAAATGTGATGTAACTAGGAGTGGCAGGCTGGAAACAAAGAGAAGGAAGTGGTTCTGGAAACAATGTGCAATTAAGCAGTGGAGCTCTCCACTGAAGACCTTGCTGCGGGTGCTGAGAAACTCCTCGGGTCCCAAAAAACAACTGGGCGGATTCATGGAATAGAAGCTCTCCCTCTCGCAGAGAGAAGTCTCTGCAGTGCCACGCTCCCACACAACCACCTCCCCTACTCTGAGGCTTTGGGACTCCTTATGTTCCCATCACCCCAAACAACACCTGCCTTCTCAAGTGTGGATTTACTTTGAGAGATTTAGGGGGCTGTAGGCAGCACCTCGTGCCACGGAGACTACCCGGCATGACATGTGGTCTGGGTGGGCATCCCAGCAGCGAACTGAGCCAACATCTCCCTTTCTTTGTCTGTTATGGTGCCAAAGATAATGAAAAGGAGAGCACGGAGCAAAAGAACAAGTAACTGGTTTGTGTGCGTGCAGAGATATAAGGGGAAAACTAAACTAGATGATGGTCTAAAAAAATATGCACTAAACTAGACTAGTTAGGGCTACTAACTAGATGCTCTAATGGGCCTTTTCCATCTCTAGTGTCTATGATTCTGTTTTTTAAAAAAAGGAAAATTAAGAACCATATGCTCATCTTTTATTTTAAGCTATACTTTGGGAATGATTAGGAACTCAAACACAGGGATGAAAGCAAGCATTTCAGAGAACTTATTTTGGATCTCCTGTGTATTTTGACCTTAACATTAATGGAGGTGAATTACTGGTTTCCGCTTGTTCCTGGCAGCAAAGGAAAGGACAGTAATGATGATGAAAGTGTTATTACAAGAATAATATCCGGAATTGCAAAGAGATGTAGATCCACAGGACTTTTCTTTTAGGCAACTTGAATGCAGAGGAGTAACAGCTGGACTGTGGGTTCTGGTCCAGTTGATACTTCACTTCTTCCTAATGCTGTGAAATGGAAACCTAGCATCCCTCCAGGGCTAAGGCCAGTTATTTCATTGCAAAGGTATGTAGGGTTAGGTGGGCTAATTTTTCTCTAGGTTTCCATACCCGGAAGAGGATTGGATTTGCAAGGTGACTGGAAGATGGCAAAAGGAGGGAGGATGACCTCTTTCTGCCTAAGTGCTGTGCTAGGGAGGGGCTGCTGTGGGCTTGTGGTGATATGATACAATAGCAGCTGCATGGTGCCTCCCTACTTACATTACAGTTGTATACACTCATCTAAAAATAATCTCCTACCTCTGTCCCTCAATTGGTGGGAAAACTAGCTAATGTTGGCACAGAGTCTGAAAATACAAATTCATCAATATTATAATGACTTCCCAGAGATCCCTGGGAGGAGTACGTGAGTGAGCCAAAGCTAGTGATAACAACGCTATTTTTGTACGGCACTTACTCTTTACAACTCACACTCCCTTGATAATGCCATTTGAAAAGCTCCCTCCTTCCAGAAGTAAGCAACTGAAACTTAATTGTAATAAAATACTTTGCGAAGCTACACTACACTCACAGATAAATCCCCACTGTACTCTGGAGTCAAGATATATTTAAGTGCAACAGCACTACAGTGCCATTGCTCAAAGCAGCACGACTAAATACTGTTCTTTCAACGAGAAGACTAAGCCCTCTTCACACAGGCAATTTCCTAAGCCGCATGCCTGCTAATAAGGCTAAATGCTTTCATATAGCCACGTCGGGCTGAGGGTGAGATCACCGGAGACTTCAAGCACGTAGAAATGATCTCTCTCTCTCTCTGTCTCAACCCAGGCAAGGGAAAACCGGTAAAGCCGTCCCCGCTATGCAGGGACACAGCTGATCTGGGAAGAGACCCAAGTCCTGGAATCTGCAGGAAACCTAAATTAAACCCCCGTTTCTAATCATATCTCTACGTGACTCGCCCTCCATTCTGGAAGCATCCCCAGTGGGAAACACAGCTGGGGAGTATTTCGGCTGCGATGATGTCAGCCCGCTCCTGATAGGCTTCTCTGTAAGGTGACACTTTGCTGGGTGAGACCCGAGTGCCTGGCCCTGGATTTTTACAGCCTCAGACTCGGCTTGCTTTCTGCCAGAGGATGGCACTCCACCCCCTGCAAAGGCGCTCTTCCTGGTGCCCAGGACTACAACACATCGCCTGCGTTGACAGATCTGTGAACGAGACATGACACAAATGCTACCTGCTAATTTGTACCTCTCCTGCTGGTGCACAGACCGGTGGCCTGGCTGCAGGGACAGAAATGAGAGCAAGATGACAATTGTAGGTGGGAGATTGCTACTTTTGAAATCTCATTATTCAGGGCACCGGGGCAAATTATAGTAACTGGTCCTGATCCAAGGATGGTTCCTCTCATCACAAAGCCTGAGATGCACCAAATTACAGTTGAGCGGTGGGGAAAAAATCACATCTTTATACTGAAAGCACCAGAGGCCCAGCTTCTATCAGCTGTGCGGATGCACAGACATACATGAACAAAACCACACAGGGAATCTGCACATTAGGGGACATGTCGTATGTCATATGTCATATATAGCGATTTACCATGTATTTGTTATTGGGGAAGGACGGGCCACAGACTGCTGTGACTGTAAGGAATCTTTTGTGTAATCTGCTCCTCAGTACTGTTTGTTTTTCTTCTCCAACCTGCCAGCCTGAGGTGCTTTACTACATGTGTCCGCGTCCAGCTCCTCTCTCCCTCTCTCTCGTTCTGGTTCTCCAGCACTGAAGGTGCAGCGTCAGGGTTGCAGATGATGCAGTTTGCAGCACTCAAACCACACCAAGAAGATTTGCAACAAGAATATTTAAAATTAGTACCTCTAAGAAGCAAAACGCTATCCAGTATATCTGAACTGCTCCAGCCTCAACACAGCAGAAATCTAAATCGCTCAGAAAACGGACAGCATCAGGATAATGCCTTATGATCAGCAAGTACTCATTCTCAACTTAAAATACCTTTGGAAAGTTACAGGGTTTCTTCCTACATTCCGAACCAACAAGAAACAAAGGTCAGAAGCACAGCCTGCCCAGCCACCTAGATATTTTTTCTTTCCAAATTTCTCTTGAACACACAGTTTATGTGAGCCGTGCAGTGTTTAAACCACCTGCAACCGAAGCCTCAGTAAAACCGTGTAGTGCATCTCAGTGTGTGATGGAGCCATTCCCAGGCAGCTCCAAGTTTTCAAGCCATGGAAATTCACTGCCTTGTGCCCTACCTATCTCTCACAGGTAGGATTTGAGTTGAATCTAACCTATCAAAATGCAAAATATATCCTCTTGTACTGCTTACACTGTTTTATATTTTAATCAAAAACCATGAAGATCATGTAATTCTTCCTGTGGGTTCTCCAGCTGTAAGAAAGACCTGTTTTATATCCAAGAGACTACACTTATCATCAGTGTGACCCTGATGGTTCCCCTGGCACAGTGAGGGAGATGATTTTTGGACCACAGTTGGCCTCATGGATGGATGTGAATGATGAAGAACCAACCTCGCGCAGATCCAAAGTGACTGAGATGTGCTGACGAAAGCTGCACCCAGGGGGCCACAGTGTGCGCCCCAGTCCACCCCCCGCACCCCACCATGCGTTGCCGTTACCTGTGCTCGATGCTCCCCAACCGCAAACTGTATCACGGCAATGCCTGGGCTATGGCTGTCTTCAATCCTCTCCACAGTGCTGGAGTCTATTTTCAGGTCGTTGCTAATTTCCGCGCTCTGTATGAAGTCTTCTGTTTTCAAGTCCTCTACCTTTTTCAGCTCCCCGTTGGCCAGCTGAATGATCGACCCCTTCATGAAGTAAGGGGGCAGCGTGGGAGGCGCTGCAGCGGGGGAAGCGATGGACTGCACCACAGGCAGGTGGATCTGCGCCTGCACCATGGTGGCCTGGTAGGCGGGCTGGGTGGTGTGGGGCTCCGCGCTGAAGTTCTCACTTTTGGGGACGGCGGTGGTGACGAACGTGTGAGGCACTGCTGCAAACTGGGGAGACGACGTGACGATCGCAGGCGTGACTCCTGATGGCTCGACGTCTGCGCCGCCAACCGGTATCAGCAGGGACTGGGTGCCAGGGATCACCAAGTGCTGCGGCAGGCTGCCGGGGTACCCGATGGCTTGTTGCTGGCCACTCAGGTAGCCGATCACTGGCGGCTGGGTCCCAGCATAGAAGGCTGTCGCTGGCAGCCCGACGGGGAGTTGCTCAGAGGCGCTGTGGGTGGTCTGAATGACGGTGTGAGGGGACAGCGTGGCCACTGCCTTCACCCCCTCGTGGCCCAGAGCCTGCTGCGGAGACAAGGCATAGGACCGGTGGGCCGGCTTTCCCAAGTGCAAGCTTCCCTTGTCATTCAGGGCTGAGGGAGAGGTCTCACGGTTGGTGACCTGCTGCACCTCCATGTCTGCTGTGGGCGTACTGCTGTTGGGGACCACCATGACAGAGGCTCGGACACCTGAGGAATCTCGCGCACCGTACTCGGCGGGGCTTGAGTGGACCACCACATGCCTCGTCTCGTAATGATGGGGAGCTGGTTTATTGCCTGCTTTGACTAGACCCATTTCAGCAGAGGGCGAAATGCCATACCTCCGGCTCTTCTCTATCTCACCATTCAGTACCTCCTTGGCATGCATCGCCTGCAGCCGGCTGCTCTCGGGCTTCTTGGGGGGATCCCTGGTGACGAAGTGGCCCCCCGAGTCAGTGTACTGCACCACCACTTGGGAGGAAGGGCCGAGGGTGAGGGTGTGTGGAATCACCGTCTGATGGGGGTGCAGGGGGACTGGGATGGTTGGAGGAGAGACGTTTCTGACATTGCTCTGGGAAGAGCTGGAAATGTGGACGTACTGGTTCTGCTGGGTGGGTGGAGGAGACCCGGCGGCAATCAGTCCAGGCGTCCTGACCAGGTGCGGCTCAACTTTGTGCCCCTGCTGGCTTAAGCCGCTCATGCTGGCCAGCAAAGTGGAATAAGCCTCCAGCTGGGAGCGCTGGGATGGAGTGGTTGCAACGGCCGTGGCTGCCGCCACGGCACCAGTCGCAGAATTGGCTGTTGGGGAAATCAGCTGTGAGGGGATAAAGCCGGTGTACGATCCACTGTACTGGGGCCCAACGAACTGGAAGGTGTGCTGCAGGTGTGTGTACTGCACGGGGGAAACGGGGGTCCCTGACTGGGAGAGGGCGGGCGAGTACACTGTGGGAAGAGTGGTAGAGGCTGGCACGGACCTGGGTGCACTTGGTGGGGAATAATCCAGTCCTGCAGATAGCGACTTGTGCAAACCCTGCTGCAAGCCTGCCTCCACCGACGATGTCCCCCCAGGCCGGTGCCGGCCCCCCAGGCCGCTCTGGCCACCAGGTGTGCTGGGGAGCCATGCTAGGTTATCCGCACGGTGGTTTTCGTTTGGCAAGACCGGCTTCACCTCCGAAGGCAGGCTGGTGGCAGGGGTTTCTCGCTTCTTAGGTGGCAGGCATTCATTGCTCCGCTCTTGGTTGGATTTCATCTTTTGCCGTCCCCCCTCCACTGTGCTTGCTTCACTGTCTAGCTGGCTCTGATTTCAGTCTGATAAACGGAAAATCACATTTGATTTCTGCAAGGGATCCAGTGACTTCATGAGGAATCATCTCCCCGTGAGCACGATTCTCCGACGGCTCCTCTGGATTCTGCAACGACAGGGTGGGCAAGGGAAGGGGGAGTCACACTGTCAGCACTGGGAAATGAGAACAAACAAGCAGACACCCCAAAACAGTAAGCAAGTAAAAGAAAAACCTCTGGACAAAACAAAACCTGTCAGGCATTGCCACTCTTGTGTCAAGGAGCAGTTGACAGTTGTGCTGTAAACAGCAGCGAAAATCCTGGGCATTTCTGCTAACGCATCATGAGAACGATTAAAACTTTAGGCAGATCAGAAACTCTCTGGCCATAACTTGCCACATTTAGCAGTGGTCACTTATTTCCCAAGGCCCACTTTCACCTTCCTCTGGGAAAACCCTCCCTGTCCCTAAGGTGCCCAATTTGCTTTTCCAGCCTCTCCTTCCCCTGCAACAATGATGTTGCCTTCACCCTGCCGTGTCCTAAAAAAGCACGAGAGTGCAGCAGGGAGCCTGAGGAACATGGACGCACAAAATATTTACATTAGCAACAAGTAGCTATTGGCAGTGCGGAGGGAAGGTGGTGGGTCACTCCTCAACCCTTGAACCCCAGAGTCACCCGCAGGGTGACTTCACTTCACACTGGGTAGCGCTGCAGAGAAAGCAGCTGCCCCTGCAACCCCCCACCCCCCACGCCACGGCTCCTTATGGGCACACGTGCCCTTCATCTACCAGTCTGGCAACGAACCTCGGCCACGAGATCTGTTTACAGCAGCAGCCCAGAGCCAGAGAAGGCTCTGAGCCAGGTTTTTAATGTGGGTTTTTTTTTTTCTCCAGTCCTTTGAACTCCCTCTGCTGCTGACACCTCATGCCCAGGTGCCCAAGCAGGGCTCCGTGCTTGGAGATGCCCCCCACTGCACGCAGGTCAGCCAGAGCCAGGCACCAGCACCATTTTCATCTCCATCGGGATCCGATCCTCCTGTTTCTTAGCGACTGCCAGACCACGGAGGCTGCGGGTACCACACTTGCAGCCACAGCCACACGTCCAAACCCTGAGCAAACTTGGCTCTGGGGACGCCTTGCTAGGATTGCTTAGAAAAGCACGTTTGGGTTTCCTCATCCAAACCAGGAGCCCCCACCACTGTAAAAGCTCACAATTTTATATTAGGCTAATTTTGCTACTGGAGAAAACTAGTTGCTTTCTCTGCTCTGCATCACTTAATTCGGTGACTTCAGCCACCCAAAGGCATCAAAGTCAACAAAGTCTTCCTAACTCTTCCATTATCTGCTAAGGCAAATACCATAACTGAATTACATTGCGCTTTGAAAAAAAGCAAAAGGAGCTGACAGTCTCCCCCTACCTTCCTGAAACCTGCCTTGCCTTGTCCCATAACAAACTTTATGGAGAGTGAAACTTTTCCCCAGCCTCTGTCCAGCCACCGCCTGTCATCTGCATTTCTGGCTGTTTTGAAAGATATGCAAGAACTGGTGCTGAGAAACTGTGCACCTCGCACAACCAGCATCCTAAGAAGAAAGGCATGCATTATATGAAAGAAAAATGGAGAGAGAAAGAATTAAGAGTGCATGTGAAAGAAGCTGGAAATAGGCTATAGCCCACTTTAAAGTGAATGCTGCGCAGCAGTAATGATACTTATGGCAAGTAATATTCCTTTGGGGGATTTCTTTCCCTGCTGCCTCATTTCTAATGAACAATAAGCCTGATGTTTATATGCGTATGCAGTACTTTGAAGACATACTAGACAAAGATTAAACCTATCTTTAAGAGCACTCTTTATGTTTATGGTCCTCCAAGCTGCTGGAAGCCTGCAGGAAAAGTCCAAACCTTCTAATAGTTTGATACAATCAGTCTTAAGTTAATTATTCCGTTGTTTAATTATTGATAAACAGTAATGAAACACCAACAGCCACAGAGCTGGGGGGGAAGCACTGTTTCAGGGCAGATTCCCTGGCTTTGAGGCGAGAGGAAGGACAAAAGGACTCAGGGCAGTTTCAAAAGAGCCAGCAATGGCTTGAGCACAGCAGCTCAGGGGCGGTGGCACCCGCTAAGCGACAGCTCAGCACTGCTACCCCAACCTGCCCCCACCTGCCACCGGCACCGCCTCCTTGGTGCTGCGACCGCGGCCGGACGAGGACAGCCAGGAGACAGGGTCCCTGTTGTATCAGCACAGGTCTTCCCTCTCCTCCTAACAGTTGCTCAGCGTGTCTTGGCAACAGCTAAAATTATTATATTACACATGACTTACAGATTTTTATTTTTAAATTTGACTAAAAATAAAATCGCCGAGCTCACATTTGCGCAGTCATCCTTGGTTAACTTTAGCTCACTGTAGCCTTCTGCCCTGGGCAGTCAGCTTTGGCAGGTAAGTCAGCAGCTCCTGGCCGAGGCGGCTGTCTGGGGATGTAGAGCACGTGTCCCGCTCCCATTGCCATGGGGAGCTCGCTCTGAGCTGGGACTCTCCTTTGAGATGGACATAAGCTGCAAATCTAGAATTTAAATACGCTCCCATGGGGAAAAGCTGAGAGCACAGGGCTGGCCCCTCTGCCTGCAACAGAGCAGGGAGCTTGTACATGGGACCGAATAGGACCAGTCTCTTTTGCTGTGACAAACCACACTCCCCCAGACTAGTCATTCCAAAAGCCCAAGGCATCTGGGTTCAACTTCTCTGCATCAACAGTACTACTATGAAGCTGTATGAAACCTGGCGAAGTTTCACTCTGCAGGAGCTGAAGCAAAGGTTTTGTTCTGCTAAATAGCATTGAATCACTGAGTTCCGGGTAGCATCCAAAGTCAAAGCTAACAACCTTCAAAACCAGCAAATACTAAATCTTTCAGGGTTTTTTTTGTGTGTGTGTAAATCTTTCATATGGCTGACTTCATCATCACCAGTAACAAAAGGGCTGCCCAAAATCTCCTGGAGAGCAGAGGAGGAGTGAACAAGCTTAACAGAGACAAGGGATGAGACAGCCGTAGAGCAGTGAAGACTGCCCCACTTTTCCAAGCTCAAGTACTTCACGGTGAGACTTTGAACTCTTAACAGAAACAGGCTTGGATTTGCAGAAATGTAAATGTGCAGCATAAAACAGCCTACTTCTACTTCAAGACTTAAAAGTAAAATGGTAAGTTTTCAGCATAATTCAAGTTCCAGCAACAGCACAGATAAGACAGGGCTGACTCTGCTTGGGAAGCAATGAAAGGGAGACAACCGAAACAGAGCATCTCAAAGGCAAGAGGTACAAGACCTGGTTAAACTGTTTTTTGCTGACTGTCCTAGAAGGATGAACGCCTGCCTTCTGCAGTGTGCCACACAGTCTGTTATTTGTACGCATTTTTATTTTTGGATCCAAGGAATTTTTCTGACTCTTGAGATTTCATTTCTTTTTAACTTCAGAGCTGTCAATCACAATTTGGGAGATATGCAAACAAGCAGCAAACACCAGGTGATTTTTTGCTCCCGCTTTGTATATGTGTGTGTCACACGAATGCGTGCGTGCGTGCACGTCTGTGTAATTATGGCTGGGAAGGTAAAGGGGACAAAGAGATCAGGGACAGCAGCTGGACTTTGGTATCTCTGGCAGCGAGTACACATGGAACATTGCTAAAGTGTCTGGACAGCCAGTGTCCGCTGGCAGCCTGCCCACACTCAAATTCCTGGAAAGGCTTAAGGCAGAAAAATAATCACTTGGAGGAGTCACCATCTGGGCTTGCTCTTGTCCCAAAGGGATTGCTCACTGGAGTTCAGGATGTGCATTTTTCATGCAAAACTCCAGCGTCTCTCTGCAAGGCACTTTAAACCTCACTATGTCTCCCAAAATACTATTTTTCTATTTATTTCCTCTAATAAATTTAAAACTCATGAGAGGATACTGGGTTATAGCTTGAGGGGCTGACCTCCTTTATTTATCCAGAGTTCAGTGCAGCAAAGGTAAAACCAGCAACACAAGCCTCAGTCCATACCGTAATCATACGCTGCCTCCCACCACCCAGGACTGAGTCTTGGGGTGTAGAGGAGTTGGGGCCAGACTCACAAACCACTGCAGCATCTGGCTATGCAAAGGGTGGGACTTTCACTGCCTTCAGAAATCAGGCACTTTTTCCAGTCCCATGACTGACATAATTTTTAGGTCTCTAAAACACCTTCAGAAATCCGGTCCCTCATCCTCTCTGGTCCCTGACCTTTCTGCAGCTGCTAACAAGCTCACATCGACATTTGCCACCAGGAGCAAGGGCTGGGACCACACGCTTGTTTGTCTTATTGTGTGGAGCAGTAACCCAAGGGGGGCAGCCGTCAGTCTCCAACTTCAGGTATATTCAATTCAAGCCAGTCACTTACTGACAAAAGGCTCTTTTGATCGCAAACCCTAGTAACGCACAGATTGTTATGAGTTCTTAACTTTTACCTCCACGTATGACCAGTAAATTCTCACATTTATCCACGCAATAAAATAACTGGGTCTCCCCTCTGTCAGATGCTGTTGCCCTGCCTGGCAAGTAGACATCAATGCAATATTCAAAGAGAACACCGAAAAAATAAACCTTTCCAATCAGGCCAACAAACAGCTCTTTATGTTACTGGGCAGAAGCAGCAGTGCAGTCTGGTGCTCCCGCCTCAAATCGCCCACCCATCCATCATGATAGGATGAGTGGCTAATTTCAGCAGCACTGGAAATCAGTGGGAAGGGAGGGCACTTCATCCCACCTCTCCCCTCCCCTCTGAGAAGGCTGGCATCTTGCAGGATCAGATTCAGAGAGATTAAAAGACAGACACATTGCAGAGGGCTCCGCAGCTGCATTCTGGCTCTCAGATCTATATGCCAGCTTTTCCCCCCGCTCAACACCCTGCCCACTGCCAGCTACGTATTCATAGTTGTAACTGCTAGAGATTTAATTAGCCTTGCCATGTGCAGCTCGGCGCACGCCAACAATAGCTATAGGAGTTTATTGTCCAATCCAACCAATTTCACAGCTCTCTGGCAGATTTCCCAGGAGGGCCAACTGCAGAGATCCATTAATAAGAAACATGAAAACCTCTAATAAAATCTGAAATTCTCCTCCCAAAACTAAAGGATTCCTGATCAACACCACATTTGTGAGACAGGTTGTCCACTGCAGTGTTAGCTATTATTATGCTTCTGGGAGTCCGCCACAGCAAATTGCTACAGGTTTCTGCAGAGTGAGCACCTACGATTCTGCATGTCCCCCCTCTCCCTGATCAGATCAGCCAGCCTCTACACAATATGAAAAGCGAGTGATACAAGCAAACCTCAGCGAGCACATCACTGGATGTGAGATGTCCAATGGCTCAACATTCCCATGAAATTTTATGATGCAAATATGTAGGTACCAGAGTTGAGAGAGGCAGATTTAGGAGGAAAAAATAGTGTAAGATACATTCCCCAAAGGATGGACAGATGATGGAGTTCCAAGACAGCCATTCACTCAATGACATTCATGAATGCAGGCGATACAAATTGAGCAGTTAACTATCTACTTCTGCTACTTAGCTCCTGAATTTTGAGGATTAGGGGAGATGTGCATGTTCTAAGCAGGGCATGTGCCTCCTGTAGTCCTATTTTACTACAGTTACACTGTGGTTAGGTACACATAGTTATTTTGTGTGGTAGGTGCTGCTGAGCTGCACAAGAATATGGTGCTAGTATTAGCTTTGGTTTTAACTAAGCTGACTGATGAATTAAGAGTTGGAATCAACTTTCAGAAGTTTGCAGGTTTCTGCCATCAGTTCATTTGGGTGCCATCACTGGGTTCTGCAACAGGAAAGATGCCAGTATCTTCAGCATCTGTAAGAGTCATGCCATGCTCTGGATGCACAGCATACCTTTCTGTGCACATGTATAGCAATGCAGCTATACATAAGCCTTGTAGGACTGTGAGTATCATGGGTGATCTGAGTAGATTCACAGCTGCCTATTCATTTATTCCATGTTTTTTTACAAAAGAAGTTATTAGCAAAGGTGATCCCTCCTCTTCCAGCATACTTTGCAGAGAGGTGCAAAGTGCAGCACAAGACACCAGGCAGGCAGGCAGGCAGGCTGGAAGCAAGGAAGCATTTGCTCCCAAGAGCCGCAAGCTGACCCCATAGCAGGGCTGCGATTGGAAGGCTGGGTGCGTTGGCCATCCCACCGCACTCCCAGCCCACCCTGCCGGCAGCACCCTCACTCCCCAGCACAGAAATCCCCTGCCTTGCAGTGCCAAACCCAGGCGCTCAAATATCATGAGTCAGACCCCGCTTCTTGCCCCTGAAGCACATAATACTGGTTTACAAATAGAAGATTTCTTAAAATGATAATGGTGGAGGTTATTTGCTTTTTTGTTATTTTTTCTTGTAACTTGCTCTTCTGCTGCATGAGGCCTTTCAGGCGCGAGGTCTCTAGCTTCTCCCTACAACCCACAAGACCAGAAACCTACTATTTTAGCGAGAAGTGGAATTTCCCATCTCATCGTTTGATATCAGGAACTGGAGTTTTGTGAAACAGCGTCAGATATCTAGAGACTAGTGATAAAAATACAAGAGCTGACAATGCTGATTACAGTGACATTTCTTTAAGGGTGAAGCACTGGACTCCAGAGCCCTCTGTCTCTATGGAGGAAGGGGGAGAAGGATTTAACTGCTAAGTAAGGGCCTGAGCCCTGGGACAAAGCCATGTGAGTGTGCACAACTTGATGCATGGCTTTCTCTCTCAGCTGCACAGCGGAAAGTGCATCTCAGCTGACCCCCTACGAGAAGCACCTCCATCTGCAGCCATGAAGGAAAGACCTGGGGCTGTTTGGGTCTGGGGTTTCAGCTCAGGCTGACTGCAAGCTGCATGGTCCTGCAGGCAGACCTGATCCAGATGTGACACCGGAGCATGTTCCAGCAGCACGACATTTCACCACCATGCTGTGCTGACACCTTTACAACCTGACAGAGGTCTACCAAGCCTCTCTGAAGCCCTGCTCCCAAAACCTCGGAGGCGGCTGTGCCAGGAGCATGAGGACCACCAACCCAAGATGTTTGGGAAGGCAGCATTGCCCTTCGCACACACCCAGTGCCTTCGGTGTCAGCAGGGAAGCCCTGGAGCAAACACACGTTTTAAAGTGCTCCTTCAACCCCACTGATGGCAGGACGGAAAGGTGGATCCCACCTATGCCACTCCACGAGTGGGTGCATGCAGTATCTAACCTTTTACCTCCTGCACCGCACCAACTGCTGCCACTGCAGGATGGCAGGTTTGCAGGACCAGCTTGTCCAATAGTGCACAGTGACATCCTTTACTCTTGCACCCTTCCCCTAGAGGCGTTTCTGCAGCTTAAATGAGTGAATAGAGTTCATTTATAAACAAGTATAATACTGAAATTACTTTGTTGATGTTTTTCATTTATCTAAAATGTGCCCAGCTACAATGGGAGCTGCCTACACAATTTTCCATTGAAAATTTCACATGAGTGACTATAAACGTAGCAACACCCACTCGCCGCTCATTTTAACTTGTGACAGAAACTGTCATGCCTGTATGAACACATTTGCACTGCAGATATGTCACACAGGTCTCCTTCCCTGTGTCTGAAAATGCTCGCTAACATTCTCTAGCTCTTCAGCAAAACAAATTAGAAAGATGCCTGGCTTCACTGCCAGGAGAGATGAATAAGACCCCCACGAAAAACTACAGAAACTGGGGGCGTTTCACCCCTTTGAAGATCCAGCCAGTAACACCAGCAAGCAGCAGCCAACTTGGAGCAGCCATTTTACAGATAAGCACAGGCGCTCGTGAGGAGGAATGTATCTTTAAGCCTGGCTGATAAGGGGATGATGTGAGAGCATGGCTTTAGGGGCAGACTGGGAAAGGTCGATGCCTTTCCTTCAAAGTCCTCCCTGCAGACTGCTTCTCTGGTAGATTCCACGTGCGAGCAAATTAGACTATAATTAGTCCACCTGTAAAGTGCGAAACATGAACTGACGTTAAACTCCCATTGAAATGGATTCCAACACCTCGCCTTCTCTCAGGCTTCATTCAGCAAAGCTTTAACTTGAAGCAATTTTGCAAGAGCCCTTGCTCATACCCCCAGCACACGCTCGGTGCCTTGCTGAATCAGGATTACTGACCATCACCACTGACAAAAACAAAACGCCAGCAGTTCACCCCAGCCTCAAGGCATGCAGCACACTCCCCCAGCGCTGCAGAAGGCTGAGAGTGAGTTCAACATCCCCCGCCACCTCTCCAGTCTTTCTTTCTTTCATTCATTCATTTTTTCCTTCTTCATTCAGGGTCAGCTACGTTTCGGTGTGCCCTGCAGCAATGCCCACTCGTCCTGCACAGACCCTCAAACTGACAAGGTATGAATGCATGTGGGCAAAAAAAAAAAAAGCCAGACCAACTCTTCTGCACCTCCTCTCCCCCTAAGACGCCTGTCCTGGCTCTGCAGTCCACAAAACCAAGTGACTAGTTACTCTTCCTGACTCAGCTTTGTAGGGAGCCTCTCTCCTGTTCCATTGGGAGTGCGGCAGGCAGATAAAATGGGCACGGAGAGCCAAATCCATCACCAGCGTCACTTGACTGAGGCCAGCGCAGTGAGGGTGAGAGTGGCCTGACTGTTCTATCTGACAAGGCAACACAGAAAACAATTACAAGAAAATGAAATAATGCAGGTTTATAACAACATAGCAGGCTCCACAGTCACAGGCTCTAGTTGCAATTAAAAACCCACCCGTTCCAACTAAGAATGCAAATCATCAGCATTGCTCTCAAGCAGGGAACGTTGACAAATGAAGGCGGTGTGCTAACAGACAGTGCCAGTACTCTTAATTTAAGTATGTGAGAAACAAAGGTATGTACCATCCAGGACTGCCAGAAAGAATTTGCTTTAAACAGCAATCAGAAAGTACTGGAAGAGTTTAAAAATGACTTTTCTTACAAAAAACAGATACAAGAAAACCTTTTGTTCCCCTTCTCCCAGCCAACTGAAGAAGGAACGAGAAAATAAAAATCACACTGCTCCCATAAAGGTTATTTATACAGGAGATTTGAACTCAAGAACTAAAAACATTCCTTCATTGGACATGTGGGTCCAGTGAATCACAGCTTGGAAATCTGAATGGATCTTTTGTAAAAGCCACTGAGCCACGAACATGCTTTCTCACCGCTGTGATCACTTCTGTGAAAGCATCTTACCCATCTGCCACTGGAAATCCACGGCGCAGAGACAAGTGACTCCCCAATACCAGTGAAATGGACAAAAGGATGACTAGCTACCTGCAGCTGGTTTCAATCGAAAAGCCGAGTAATTATTGCAGCCCTCTCCTGTGGCTCATATGGAGCGCAGCATGGAGCTGTAAAGCGTTATGCAAGTCTAATGTGCTGCCAGATCTCTTAGAGCAGGCAGCAGCCAAGTTGCTCCCTCCCACCATTGGCTCAGCTTCATTAACTTAATCAGGTATTCATTCATTCATTCACTCACTCATTCAAAAAAAAAAAAAAAAATTACACCAAGCCTGGCAAATAGCCAGTGCCATGCATGCAAGGAGCATGCTCACATCAGCCATCGAGACTGGAAGAAAAAGGGTAATCTAAGATCCCTCACGCTTTGAGAGGGGCATTAGGTTTGCACGCAGCCCAGGTGGACATGCATCTTTGCCACAGCCTCCCCAAAAGCACAGAGGGCTGGGGAGCTGCGGTGGGGGCAGATGCCAGCTCTGGAGACCGTGGAATCGACAAGCAGCCCTGTAAGTCAGCATGGCCAGCAAGCAGTGGAGTACAGTACCTCCCCAGAGCAACGGACTAATTAATTAATTTTATTATTTAGGGGAAAAAAGGAATTGTAGGATCAACTCAACTTGTTTTGCTGCAAGGTTGCTACCCTTTCTTTCTCACATACCACACACATTGCACAGCTTAATCCAGACAGAAGGGAACAAAGCAGAACAGAAAAAAAAAAATAAAAAAGGAAAGAGGAGAAGCATCACACTACCAATGTTAAGAGCAACTGGTAATGGAAATCTCTGCTTGACCCTCGTATCTGTAAACATAAGACTTCCACAGGCCTGTAGCATTCAAGCATCAAATAAACAGTCCCCTCACTTGCACAACTCTTGCACTTGTTTTTCTTCAGTCTTTACATGTAAGTTTGCAAAGAACGTTATTTCTTGCCTCTAGCTGTCATCAGAGTGACTTTCACTGCATTTTTTTCCCAGCAAGCTACAAGAAAGCTGCTTTATGACTATTCCAAAAAGCAGGTCTTGAGAGTCAGCTCTGACTTTACTGTGAAGAGCTTCATGCAGTGAGCCAGGCTGGGCATTAAGGACAGGGAGAGGTGTTAAATTTCCCACAGCGGAAGCTGAGCAACAGCGTGAAAGTACTCAGCATCTCTCCCCCTTATCTCATTCTGCCCTGTGCGAAAAACTACCGGATGGCAGGTTACTCCAAGCAAGTCCATAAAAGTAACACAGAAATACAAAGCACTGCAACTACTTCAAAATAGTGCTTAAGGTTATACGAGTAAAACGATACACCCTGGTGCAAATCCTCAGCCGCAGACCTGCCCGACATGCCTCAAGAGCATCCACACCCCCCACCTTCCTTCAATGACGCAAATCAGACCTCACAACCCTCCATCTCCTGTTATCATGGAGAGTACAAATCTTCCCTGTAAGAACTTTAACGGCCTCTTCTCTAGCTAGCCTCCAAGTTACTATTTCTC
>VYXH01008241.1:75665-109625 GCA_013397275.1 Burhinus bistriatus
TAATTTTTTCTTTCCTTCCCAACCCCCCCCCCCCCCCCAAGATGCTCTATGGCCACTGCCACAAACCACCATACAAATGGCAAATCAGACAAGGACTTTCAAAAAGGGCTATTAATGTAAGGTCAACATTTAGCTAAAGGTCTGCAGTTCAGATGCACTTAGCAGAAGCACATAAAAGACCTCAAACCAACACTCATTACTCTGACCCTGACTCTTCCTCTGACCATACCACAAAAGCCCACAGTTAACTCCTGGTTCCCTTCTTGAATTTCTCTGCAGGTGGACGTACTGAAGAGCACATAAGTACCTAGCAGACAAGCAAACACACAGCTTCTAGGGAACCAGCTGTTGATACGTGTAAGGGCTACAAGCGAATATTACGTTTTGCAGCTCATCAGTGAGTGAACAGTGCTATATGGCTCAACATTGCTTCCTCGACTGCTACATGATAGTGAGTAGGATTTGCTGACTAGAAAACAAAAACCACTCAAGATGCTTTTACTGCATGAACAGAATCAAGAAAGACATAAAAAGGTGTCTGAAGGTGACATGTTTCTTAGTCCTTGGCCTTCTGCACTCCAAAGTGTGTAGGACACCGGCCAAGCAGCCTCGAAGTACTCTACACTCAAGTCAGCCTCCTTCACCAGAAGTTCAATCTCGAGCTAAGGGCCTTTAAATTATCCAAGCACTTAAGCACTGTGTCTCTTTCATTACCTTCGTCCCCATCTCTAACCCTTCTCTAAATGAGGTCTGAAGCTTGGAGGTTCCTCCTCTTCTTTTCACTTCACCTCCCTTCTCTTGCATCCCTGACACCACTACTTCATTCAAGACACAACGCGAATCCTTCCCACTCTGCCTGTGCCACCAGTCTTAGCTTCCTCTCTCCTGCTTAAACAGCTGCTCAAGCCTTCTTTGCAGCAGAACCTCCTTTCCTTGCATCAAGGCAACAAACCACTGTGAGATTTCATCTTCTGAGCTTCTCCTCCGTGCCCAGAAGCATCCAGCAAGATGCTGTTTCTGACACAAGAAGTAGCTACATGAGTTTTAAAGCAGGCCATCAGAAGGACAGGAACATAACAGAGCAGGAGAAGAAAACCAGCCCGGGAACACTATAATTATTTTATCCCAAATGATCTGGACTTGGGCAGAGGTTCTAGTTTGGTCTAGATAAATAAAAGGGATGTGGTTGAGCAATTCTGGTTCTTTATATGAATCATTTCACTTCTCCCTCTGAAGAACGTGGGGTTTCATGATTCAAGGTAGGAGAATGAGAAGGCAATATTTCAGCACTGAGAAATGAGGCTTGAGTGTCTAACCGCACTGCCAGCTCAGAGTTCACTTCTCACAAGTGTCAAGTGTATTTTCCCTTCTGTATCTCTGCAAGCCCCAGTTCTGTCTGTTGTCATCACTCATGGGATTTACTTAATCCCTGAAACAGCAGAAAAAAAATCATCTTATTTGCTGGAGAAACAGAATCACGTCTCGAGCACACACTGAAAAATTCAAATTGTACATATCATTTAGCGTACCTCCATTCATCCACCCAGTGTTGACAGCATAAATACAAATGATACCCATAAGAAAATGCTGAACTGTGGTCCAATGTATTCAGTGGTATTTCTTAGAGAATTCCACTCACTTTTGCTATTTCTCTGCTCACATTCTCACACTTCAGCATATTTAAGCAGCTGCCTGTTTATACAAACACAGCCTGAAACAGAAATGTTGATTCCCCTCTTCATCAAAGCTGGTGGCTTTAGCTGTATCCACTGGTCTGAACTAGAAAGTGGGGCAGAGGCAATCAGAAGCTAGGGGTTTGTTTAAAACCTATTATCTCGCGATTCAGCTACACAGGGGGACGTCATAACTTTCTAAGCACAGAAACTCACCTTTCTGGAGTTTTGTCTTTAACACTAGTGAACTGTGATGTTGACCTTTTAAATTCATTGTATCACATTATACACAGCAGGTACAACTTACTGTACAGTTCCTTTCATACACAAATGCACAAATGCGGCAGTTGCAGATTTTACTGGCACTCCTTGGACTCGGGCCAGTGAATTCGGCTCATGACTGTGCATCCTCTACAGACAAACCTCTCCAACCACCAAGGGCAGCCTTTTGCACAGCGCCCAGAGAAACTGCGATAGCCCTTTCTAGCTACAGACACATCCAACTGCAGTTTGCCAATGCATTTCAGTAGGTACTACCTACAGGGCTTTGAGGTGCTCCCTCCAGACTGGGGCTAAGGCAAGACCTAGTGTGAAAGCTTGCTCTCTAAGCAACGATACCTCACTAATGACAGGATTTCAGTTTCTATGTCAGCTAATGACCTTTCAGAAGCACTCTAACTAAATTAGGGAAAGGGAAAGAGATTCAGCCACGGATCTGAGTGCTCAAAATCTTTGTGCATTCCTCTTCAAACCAGTGTTTAAGTGCTGTTCTCCCAGAGAAGAAAATAGTTAAAATAGGCTCAGATCCCCCCATTGCAAAGCAGAACCCAACGGGGAGACTTTCTTAGGAGAAGAAAGCTCCTGGGGGAGTCCCTTGCAAAAACTGCCTCATCTCACCAAGACGTGTGCTCCAACCAGGACAAACAGGGAACATTGAACGTCAGTCAAATCTGCTCACGGAAGCACCCTGTGTCTAATTTGTGAACTTTGGAAGCGATGGCTGCGTGATAGGCGTGATGCATCCCACTGCTCCACAGCTTCCCCTGTGGCAGAGACATGACCTGCCATCACCATTCCTATGGCAAAAAGGAAAAGGGATTTTTTTCCTGGTTTTATTTACACTCATTTATTCCTGGACTCCAGCATCTGATCTGCCTACCACTCTCTCTCTCTCTGCCTACTCTGATTTTTCCTTCTGAATACATACTGATTTTACATCTGTTAACCTGGTTTGGTTTCTTTTTCATATGTGGTTTCTGACTTGTAGACTCCTTATGGTAGATATGGAATACAATGCTGTTTCTTCTGCCTTTTGTTCTCCCTGTGTTTATGAATTAACGTTACATTTTCTTAGAACTGTGAAATAACTACTGCAATGGATGATACATAATCTCTTTGGTACAATGGACCTGTCAGAAAAATACAGAATAACCATGAGATCATACAACCAGGGTGACTAAAACATCATCATCATCAGTCACAACTTATTCAACTCCTGAGGAGGAAAAACCTTGATAATACTCTGCTATGAGGCTAGTGAAACTAAAACCGAAATAAGCTACACAGTCACTGTTGCCCTTGGGCTAAAATTAAGTAAGAACTAGTGTTTTTTAATAGAAGTGGCAGGAATTTTTCAAGGAACATTTACATTGGGAAATGCTTGTTTCAAAACCTGAATCTGTTAGAGGCAAAAATGTTTGAATACATTTATAGTTGGGGAAAACTGCTGGGATTTCTTCGTAAAATTTTTCCCAGTAATATGAAAAAAATAAAAATCCATTTGCAGGGCCCAAAACAAAGGTTTGTTTTAAACAGTTAATGAAGGTGTAATTAAAAAATGCTGTAACTGCAAGAGAAATTTGGTTTGAAATGAAACTATCTTCTAGCTAGAATACAGAGTTATAAGCTTTGTTTTACAGTTTTATAAAACATTTTTACCTATTATCTGATTTTCACTGTATTTCAGCGTTTCAAGTTTTCCTCCCATTACAGCATGAGACATTTCTTTGAGATCTTGGAAATTCTCATAGGCAGAAATATCATTTCCTCCTAGCTCTGATTTCTAATTAGATTTAAATCTTTCCTAGTTGGGGCAAGACCTACCCAAGCGTTTTGAAACGTTGCCAGGTTGATTAGCCATGTATATGAAAATTCACACCCTTGCTCTTGCCTGGCAAAAACCACAAGCTGCACTGGAAAAAGAGTCGTCTTCTGCGATGGCATCATTCAACTCGCCCCCAAAGGTCCAGTTCTGCCTGCAAAATCTTTCCTTTCGGCTCAGATTGCTGCCAAAATAGCACAGTATCTTCGCTGATGTACAGCTGGGTTGAGGTGACAGCTACCACAGTGGTTTAATGAGAGGGCAAAGAAGAAAGAGAAGGAAGGGAACTGCTGGCCTGTCTGGTGAATTGTGGTTGAAGGAGCTGCAGCATCTCAGCAGAAGCCATAGTTGCTGGTCCATCCCATTCAGTGGGGAAGGAGGGAGATAGAAGACACATCTCCTATACATACGTTGCCTGAGCTGCAGCTGCAAGTTGCCAGCATGGCTAACAGAAGGAGCACCGCAGAATTTCTTGGCTGTCAGCGTGAGGCTACCTTGCCTTTTATTATTTGGAGAAGTAGGCTAATGAGGAGATCTTCTGGTAGTCCAAACTGTATTTTTCACATGGGCTGCATTGCTACAGCCTGATTAGCAAAACCTCGTACAATTTCAGTTCACTAGTGGGCTGCTGGCAAGGATGGGAATATGCTTGTTGCACCTATCCACGGAAAATGCTGGAAGACTCTCAAAAATTACAGATTTTAGCAGGTGATTTTGACAGCTATGCTTTGAGACGCCAGTCAGCACAATTGTGCTAAACCACTCCAGTGAGGAGCTACGAACGTGGGGGTAACGTACCTATTAACTCATCTGTATCATCTAGGTCAAGATCTTGCCCAGGACCCCCGCTGAGGTCCATGGTAGCTGCTACTCAAAGTGTATGATGTGCGAGAGCCCAAGGGGAGCAAAGCACTCTGAAAACACTGGAAGCTGCAGCACAGCCACACTGCACCAGCACGTAATGGCTCTTCCATGCAGTTGCACTACCTACATCCATCAAAACCCCACGTCACAGATAAACTACCAGCTCATAGAAAACCAACAAAAAAACACCTGCATACAGACCTAATGCTCCAATTAGACTAGGTGCCTCCTCGCACAGCCTACTTCATTTACGGAAACATTTCCAGTGGAAGATACAGACAAATCAGCCCTGGGATCACCAGCAGCAGCTGCTGCTTTCTGCACGCAGCGTGTTGAGCAAATCAACAGAGACGAGCTCCCACTCACATCAAATCTCAAAGATGTGGATGACAACCCTGGTTAATGAAAAGGCACAGGATCAGACTAGAGGAAAATTGTCACTCAGCAGCATAGACTCAAAATCAAGCTGGTCTGACAAGAAATAGCAGCTTTCCCAATTTTCAGTCTGTGGTCAAGTATTGTTTCTACAGTTCTGGACTAAAATAATTTCCCCCATACACTGTTCTTTTCTGAACTACTGTTCTAGCATTTTTCTTCTTTATTCTCCTCATCTTAGCATTTCTGTCATTCTTGCTTGCGTTTAAATGTTCATTTCTGTCCTTGCTTCAATATCAGTTAAAATGCCACTATCACTAACAGCATGAGACTGAGTCAGAATTGAGACTGCGCGCTCACTCATTTCTGACTCTAGGAAAAAATTACTAAAAGCCAAAAAAAGTACTGTGGATTACATCCCCTCTCGCTGATGCCCAGAACAGCAGAACTGCACCAGTACAGTCTTTCATTAAAAATGTATACGATTGCTATGAAGTGTTCATTGTGTCACTTTCTATAAAAAAGTTCTGCTCTGTCCTGTCTGTTCCCACTCCCAAACTTTAAGCCTATGGAAAACACACTGAGAAGGCTCGCAGGCTCATATGGACGTTAATTCCTACCTTCAACGTGTTCTTAAGGTTGATTGTTTTTGCATCACTCCCATTTTAACCACATAAACCAGCGGTGAAAGAGCTTTCTTGTACCCTTGCAAGGGGGGGTTATTCTGTTCACATTCGTTGCAGAGAATCCATGCTTCATAGGCAGGTAAAAACTCAAACTGCTGATCTCAAACAGTGATTCAACAATGTTAAAAACGCATGGGAAGTGCCATTTGTTTTTGATTTAATGGTATTTAAGTATAATCTTTAAAGAGAAGGGTTGATGCAAGACAACCTCTCCTTTTTCTTCATTTCCTACCTGCAGAACGTGGCCTGGAAGACATTGGATGCAGAGGAGCTAACACAACCAGGATGATTCTGGTCAGATAATAAAACTAATAGAACACCTAAGTGTTCTATAGAACTGAAGTCTTCCTCCTTTACTGCTACAATTTGTTTACTGCAATGAGAACAAAATCAGGCCTTCCTTATACCAGGAATTTATTAGTAAGTCAAATCACAGCAGTTGCACACAAGCCAAGTGCCTATGAAAGTAGCTAGAAGAGCAAACCAGACTTTTAGGTATTTCCCTTGTAAAACGGTATGTCAAAGATTTCAGTATGCACAGGCCTAATTTTGCCTCCATAACACCTCTAAAACATCCAAGAACCTCAAGTCCAAAATTATTTGGGTATGTTATTGCATTGTTTCCATGCATATTCAAAAGGACAACCTGAAACAGTCTCCAAATCAAACCTGTGCCCTCCTTGTAGAGCAGTCTCTCTCTTCCTAGAAGCTCCATCACCCTAAGCAATGCTGTGCAACACCAAGCTTCTATGGGTCATATATGCTCTTCCAAATACCCTTCACATGAGGGCAACTGAGAGCCTTGCAGTAAAATCAGAACTGGCATGGGCTGAAAGCAATTAAATGAGCAGAAACAAATTCCCTCCATGAGCATAGGCTATACTCAAGAAGCGGCAGCACTTGCAAAACAGAAGACAAAGTCTGTCCTTTGCCATCAGAAAAGAAAAAGCCAGTGATGAACAACCATCTTTAAAAATCACAGTTTGGCACTTACAGGAGATTATCTAATTACTATCATATTTAATATTATATGGCTTTAATAATTCTCTGTTATCATCAAGCTGCTAGCACTAAAAGAAAATGGGAAATCGGTTCTGATGCCTTACAGGATAGATAATGGGAAGAGAGGCTCTGCCCTCTGGGTCCTTGGTTTGGAGCCAGCTCAGGTTGGAAGTGAAAGTCATTTCTGCTGGGCAGCCTCTCTGAAGTGAGCTGGTGTTGTCAGGCTCAGCCCAGTTCCACATTCAGAGAATAAAAACCATCATCACAGCAATGGGGTGTGCTGGAAGAGGGAATTCTTGAAAACGCTTTGTCTCTTGCTTTCTGTTATCATGCATGCAGCTCTTAGCCTGGAACAAGGATATATACACAGGCATATTTACTCCAAAGCACATCTCGCCAATGATGACTCTATGAAACTTGCGTTCACCTTATACTGGTTTAAAACTAGAATGACTTGTCTTGGAATAACAGGGGTGTTTTTACCCCTGTGCAACCCCATTACTTTGGTGTGGAGCGACAAACCTAGAGATGACGAGGACTGCCAAGCCTTTAGTAACACTGACGGCTGAATGTGCATCTCAGCATTATTATTGCTTTCATTCTTAAAATATCTGAGCCAAGCTCAGTTTCAAGGTGCATCCTGGGCTGAAGCTGGAAGACGTACACTGTCAGAAAAGTTTATAGTGGGTCCATGTTGCCCAGTAGGTCACCTTAAATCCATCTAAATGAACAGTTAAACCCAGTTGAATTAATGCAGCTGCAGGTCAATAAAGAGCTGAACAACTGGGATTTTTTTGTAGCTGGATGCTGCAAAGTCTGAGCTAACACCACATCCCTCGGGACTGCCCCTTTCTCAGCAAAGGCTGCAGCACAGGAACAGGGCAGAGTAGCTTGCATTGCAGCTGCTGTGCCTGCTTGGTGGATTAAGAGACTTCGTCCACTATCAGCCCCAAACCTTTTCAGGGAAATGAAATCTCTGAGAAAAAAAAAAAAAAAAAAAAAAAAGAAAACCAGTACTGGAATTACAAATAAGTGTCTTTCTGACTTTCAAATGAGACCTGAAGCATCTTCATTTACAATTTAATATTTTAGTAAGCACTTTATTGGAAGAGACTATGTAATGGGTTAATTTCCAAATGTCATTTATCTTTACTCACTGGGGATGACTTTCTGTAATTCACTTGAGGCTGCAACACTCATGGATTAATACATCATCCTCCAACCTTAGAAGATAAAAGCCTAACAAGCTCTAACCTGCTACACAGGCTATATTTAAGCAGTACAGGGTAATGATAAATATCTCCCATAAAATGTGTTCTCTTCACACTTCCTGCGAAAACTGCTGAGCGAGCCAGCTGGCGAGATGGAGCCGATGGTCCTTGCTCACAGCCCCGCCATCCATACACCGTGAAACTGGAGCTCTCCCTTCCCCGGCATCTGCCCCGATCCCGGGCTGCCCACCAGCCTCCCAGGCTGCCCACCAGCCTCCAGAGGTGAGGCCAGTTTTGTCACGGGCTGCCTGCACCCCACCAGTGCCTCTCCCTCCCACCTGGCAGGCAGGCAGGGAAAGACTGCTGGGGGGGGGCAGTTTGGTTTTCCTTAAATGTGCTCCATTACCTGTGTTGGACTAAACATTTTGCAGAACAAAATGAAGATCAGGCATCTCCCCGAAGCATGGAGGATGACTGTGGCAGGCAGAGTGGGGGTGACGCAGGAACTGGGAGGAGGAGAGACCACACAGTTGCATGCACTGCTTGCGGGGCCCGGATGCAAACTGAATCACTTCTTGCTTCCTTCTTTCACGTATGAGTGATGGATGCTGATAAGCACGCAGGGACCTCACAGCGAGGACACTCAAACCACGCTCCTGCGTCAGGAAGCTAGAGAAGGTACAGGCCACTCTAACCACAGTCTTTTCAATTTTCATTGTCTCCTGTTGACCAGATGTTACCCCAATGCTTTCCAGGACTGCTTTTAACATCACAAAGATTTAACTGCAGCCAAGCATGACAGCCTCTGGCTGGAGTTGGCCTTCCCACCCAGGGCCTGAAGCCTGAGTGACCTAAACACAGCATCAGAATGTTAACCTAGCTCCTTACCCTACATGGGAACCAATCTTCTATCTCCAAGAGATGCTGATACTCAGCAACCTTCCAGCACCATCTTTGTCAGGTTCTCTACTTACTGTCATGATTGCTTTAAACACACTGATCACTCCCAAAACTCCCTAGAGGGACAGATGAGCACTATAGCCCTCCACCTAGTTTGGAGAAACACAGAGCAAAGCAAACAGCGTGCCTTTCTGACATGCCAAAGAGGAGTCCTTGGCTACAGCTGCACTTCCCAGCCATCAGACCCTGGACGCGCGCCACTGGGAACTGGAAGGATAAACCATTATGGTTAAAAATCATAGTTACCTTCTATAGATGTAACACATACCCCACCACAAACTTCCTCATCTAATTAATGCCGGAAAAAAACCCATCCTCCCACCCACCTGGCCATTTCAACAGGCTGAACACATCCACCATAAGACTGTTTCAAAACAGCCTCTTATGATAAAAGGTCATCTATTTTGTTGTGTTAAAATCTCCCTAGGCCTTCACTAAGCCTGACTGTATGGGAGCTGCAGCAGTCTCACTGTTCTCTCCCAGGGATGTGTCTTCTTTCAGGGCAGCCAAGATCAAAGTCTGGTCTAGAAAAAATGAACTCACACTGGCCTTGCTCTGGGCCTCCAGGCTTTATGAAGTCCTCTCACCACGGCGAGCTGTGCATAATGCACTCACGTTTATGCTTCCCTCTATCTCTCATGAGTTAGGAGGGCAACAGCTCAGAAACAATACAATCAGATTAAGTCAGTTCCATCTTTTCCTGCTAATTCCATCTACATTTTATTTAGATGGTGCATTTGGATTCCTGAGGATATTTCTTCTCAGATCACTGTGATCTCATGGTAGGTTACTGTTTAAACACATCCTTGACAGCATACCATTGACTATCACTTTTTTTCTGAAACCACTTTGCAGAGATGATGAATTTGGTTTTTCAGCAATGGCAGAGACATGATAAAATACTTGTTACAATTATGAGCTAGTAGCATGAACTATCCTTAGAATTGCTTTATCTAAATTTAAAAACATGAAAAAATGTAGTAAGAAATGAATGAACAAAGAAATACGAATGAATGCAATGAAGAATAAATCCTCAATACCTGCCATGTACCTATTTCCATTTTCTGATTCTAAATGAAGAACTACTGAGACAAACAGCTTTTTTAGTGACTCTATAGACTGAAGGAGACATTGGACCATAATTTTACAAACCTAGCACATTTTCCCTGTAACTTTATGCAGTATCAGTTTTGGCTTCCTTTTCTTATTCTACTTATTTAGACCATAAGTGTTTGGTGAAGAGACGATCTAACACTCATTCTGCACGCCTCCAGCAAAACAAAGCGAACGCATTCTCGGTCAATTCGTAAGAGCTCCCACAATGATAGAACATCTGGCCTCCCAGGCTGCTGGCAGTGGGCAACACCCGATACCTCACAGAAAGTAAAAAACTATGAAAGCAATAATAATAATAATAATAATAATAATAATAATAATAACAACAACAACAACAACAACAACAACAACAACGACGACAACAACAACAACAACGACAACGACAACGATGATGATGATGATGATGCAAGTAGGCAGCCATAAACAGAGTAAAGCAACAGAAAAGTAGACTTATCTAACGTCTGCAGTTTCTGTTCTTGACTACTGAACTGCATTGCTGACATGAGTGGTGGCTGCTCCAGCATACTTGTGAAGGTTTGGGCACAAACGCAATGGGGGTGTATGTACGTACCACTGTTGGTAAGAGAAGGGAACTCATTCCTGCTTACAATCTTCTTTTTACACCTGTCATTTTTGGGGAATCACTTGTCTTGCCTCACTGAACGTGTAACAATTGTCAGCAGTGGGATGGAGACCCCAGTCCAGATTCTTTTTCCAGTTATCCCTCTTCGTAGACAAGAGCATACACTGGGAGACCAGAAGGTGCGGAGTCACCTCCAGTAAGTGAGCTCCTATCTTCCCCAGGGCTGCGCAGCTTCATGGGATTCAGAAACACGGATGAAATCCTGGCCCCAGAGGAATGAAAGGTAAAACCTCCATGAAATTTGTCAGGTTCAGAATTTTGCGACATGCCATCTGGCCTAGCCTGGGAGGTTTTCCCCCAAAAATGCTTTTTCAGGTACAGCATCAAGATGCTGCCGGCCGCCTGGCTACTAACATGGTTCTCCAGAAGAGCATACCAGTTTTACATATAAACTACATCTCTGTATCTTATGATCAGGATGCCATTTATGTTGGTCCTAGTAATAAAATAACAGATTGAAAACCAGTGTCCAACAGTAGACTGCATGGAATACGGTACCTTATAGAGAGTACCTTAGATTTCTGTGTGGAAACACCTACATAAGGAGGAAAGTCTGGGTGTTAATAGCACATGCAGGGACAATAATTTCTGTGCAGTTTTGAAACTGTTCAAAACATGGTTATATCCCTGTTTCTTAGCACTGATTATGCTTGTTCCATGTATATATATAATTTACAACTACTTAAGCTTTGGTGGAAAAGCAAACACAATTTTGCACAGCCATACCACCTCTTAAACTGCTCCACCTTGTCCTTTTTTTTTATTATTATTATTATTTCTTTTTTTAACAACCCTAAGGAAAACTCTTAGGAATTTTTCTAGGGGAGTTTGCTGGGAGTTGGGCAGATTCATATGATAAAAATGCAGTTGTCCTCAAAACTTGTATAAACAAATCTATAAAAGTAAATAGCAGCCCTTAGAGTATAAACAGAATGATTCTCAATTTTAATTTTGAGATCTTTTCCTTATCTAGTAATGATTTTTTTGCCCTAGTAGAAACCTTTGCCCATGCCTAAACACAATGTTTCTAATACAGATCCAGTCACTGGATATCTTCTTGCATGTAACAGCTGCCCGAGTGATTTTAACTCATTTGAGTAGAGACGAAAGCTGGTGTTTCTCTAGGTCCAGACCTAGCAAACCACTCCAGTGCGTATTAACATGAAACCATGGGGAACCAGCCCTGCTTAAAGTCCCATCACTGAGAACATTTAGTGACTTAGCTGGAAGGGCAGGCTTATGCTCTCTGCTGAACTGGGCCAGTGAGACTACAGACCTGGTTGCCACTGTGCCTGGCAGGGCTATCTGAGGGAGGGTGGAGGCAAAAATTACATTTAAGCGGATGGAGGCTATGAATCCACTGCTTTGCACAGTGAGTAAGTTCAGTGCAACGAACTATGCAACTGATATTCATGCAACCAAGCAACTTTATTCAAGCTTGAGCCCAAGTTATGTGTGCTGTGCATTAGTATGACAGCAAAGTGACAGACCCATTTCCTGGGAAGCAAGTGAAGTTGTGATTGTTGCATGTTGCAAACTTGCTGGAAAAAACCACCACTTTGGTTGTTTTTTTGAAGTGAACAAACATATGCAACAAATACATCTTTTCCTTAGCACTCCTTCATATGATGCAGTACTGCAAAGTAGGTTTCCAGAGAAAGGCCAGAAATGAAAAAAAAATGTTTACAGAACCTTGACAGCTCTAGAGGATAGTTTTTGCTTTATTGCTATTTCTATTTATCTGGCCATGCATGTGTCGTTTTTTTGCATTTAATCCCTGCACTTAAAATACTTTCTCTTTGGAAGGAATGGCTCAGTGGTTAGCCTCTGGACTCTCAGATCTTGTTTCCAACTCTCCATTTGCTCAGGGGGTAACAATATGTATATGTAACTTTAAATCACAAGGAACCTATTCCAAATTTTAGTGGCGTAACCTCATTGCATCCCAGCAGAGCAAGAACTCTTCTTATTACTTCCACTTCACACATGGGAACAAACGCATTTTGTTTTTCAGGGGATGCTGCAAACTGGCACTGGCAGCAAGATGCATTAAAAGGTCACACTGAAAACCGCGCTGCTGAGGAAAAGGCACACATCCTCTTCAAAACACCAGCAAAACACCAGGGGAGAGGAGGGAGGTGGGATATGGACAGCTGGTAGCTGCTGCCAGTTTGGTTACTAGCACTGAATTTCAGTCAATACCCTCACCACTACTCTATTTAATGTCCTTGCAAGCTTTTCAGTTCACCCGCATGAGCCATCCAGAAAAAAAACCCCAACCACCAAACCACAAAAAAACCAAACGACACCTTCATGCAAAGTAACAGAAAGAGTTAAGTTTCATCCATCATCAAAAATCATCATTTGTTTTAAAAAGTGTTCCTTTCCACATCATTTCATGTCATCATTTAATTGACTTTAACAGAGAAGTGAGGTATTTTCAACCCCTTAAATGGAAAAGTAATTGCTGATATTCTGTTTTCTCATAATATATTGATGATGATGATGTCACTGAAAACTCTCTTGGTAGAAAACTCTAGCAGTTTCTGATCAACTGAGTACTTTCAGGGTGATGCTATCTTTCAGATTTGCTAATGACAGATTTTACTCCTGAACCTTGTCCCCTGATGTTTGTGAAATGACCCCGATCGCATGGGTTATCTCCCCAGTCCTGGGAAATCATCCTGGCTTCGGTTTGTTTTAACACTGCGTTTCTCTCATCTTCCACTTTGGGTACACTGTCCTTATGTCACCCCGAAGAGCAACCAAGGAATTAAGAGGGATTCTTGGGGAGAGCCGAGATAAAACAGGGGGATAAAGGCAAGAAACTATTTGTCTGCAATCCCGTTAGTGGAGAAAATGCTTTGCAAGGTTACCTTGTGGGGAACACACCCTGTCCAATAGTAAAAAATCCTCCATGCAGCTGCTCTGTAAAATCCCAATGTATAAAACACTTCTTTGAAGCCAAATTAATGATCCACAGCACGTTGGAAAGCATTTCTTCTGACATTTCCATAGACCTAACGTTCTTTCACCCTTCTGCCTTTCAGCAGAGCCTCAGGAACAGACTTGCTCAGATTGATAAAACTCAGGAATAGAAAACATCAGCAGGGATTGCCACAATGGAAACTACAATGAGGAATACAGTGTGTATATTGTGCCCACAGCTATCTCTCTAAGTAATTTTAGGCTGAACATCTGGGGATATAAAGGAGGTATTTTGTGCCAATTCTACTATGAGTTAAGAATAGAAATGATAAAGAATTTAATTCTCTTAATCTGGTCTCTTAGTTCTTCTTCTTGGTTTTATCTGGTTAGTATCCCTTTTGGTCAGCAGTAAAGTTTTAATTTGTATAATTTAGTCTGTGGAGAACTAAGAGATGGTCTGCATTTATAAACCGCTGAACACTATCATCAAAATTTTCTGCAGGATCTGGATAATTATCTTGAAACAATGGAATTTCTGTAGGTCAAATCTTGCCCCCTCACAGTAAAATAGAACTAAGGAAAACCAAACCAGAAAGGCTAAAGAATACAAGATAACTTATAAAAGAGCCTGTTGAGGAACCTAGAGGGGTACAAAAAGCTATCAGCCCTTCAGTAGAAGCCCCTATTACCACTGAAAATGTAGGCCTCTCAGGCAGTTTGTAGATCCTGGAGACAACTTCCCCACCAGCCTGTTGCCTGCCCTCCACTGGCCGTGCCTTTCCCCTGGATTTGTGCACACCTGCAAGGACCAGGGTGCTGCTGATGGCAATGCCAACGAGATCACCATTAATTTCTGTGTAAAATTCTCCAAAACTCTGTATGCATTAGCAGGTGGAGTGCACCAAACAACTTTCGCCCAGTTTCTTCACATCTTACCTGACCCAGTATCCTGAACAGACAGAGCTCCAAATATTGCTGTCCAGTTCGAAGGAGTTCGGGAGTTCTCCCTTTCCTACCCAACCACTTACAACTGCTCTGGTCCCTTTAGGGGGGTCTGGTCCCTATAGGGGGTGGATCGCATCCAGGAGGCATGTATGAGGTTCCTCCCCAGTTATCATGTTTCAGATAGAAATGGTTTTCCAGTTTACAGCTACTGTTTCTCTAAGGTGCCCAGATTAAACAGCTAGGACATTGCTTCTCTTCTTTTCTGCAAGGTCAACCCCTAGTGGTTTCTCTAGGGGATAAAGCACAGTGGCTCTAGACTTTGCTGTGCAAAAGGAAATCCATGAAAGACCATATATGTGAAATCTCTAAGAGCATCTGAGACCCATGGGATACTATAACGCCCAAATGCCACTGAAGGAGGATAAGTCACTGCTTAGACGTACTAGGGATTACTTTCAGTGCCTCTTAATGTTGGGCAAAGTTTGGCTCATGCTGTTTCACGTGATGCACACAACGGTAGCCTTCGTGCCCTTGAGCTACTTCCCCAGTGACTGAGGATCTAATAATTTTTAAACAATCTCAGAGGAGCTTTAATTAAAACCCATTTCTGGCCTATAAAATGGGTGAGAGTGATTGCAACAGTGGCTTCAGACTTGCAGATATACGGAACTGTGTAACAAAACGTATTCATCAGTGCACCTTGCAGGGGAGCGCCGTGCACACCATAGGACAAATGCTGACCTCAGTTGCTAGGAGACTTCCATTTACCTTATCACAAATGCCAGATTTAGATCAGAACAGGTAACAACCTCAGCTCCTCGACCTGCCCTCCTTCTTGGGCTGAATGTATGAATCCAGCGAGTAGACTTGAAATGTCTGGATGGTTCCCCACCCACAGCCCCTCTTGGCCTAATAAAAACCCTTCCCTCCCTCCTCAACACATACTGGAGCCTGCAGAAAGCAGTAAAGCATCACTGCAGCAGCACTTGGTGACCTTGAACAACCTCAACAGGTGCATTGCTCTTGCGGAAAATACATGTTGCTCTGTCACTATTAATACACCAGGAGTGTGAATGGCATATGCATGTTTGTTTGCGTGGGGAGCATAAATTACGGAGTTCCCAGGTCTGCAGTCATCACCTCTTGCAGCTATAACAGTGCCATTTCTGGGGACAGCCTAGGCATAGGACTACAGGCACTTGGGCTAAGTGAGGAGTGAAGCCCTGGGGGTCAGGCAGCCATGGGGAGGTGTGCGAGGGCACACCCAGGATGCTGTTCAGCTGAAGGTCTCAAAGCTCCAGTGACCGAAAGGTTTTACAGATCAGGGAAGAAAATAAATTAATGGCGCTGCCTCCAGACTGCCTGGCTGAAGAAATTCTTCCATTGACAGCCTCCCACACTGTCACACGGACAAGCTGCTTGCTCCTCGCACTATTAAGTACAAGGCAGGAGCTGTTTATTGTTTCAGATTTAAGAAATCAAAATGGCAAGTCAAATTGATTTCCTGGGAAGTGAAAAAAGGAGAAGTACTGTTAAACAGTCCCTCTACTCAGCATCAGCTCTGTATTCACTGTAGCAAAGACATACCCCGCAGGGCTAACAGCAGTGGGGTGACATGTCCCAACAACTGCATTTTTTCTCTGGATAGCTCCGGAGCAATGCATGGCAGAAAAATAAGGTCTACTTTTGTAGCAAGCAAAAAGGAGCACAGATCATGAACTCATGGACAGAAAACAGGTTACCTCCAGAAGGCAAAAAAACCCCATTCCCTTCCAGCTTAGCCTGACCACAGCTGCCATTTCCAAGCCACACTGGATGAGAAAAGGGGAGAGATGATGAAAGTAAAGTGTTCTGTGCTCATTTATCTCAGGACCTCCCAGTTTTGTGTACAGATAGAGGGAAGAGTGCCCCTGAAACCTCTCCCTCACGGCTGGAAGATCTCTAGAAGGTGAGAAAGACGTTGAGTCAAACTTCCCTGTGATCTTTTCAACCCATGTTTTCATTGATCAGACTCCACCATTCCTGCCACATGAAAGCCTTGGCTGAGCAGTGCAGAATGAAAACAGAAAACACGAGGCAGGTAGCACTATTTCTTTCCCCCTGAATTCACACAGCTGTGCTACAAACCTGTACCTTCTCTAAATTACTGATGCAAGAGGGAGATAGTCAGAAGAAATATATACATGCTCCATACACCAACTGTACAGGGACTGGAGTGGAAAAAGCCTGCGTCCTCTACATTCATGGAGAAAACAATGATAAAGCAAACCAGAAAGAAAAAAAACCCACTGCTGACAGCTTAAGGGAAGGAAGACTAGCTTTTTATTGCCCCAAAGGGGTCATGCCTGTGCATGGTGAAACCATAGCCATTAGCAACAGAGAATACATGTAGGAAGTGTTACCACCCATGACATCCTTTCCAGCCACCGGGGAGTCCAGACCTCTCGCAGGAGTAACATTTTTTTCTGCAAAGTGGATGGTGAAGAGGGCGTTCCCACACCCCTGCCTATTCCTCCCCCTCCCTTTGCAAAACGATAGTTCATAGCACTTCAGGCAAACAAGGCAAGAATCAGCCTCGACCGTAACCTCCCACTGGTGACACAATAGAAACGCAATCGGCCCTGACGCGAGGAGTCAATGAAATCAGGTTTCTGTGCAGCCAACTGCCCCTTGGCTGATGAGACCACCTTTGTACTCTCAGGGCAGTCCCATATATCCTGTCTCACCTTCTGTGTCCCATAGCTAGGTCCTTTTCTCCTAGGCTCACACTGCTCCTGCTGGCCAGTCAGTACTGTAAGGCAGGCTGCATCTCATGCCTCTGCAGGAGATTGGGGAAAACCTCTGCTGTCTTCTGCTGCACCAGACCTCTTCCAGATTTGCCTCCTTCTCACCTGTTTCCCATCCAAAACTTACCTCCCAAAGCCCAGCAAAAGGCAGATCTATGGATGTGCCCACCATGCTGTATGGAGCTGCAATTGTCTAACACTGTCCCTCTCGTGGCTGTACAGGCCAAGGCGAGCCTGAGAGGGCACAGCTCAAGCTGCTCCTCACCCGAGGTGGCACTAAACCAATTTTTTCTTTTCTAAAGCACAGACAACAATAAAGCAAAACTAAAAGAGAACTCGACTTTTATAGGTCTTTGGAAAAATAACTATTACAGTAAACAAGGCTGGAACTTCATGTTGCTGCTTCTCTACCCGCAGGCAGCCTGCCCTGCCTCTCCTCCTCCCTTCTCAGCGGGGTCTCCCACAGAAGCAGTGTGGTCTGCAGGGCCCAGAGTTACCATTCGACTCCGCATGGCATCCAGCAGCATGTTGATTCACTACCCACAAGAAGATCCAGAGTGTAATACAGAGAGAAGGCACAGACCCAATGGGCCCAAGCAATATGCTAGAGCGTCGTATTGATGCCTATCAATTGACCCATTCCCTACAAAAAGGAAAGAAAAGATGCTCAAAGCAAACCGTCTTTTGCAGGCATGACTGCTGTTACACCGCTTTTTGGCAGGAGCCTCAGTTCGTACTGCAGCCTTGTCACTCTCCACCCCTTTCCTGCAGTTCCTTTGCTTCACGGACCACCTCCACTGAGCAAGCAACTTAGGAAGGATGATGGCAGCCTCATGACATCTTGGGACGACTGCACAGCGTTGCTTCCCTGCTCCATTTTCCTGATTCCTTCTGCCTAATGGCCTCTTTTCTGGGCCACCTTTAAGCAAGGGCAATGAAAAAACGGAAAGGATCTAGCAACACTGGACTGGGATATAATCTTTAACTGCTCATTAGTGGCATAGCAATGGAAACAGGTAGCAGCTGTGGCTCTTCAGCCCTCACCATCCAGCTTGCTAAGGCTTACTCCCTGCTCTCACGCAATTGATTAGTTTGAAAAAAAACTGTTTATCACAAAAGCATTCATTTAATATAACTATCCACAGAGGCCTCAGATAACATGCTTCACAGGTCCCATTCTCAGACTCATAATGATCAGCTCGATCCCCTGCAGCCTCAAATCCCTTATTTAATAAGCACTTTTGGATCCCAGTACACTATTACACAGCTGACAAAGCAGCAATTAAAGAGAAATATTTTTAAAAGGTAAGAATGGTGAGAGAATAATCAGAGATACAATTGCCAGATCCTTGTGTTAACTAAGGACACCAGAGAAGTACGGCTTATCCGGCCTCCTCACCACTTAATGTGAATAAACAGCTTAAGAGTGGGAGAGGCTGAAAGGGGAGCAGCCTCCTCCCCTGTCACGGGAGAGGGAATGTGATGATCACCAAGTACCAGAAAAGCTCCTGTTTGTGAAACCCGTGAGGGGAAGGAGCCTGCCACTCCTCCCCACAGTTTCCTAGCGGTGATCGTGAGCTCCCTGCGCACAGTGTCTCTCATCACTCCATCTCATGGCAAGTCTCACATCATCCTCATGATACAGAAACTCAACTGGGTTAAAAGACAAAAGCTTTCTGATAACCTGTTCTTTCAGATGCCTCTATTTCTAGATGTATGACCAAAGCCCTATGCTTATGTTTTCTGAAAAGCAGCCTTGAACCTAAAACAGCGCCATCAGCCTTTCTCAGAGCCACATGGACAAGCCTTCACATCCTCAGAAAACAGAAAACACAGTCCCCACACCTCAGGGAGGAGAAGGACCTTCAGGGAACAGTGCAGGGTACCACCAGAGAGCGGGTCCTCTCCCAAGACAGAAGGTTTCTGCAGTGAGCACGGATGCACTGCTAAGTCCCAAGTCTCCTGGCATGGCTGCTCCCCTCCAGCCACTGGTGGACCACATGCAATCTGTGAGCAAGGGGTCAACAGCCTTGGATGTACAGCAAACCGCTGGAAGGAAGGGCTGACCGACTGTGCCCTTTACGCCGTTTGCTTAACAGCTGGCATCAGTTAAATTAAAACACTGACCATTAAGTTTGGTCCCTGGCAGGCTGCAGTGAGGCAAGGCTGTATTTTTCAGTTAGCTGAGAAGCAAAATAAACAGTGCAGTCTTGACCTCACACTCCTCTTGCCAATAGAGCCTAACCAGGGAGCAAAAGGGACAAAAACCCAAGCACAGAAGAAATACAATGGAGCGCAATCTTCTCCCTCCAGCATGCAAGGGGTTGGCTCCTCCCCTGCAGAAGTGCTACCATCTACCTCCACCACCAAGCTCTCCACAGCACATACAGATGCATGGCCATGCATCTGCAATATAAAGGTCTGTACCTCGCAACTATAGGAAAGAGCTGCACTGCTGTCCCGAGGTAGTTTAGACGTTTTCCTACAAAGGACCAGTCTACTAGGGCTGGGCACTGGAGAATGGCTTTTGCCAGTTCAGCAAAGCAATTTCAACTGCCTAGGTTTCACAAACAGTTTTCTTCTCAAAAAAGTGGCCTGGTAAAGCACCTAAATGACACCTGAAGGATAGTTTTGAGGCAAGTCACTATCCCTCTGGCAAAAACAAATTGAAAAGACACATATGACGGTAGTACAAATACCTTACCCTAAATGACTCCCCAACAGCAAAATCCCAGCTTTTCCAGGAAGGGTTCAATATTGGACTGGGCTCTAGATCTGAAGTTTGTAATGGCTTCCCTCTCTGTTACTGCGAGCACAAGAGCATCGCAGTCACTCAGCTCAGCCCCGGCCCTGTGCTACTGGCCTGTAAATACAGCCCCTCTTTAGGTTGGCATCAACCATCCTAGCTTCTGTAAACAAACTTATCAGATGTTTAAAAGTAAAATAGAAGGGAAATGGGCAAGGAAATTATCCAATATAGTTCTGAACGAGCATTTCGAGCAGCAGAGACCTCAGGAGTCCCATAGCTACCACTGCCGGGAAATGATCCCCAGCTAACAAAGACATAAAAAGACCTACCCAAGTAGAAGAAGGGCTGCAAAGCTAAGGAACTAGGAGAAGCCATGAAAGAAAATACATTATTAAGGAAAAAGAAAAAAATCAAAGCAAAGAACACCAAAGGGGAAAGAAATAAGTCCCCGGGATTAGCAGGGAGAAGTACAGATTTAAGAGAGAATCATTGTGTGAGTACAGCTTTATAAAAGCCTACAACACAACGATCTTTAAAAATAGCTTTACTTCTATTGCCAAAGCACCACCACAACCTGCACCAAATAAAGTTACAATCCGTCAAGGAGCTGCATGAACTGGCTTTAACGGGATTTCATGGTGCTCAGTAACTTGCAGGATTAGGTACCTGCCACAAAGCGCTAAATTGTGTAGGAAAACACACAGGAGGAAACAACAGTAAAGCAACCCTGGAGAGTTACACTATGCACAATCTTTTACATATAACTGAATGCTATCAGCTGTTACAATAATGAACATGTCTGACACAGCAAACTGGAACTTCTACGCTGACGCACGGTAATGAACACTTTTGAAAAATGCACTGTTTTCCTTAGCTGTTTCATGTGAGCTTACAGCTAACAGCCAGGCTCTTTCTTGTGCGTTTTGGGCTGGGGGGGTTACACTTTTTTCCAGTGACACTGCTGATAAAAGCAAGGAATGGTTATGGATGGCAATGGTTATGTTACCTCCTATCCCAAATCATCCCTCTTGATCACCACCTTGCAAAGCCTGCAAGTTCAAAGCACTGGTTACTCCAAACTGCTGGGGAACGAGGTTGGTGAAGTTGTGGTTACATCCCTTGTGCCTTAGGCCACACTCACATTTGAACATGTTTTTAAAACTGGGACTGTCAGCTTTTTAAGAGTAAAGGCTTGGCAGCAAGTGAGACAGGCTGTGGGGCGATGACGGCATGGCTCCCAAGGTACTGCCTCATTCGCTGGCAAGACTCAACCAGGGGGAAGGGCATGGGCCCCGGCTGCAACTCCGCACAAGGAGGCTGCAGCCAGGAAGGGGTGGTTGGCACCGTGCTGCGCCAGGCAGTGCCACTGTGCAAACCCAGGACAGACATTCATGAGGGACCGCATCCCTGTGCAAACAAAGGAGGGACTGAAGTTAAGCATCCACAGGCAGCTGACATCTGACATACCTAGAGGTTTCAGGAGTTTCTTTTGGTGACTAGGACAATTTCTAAACCATTTTTGGTAAGAAAAGTGCACTGGCACTCCAGAAGCAGGGAGACACCATCAACAGCATTTTCATGCTCTCCCTTCTTTCAGGGGTCAGCTCAGAGAGGTAATTTACATAGAAGTAGCATCACATTTTTCATTATTACAGTTTTTTTTATGGTGTCTTCAAAGCACACAATAACGACCACAGAGGAGAGGAGTTATGCTGTAAATATTCACCTGGAGAAACAACTCAGTGCACAACTTGCACAAAACCAGGTGAAGAGACACCAGGAGGAAGGGAACTGTCTAGAGAGGGAGCACACTGTGGTCACCTATGAAGGTTGGGCAATGCTCTGGGTGTGGGTATCACTGCTGGTGGGGTACCAGAGTGACAGGAACAGCCCCCACCCCCCAAAAAAAGAGGAGCTGCTTGCAGTAGAAAAGATGGAGTCACTTGCAATAGTTAGGGAAGAAAAGACCCTGCAGGTCACTTGCTGCTGCTCAGTAGGCTGCCATCTTCAAGCTAAGCCTGCAGTTCCATCAGTGAGGACTGTGGAGCTGAGCTGAGTTTGAACTCACCAGCAGTAAGGTTGTACAAGCAGATCAGCCTGGTGCAAGTGTTCGTCACAAGGCTGACAATCCCTGTTCAAGGGCCTTGAGACCAGAACTGAAAGGGATGCTTGTAGGTCAGGTTTAATCCTCAAGAGCCTGTGGGTGGGTGAGTGAAGAAGGGGTGGGCGTGGATGTAAAAATAAAAGACCGCAAGACACCTGGTTCTGAGTACTGCCACTACCCTATTCCTTCCAATACCATTAATAGCATGCCAGACTTCACAGAAACAAAAGCAAGCAGCCAGGTTCTTCCTCCCTTGAACAATAAAATACAATAGTAAAACAGAAGCAAAGACGGATTCAATTAGCCCAAGATCTTTTTTGATAAAGGTTACTCAAATAAGCCACATACAGAAGCTCTCTGCATCTACAACATTTCTGCACCATTATTTGTAATAATATGACACCTCAGCTTGCAGAAGGTGCCACACTGGATACTAATAGCACACTTATTATTAGATTTTCTGCATGGTTACATAAGCCTGCAAAAGGGGAAAAATGTAAATGATTCAAGAAGATACTCTTCTTGTGGTTCTCATGAAGTCTTTAGTATCTGAAGATTGAAGACAATCCCTTCTGGCAAGAAACAATCAATTTTTACGCTTCATTACAAGAGTTCTTTTAGTACTTTTAAGAAAATGCTCAAAGGCAAGTCAAGTGAAGAATATATATATTTTTTTTAATCTAAACATTCTGTGCTAAATTTTACTCTCAGATCTTCCAGACTCTTCTCCTAAAACAAAACGAAGCTATGCATGCAACTTTGTGTTTATTTCTTTCCCATAATCTAAATACGATCTGAGGATGTTTCACCCTATCTAAACCCAGCTGTGTGAGTGGGCATGAGTTTCAAAAAAGGACATAGTAA
This sequence comes from Burhinus bistriatus, assembly GCA_013397275.1. Classification (NCBI taxonomy): domain Eukaryota; kingdom Metazoa; phylum Chordata; class Aves; order Charadriiformes; family Burhinidae; genus Burhinus; species Burhinus bistriatus. The sequence continues at coordinate 98,673 of VYXH01008241.1, forward strand.
GGGAAAAAGCAAGGGAGGTATGCATACTCTCTGGTAACACTACGGCAAGAAGACTCCAGCCATAATATAAGCTCATATGTCAACATCAGCCCAGCCAGAAAAACTTACCCATGCCAACGCACCAGCATTAGGTGCTCAAGAACCTGCTGCGTAACCAAGACCACATCTCTTCCACTGTTCAGAAATGCACAGGCCATAGGAGTGATCTCTTAAGTGCGTGATGACTGTATAATCCCCCGAGGAGCTTTTCCCTGAAATCAATCAGTGGCATACACTCATCCTCAAAGTCCACTTCCGGACCTGCTGGATCTAAGCCTGCTGACCTCCCTCTGGAAATACTGTCTAACATGACACACGCCCAAAGGAATGGTGGGCTAAGCCACTGCTACTAACCAAATGTATCCATTGTGAGTTTACAGGTCACTTAGCCATATCACAACACTGCGCACAGGAGCCTAAAAAGCAGCAGATGCAGGAAGGGTTTACTATACGCTACAACATCTGTCCTTACCTATCAATGAGCAGAACACCAATTTAAGTGTCATGTTGTCTCCAATTTCACTGCTGTGCAAACGACATATAAATGCTGCTGCTACTGGTGCATAGGGTCTACTCGCAGGTTAGATAAGTGAGATAAATCTAAGTTCAGAGGCCTGGCTGGCAAGTAGCTGCGAGCACCCTTTTAATGTGAGTGGTCTCTAGCAAACTTACATTTTGGAGGACCCAGCGCTCTTGCCTTCATGCATATGGAACAGTCTCCCAGCCCAGGGCCCAACAGCAGCAGCAGGGAACTAGGTGGACATCACCAACACAGCAGAAGGCTTTGCCACTGCACTACCACGTCATCTAACCCACCTCTAGATCACTAAGACAGCACAACAGCTGGCTCACTTTATCTCTGGTAAACGTATTACTTCCAAAACTCATATGCAAATACATATAGTACCTTCTGAGACACCCATCGAATTGCTCACATGAGGTAGTTTTAGGGTACTGTATCACTGTACCCTCACCTACTGCAAAAGAAATTTAAAAATTAAAACAAATTTTAAAAACGTCAACTATTGCAAAATTGCTAAGCCTCTGCAGGCAGAGTAAACTGTGGCAAGGATTTTTTAGATCCTGCATCCAGGTCATGGTACAGGAGGCCAAATTCACCTGGTTTCTTCATCTGAACTATGGCTGGAAGGAGTTATGTTCCACCTTTAGGTCACACCCCTGATAAGATGAGTCACGCTACCATAGCAAAGCTAGGATGCCAAAGAGTGCTGCTAAGAGGCAACTGTTACGTTCTGGAGAAGTAAAGGTGCTTTTTCTTTTAGCCCTCAAAGACCAGAACTCGGGGCCTCTACCTCATGACCTCTGTTTGCAAGACGCAAAATGATTTTGGGTACTGCAGGTCCTTGAATCCCCTCCACAACTTCTGTAACTCTGTGAATACACTATTTTGAAGAAAGCCTTTTCTGTCCCACACTGCTCCACAAAGGGCTTGCTGTAACAACGATGGGTAGCTCTGCACAAACATTGGAGCACATCTGTGTCCCTGCTCAGTTCACTGCTGAAAACGGACTTTGTGTGGACCAGTATTTTGAACCTCGTATTCTTAAGTTAGGCTTCTAAATCCATTTTTAGGACTCTAAAAAAAAGCCTGATTTTTAGATGGGCCGAGCAGCTGCATCTCCTTGTTACTTAAACAGGGGACACAGTTGTTCAGCACCTTGGACTATGAGACCAGCTTTATTTAGGTCCCTAACTTGAGTCACCTGTAGAAGAGCAAAGTCAAGTGAGATTCATATTCTTTTCAAAGTGTCATGCTTTTTATATATGAAGTCATAAAGCCGCCTGTATTACTGAACACAAAACCTGAAACAGCACACTTGGAGCCACTTGTACCACCGACATCCCACATCTAAGTAATTCTATTCAAATGTAAATGAGATGCATTGCAATTTCGGGATTATTTACTACATTTGTTTAGTACAATCACCTTGCAAGAAGTCTTTAAGCGCTTTATTTGCAAAGAGCTGCAAAAATTGCCCCTAGGAATGTGGATACAATGTGCCACTTTTTTTTTTTTTTTTGGAAACACAAAAATTCTGGATAGAAAAACAAAAAAAAAAGCCCCAGAAAAACATGCTTGGAAAACTGGAAGAGAGGTGTAAGATCCTTTTGAAAGTGCAGCTCTCAAACCAGAAGGAAAAACGCTTGCTTGCTCTTCACGCAGGTGGAAGCTACCTGCATTCATGGGGGTATAGGAAGCAAAATGAAATAAAAAAGGACTAAACTGAAATGTTTTGACTAACTTAATATACCTAGATTGAACTTGTAAGCAGGTTATTATATTAATTATTTACAGTCTTGCCTTAAGAGGATGTAGATTTTTGTGTGTGTATGCACATTTGGATTTTTTAATACATTTATAACTGCTGATATAAAGAGTTTTGTTCTTTGCCTCAGAAGAAGTGATCTGATTCTGCCTTCATTTACACTGATCTAACTCTCAAATCCAACAGTTACATTTCTGTAAAATTACTATTATCAAGGGGAAGAACATTCTAAAATTATCCCTTCGGCAGAGAGTATGAAGCCTGAAACTCTCAGTGCTTTCAACACCATTTTATCAGGACTGTGATCTCGGCACGGCTGGTAATCCAGCCAGCCGAAGCCATGAAAGGGAGCTTTGTGCCCAGCTACACACCAGGCCATGTAAGACTTCCAGCTTTTTAACTGGCCGACAGGGGTGTTGCTCTTAGTAACACGGCAAGATTGATTAGGTACAATAAAAAAAAAAAGGCGTTTAGAAAGACAGCAGTGGAATAAAGTTCCTCCTGTATGAAAGCTGCTACAGTGCATGCAGCTGAAAAATGCCAAGTTGTCAAAAAAAAGTGAAATGCTCAAATATTTCAGGTAATAAACTAGTAAGGAGATTCAGAGATTTGTTTGTAATGGGAGAAACCTCAGCCCCATCTGATCCAGAATGAATGCAGTGTGATAACTCTGGTGAACCACACAAAACCCTGCAACTGTATCTCCAGCGTACGACCCTGCAAAGGAAAACCCAACTACTCTCAATATTGTTGTGACATTTGCCCTCGAGATTTTATTCTGAGTTCTGCTGGTACTTCGCTCCCGTTGGTGGAGGCTGGCCAGCAAAAAGAGAGAGATCCTCCCTGGAGAGCTGCCCTCCTCCAGAAGGCTCCAGCAGACACATCCCAGCCAGGATGCCAGGGAGCAGAGAGGTGGCTGCAGTGAACCAGCCCCCTCTCTGATGATCCCATGCTCCATCTCTTCCCCTTCAGGGCTATTTCAGGGGATCTAGGCTTAGAAACCGGCTTTTTTCCAGGAAGACAGGGGTGGAGGGGTGCAGTCTTGCTGGCCAGCTGAACACCAGAGGCAGGTCTTTCACAGGGTGCTCCCATGGCAGAAGGAACAGGTTACGCCCAACATTTCTGTTGCATGCCGTGTACGGGAATGCTGTGTACTCAAAAACACTTTGTTGACTTTCCCATCACAGACTTCTGCAGCAGGTGAGAACTGCACTCAACATCTAACCTGGATCCACATACATCTGTAAAATTTACCCCGACACATTACACCGTAGCTAAAATTTCACCAACAAACGTGCTGGTTGCAAAAGGCCCCAAACCCATCAGCTAATCTTTTCCCAAGATGATTAAGAACGAGTATCACAGCACTGATGTTTACTCATCTGTCAAAAATAATGACTCATCATGGGCAGGTGGTGAGTAGCCTACACCATGACTGGGGCACAGCAGGGCTTCCTGACTCCTTTGGGCTGAGCTGAAAAACAAGTAGCTGTCACCCTGCTACCTCCACTCTGCCTCTCCATGCAAAGCCCAAGCATGGCACAGTCAGTCCTGGCTTTCGCCTGGCTCCTGCCTGCTTCTCAAACCGGTCAGGTAGCTGCCTGCCACAGTAAGTGAGAGGAAAGATGCTGAACCCAAAGAGGAAGTGAGGTGTTGATGATTCAATGCTCCCACTGCTCCCTTAGCCCATGGGGATGGCTTTTAAATGACCTCCTTCTGCACTTCATCACTCCATGACACCTTCATGGGGTTCAGATTAGATTTTGGGCTGGGTAACCCCTCTTTGTTCCTTGGACTTTTCCCCTTCATCTGTATTCCTATTCCATGTGCATGTTTCTTAGCATTTATATAGCTAACCACGAATACATACTCAAATTGTATACACAAAGAAATGCAGATCGGACCAGCTTTACTGCAAGTCCCCGCAGAGACAAGCCCAGCTAGTCTCTCCCAGTACTATGAAGTTTGCAGAGTTGCTTTAAATATCTCTCTTCTTCAGAACACAGATTGGCTCGGCGAGGTGGTATATACACATTACTCTGTATACTGTGTATGTGTGAACATATGTTTGATAGCTAGATCGCTCTATTCCAATACATAAAACCACGTATACACTTGTTCTTTTAAAACCTCGTTGCTGCTGACTTTAGCAGAGGTTCCCTCCAGGAATCTCACTCCCCTCTGCCCCTCTTGCCCCCGAGAAGGTTTTCCTCCAGCCATCAGCAGGACTTTACAGCTGGCTTCAGAGCAGAGAAACGATGCTGAGAGCATCAGCCAGAGGGGGCTGCGAGAATGCGTTGTGAGATGCAACTGCCTCGAAGGGCTGAGCCTGCCGACTGTGCTAGAGGCTTTTCTCGCTTGCGTAAATCATTTCTTGAAATAATAATGCTTAAAATAGTTCAGCAAGTCTCCAGGTTTCTCACTTTTTTATGCACGTAGAATTAGGCAGCCAGGATTGAACACATACATCTGCACACTGGCCAGTTATTAGTGCCAGATACCTATGTCTGAGATGGTATGGTCTCAGACACAGGTCGGATTCTGATGCTACCAAACTCACAGAGATGGTGCTGTGCGTTCGTTTGCCAAGCCACCATCACCTACAGTTTGTTAGTGCGGTCTCTGTCGCTCAGTGTTTTCTTATCCAGCTAGATGTTAACAGTAAAGAAAGGGGCCAGACTTCTTGGGATAATGCATTTGACAGTGATAAAAATGTTTCCATGGAGCTTTACAGCAAAACAAAAATTGCTGCCCTTTATCTGATGTGCACACATTTCATACTTGCAATATGTCTAAAGTGATTTTATGACTAAATCCTGGGAAAAATGCAAAGAATGCTTGGCTAGAAGCATACTTTTCCAGTAAAAACACAACATGGCTTATTAACTGCAGCACTTGGAGGAGGCTATTCAACATGAAGTGCATTTTTTTTAGCACAAGACCGAAAACATGTGTTCGGATATACGTTTTCTTTGGCTTCAGGCACCAATTTGACTGACTACATTAGAGGGGTCTCCAAGCCCTTTTAATGTACGCTAGCTTCAGTACAAATGAAGTGGTATTCTATTAAACATGCTAGGGTATTGCAGCTGAAGGCAAGGTTAAAACCTCCTGACTTTTTCAGAATATATTAAGCAGAAATAATGGAAACAAAAGCTCCATTAGGTACCTCGTTAAGATTTTTGTAGCTGCTGATCAGCAACCTTGTTATGGCAACACTTTTCAAAGTCACTGCAAGAAATGTTAATTGTGGCGATGGTGGGGTGGGGACGACGCACAATGAACTGCGGGAGCAGTACTATTAGTGTTACCGTGAGAACAGATTATGCCATTTCCATTCTATCTTTGAATTCTGGTGGGTGTAGGGTGATGTGACTCTGAATGATGTCAGATTACCCAGCCTACATTTTTCTTGGAAAGAAGCTCCTTCCTCCACTTCTCTAGCAGGAGGGCTTGTAAATACCGCGCTTAGGAAATCTTAGCTTCATCAGACTCTGAAACGATCCCCACGCTATGTGGAATTTCTTTAATCAGACAACTGGAAGGCTTAAGCTTCTTGAATACCTGGAAACACCAGAATACGCTCATTTGGGCTTGAAATGGTGAGAACCGATAACAAGAGGTGGTTTTCTGGACTAATCCCCAGGAAACAGGACTTCACTCTCCCCAATGTGGGCTGAAATCCAGACGATCTCAGGCACATTTGTAAGCAGGTCACAATGTCACTCCTTTTCTCTCCCATTAAAATACTAATTGTAAAAGCTTTTGTCTGTAATCTGCAGCTAACAAACCAGCAAACCAGCAACACTGCACAAAGAAGAGTGCAACTCAGTCCAACACGCCTGAAGGGCACACTATCTCCACAGCATGCAACTACTATATACGAAACTGCCCAAGATAGAGCTTGTCAGGAAACACAATCAAAGGCTGGGTTTTGCTTTGAAACAGCCTCAGATTTGCACGTCTCTGCTCCCCCATCCATTCCCCAGTCCACCACAAAAAGCCATGCAGTAGAGAGGTGTGTAGGGCAGTGGGGCCAGTCCAGCACACCAGCCAGGGCTGCGCATACAGCACTAATGCTCATCCTGCCCCATGAGGTTGACAGCAAGCAGTCGTTTCCCAAAGATGCACCATTAAATGCAAAAAGAGCGAGCAAATTTCCATCCTCTCTGCCCCAACACACACACAGAGGCTGCAGGATGAGTGGCCAAACCATGACGATTACTCTGTTTACATTTGAGCCAAAGATAAAAGATTTTAAACCCCAGTCAGGAGCAAAGCACGCTCTCTCCTTTCACTCCTGAGGCGCTTTTCCCAACCATGTGGATAGGTCACGCTAGCACTGGCTCTGCTCAACCAGGTGATTTTTTTTTTTTTTTCCTTTCCTATCAGGAGGCTGTGGACTGTGCAAGAACAGATCGGGATAAATTTGTTGTTACCCTTTTTTGTTGTGCTGTCATGGGTGGGGAGGCAGAGAGATGCTGGTCCGGTTCAGTTTATCACATTATATCAAGAGACTAATGTTCCTCCTACTTTGGCAGCGCATGTGAGGGTGGGCATGCTCCTCGCATTCCCCCTTATGTATCAGGGCATAACTCCAGCAGCATTCAAACCAGTATAAACCATCTGGCAACAGACCCAGGATCAAGCCTAGAAAGAAAACGAACATCAAACTCTGCTTATTTCCGCTGCTGCTGAACTCACCCAGGACAAAGCCTGGACGAATTACAGAGATCATCTCCCTGCATGCGAAAATCACTGGCATGGCGCTACTCTCCTCTTCATACCACATGAAGAAAGCTCCTGGTGATACTAAAAGGGGAGCGGAGATCTGCTGATGCCAGAGCTACGAGCTGGTGCCTACATTAATCACACCTCCAGCTTTTTAAATGCTTAAAAAAGCTCCCTCTCACAATGAAAAAAGGAACTGCACATGCCATGTTCAGAAGCATTTGTTTCTTTTCTGGAAGTAAATACAGGAACTGAATTATTCTTTTTCCTACAGAAAAATAAGATGCAGTCCTTTTTTCCCTTGGGTTAAGGCAAAATGAAAAAAAACACTCCACATCTGAAATCCAGAAATTTTTCACTTTTTTAATGTCTTTCCAATGTGCACTGAAGCTTTAAAAATTAATTCTGAAACTCACTGGGGAAAAAAAAAAAAAGAGAAGCAATTTTCAGGTTTGTCAATTCTTCCCGCACACATACAGCCTTACATAAGCACACACGTGCAAACTTTTCTATTACGGAAGTCATGCATACAGGCAAAGAAGTCTGCCCCCAGGTGTGCACAGAAACACCACTCACACTGCTGGAAGGTGGAAGGATGGAGAGACTGGCGAAAGCAGCCTTCAGTATATAGCTGTGCCAGGAAACACAGAACTCCTCCTCAGCTCTTCTCACAAATCTGAATATTTAAAAGTGATGGAAAAGTAAGAGTAACACCATCTTCTTTGAGGTGAGTCTTCTGGTAATTACAGATGTGTTAATGCGTATGCATGTAAAAGGCAAAGACTATTTATGTCACACTGAAACATGTATTTTTATTCATCACAAAACTGGTGTGTAGGGTTTTCCCTCCGCTGAATAATTCCACCCCTTGCGATCATCCCTTGGCTTCTTACATTTCTGCCTGCTTCTCCTATAACCTTTTGGTGCCTGCTCCTTACTCTTGAAATACAGTTACTGCTGAACCATTTATATCTCATCCAAGATGCTCGTCTCACACTTGGCACAGCTGATGAGTCCTAAAGGGAGCTGCTGCCATGTGAGGCTGATTCGCTCTACACTTAGTGCCATTTCATCCGTGTCAGTGTCCCATTTACCTTTACAGTTACAACCCAGACTTGTTGATACGCCATCCGCAAATGTCAGGCTGAGCTCTGAGTTTGCTGTTGCTCACTTCCTCTGCCTCTTAAATCTGTGAGGGAATCTCTAAGAGAATATTCTGCTGACCCACTGCAATTTTTTTGGTGCTTCTTAATCTTTGTGTGCTTACCCTGATCTGCAAAACAGCACGTTGCACGTTACGGGTTGTTAGCAAAACATAGGCAACTTCTGTCTAAGCATCTTCCTCACTCCTTTATTCCTCTCTATTTTAAGCAACTTTTAGCTGAGAACAATGTCAGACTGACAGTACTGGAGACCAGGGTGTTTCAGGCAGAGGAGCCAAGCACAACTCCCTTCCTCTATCAAAAGCTAAAGGCAAGCTCTCTATCCTCTTTACTGCGCTGTAAGAAATTGCATCCTCTTTCAGTCTGCTTTAGTCACTGAAAAGTCCCTGTTCACCAAACTGATGTGCTGGTCAGGTACAAAACCAAACCTGCCCACACAAATCCCTTTGAAGGACCAGGACTCAACTCCCCAACCAAGAGGGACGAGTTATAGTGGTGAAGGGGTTGCTCTCCACATCCGTGCAGTCCTGTACCTCCGCAGACAATGAACAGAGGCAGTCCCAGGCAATGTGCCTGTGCAGGAAGGCTTTGGCAGAGCCACAGGGAGCCTGGAAATACAAACTCCTGTGTTGCTGGCCAGGGTCAGGTGGAGCCTTCCCAGCTGTCAGTCCAAGCAGTCATACCAGCAGAAGGTCCCTGGCTGAATTGCACCTGCACAGCCAAGATGCTCAGGTGAGAGTGAGCACCTCGCTTCTCATGCCCCCCCCAGGGGGCAAGACACTGTTTAACCTTCAAAGGGGAAAAAATCAGGATCCTGACCTTCCAGTTCTGCTGTCAGCAGCGCTGAACGCCAAAATCCTCATCCGACTCCTTAGGGAGAAGAAGGTGGCACTGAAGGAGCAAGAAGGGCAGCAGTAATGGGAACCCACCCCCTATAAACCATCCAAACCCACTCTTACCAGTTAAATGATTTCGCCACCTGAGAAACTAGTTTCACTGAGGAAACAAAAGTATTGCCATATCCTAAAACATTCACTCATTCAGAGATGAACAGGCTGGCTTCTGAAGAGAAGGTTAAGCATGTGACACACAAATGTCATACCATGCCCTCTGTAATGGCTGCCGAGGAAGGCAGCACTGCAGTTGATTCATTAGGTTAAAATTAGTTCACCAAAGGATGGGGGAGACATGCATTTCACAGATTATTCTTTTGAGATCTAACTGTAATGACAGATGAGACCATTTAAAAACTATCTCAGAATCTGAGCCTAGCAGGACTACTTACAAAAAAACTCAAGATAATATAAGGAGGATCACATTTTCTGTTGAATTCTACAGGACTCAGCAGAAACATGGCTCCCATTTCTATTCTTCTTTACCGGTGATTCAATTCAGCTGCTTCTTGACTGTATTATGAATTTAAAAAGCAAATAAAAAGCAAAGAACACCTCACAAATATGGCCAAAAAAAAATCACTACTTTCCTCCCAGATCTGGAACACAGGCTTTCATTCAAAGGGTTCCCAACCATTTTTGAATCATTTTTGTTTTCTACAAGCATACACTTAGGAAGATACAATGCTGTCTGAGAGATGACCCCGACTGCCCCTTTGAAACAGGCTTACAAACAATGAAAACAACAAAAGCACATTAACAACCAGAAGCAGGGTTCATTATTTGCAGGCATTACTGAGAGTCGATGAACACTGATAAAAAAATGAGTAAATGAGGCAACCAAAGCCCAGTGTATTACTAAGTGACAAAATAAACCTTTAAAACCTTGATTTTCAGGCCAAACCCTATTTTTGGGTTGTTGAAAGTAGCCAACCAGCCAGTAGCAGACTAAGATGTGCATGGTGACCAACCGCTACGTTGGTTCGCCAACATCCATCACACGAATTGATTAAATATAGTCTGCATCAGTCATTTAATAGAGGAGAAATAAAGCCATTGTAATAGAATATAGTTTGCAGGATCAATACTTCCTGCTAAGGAAATAAATGTTTCAACAACACCTTGATATATACTTCTCTCCAGTACCCTATCCACGTTCTGGTACTTAGGTGGCAGTGGGAAATTGTTAACCTTGCTTTTCAGAGATTCTGAAAACCATACAAAATCCAGCTGTGACATCTAAGCCTATATGAAGCCAGACAAATCCTCTTCCCCACTCAGGGGGCTCTTGGAGAGAGAAAACACAGTACTGAAACACCAGGCAGCTACAGATGCAGGATGTTGCCAGCCTGGTCCACACACCACAGCAGAGCTCTGCATTGGGAACACTACGTGGGATTATGTGTCGGCTCCCCCATCTACTCAAAAAGCATCCAAGGATGCAAACCCTGCAAGATTCAGGTGAATGGCTGTCCCAGCAGTTGACTTCTCTCTCTAAAATTTCATAGCATGGACTTGACCTGAAGGAAGTGAAAAGAAGGAGGCAACAGCTTTAGCTCCTTAGTTTACCTATGGAGCAGCAAAGAGAGTATAGCATCAGCAATCCAAAGCCCTGCCGCCACAGCAGTGAGGGGAAAGGAAGGTAAACATTTCATTTCCATGCCATTCTTCAAAAAAGAACCTAGCAGTAAGGCAAAACTATGGTGGATACGGTGCCGTGAACATAAGTAACATAAAAAACCCTACAGGCTTATTACAACCCCCCCTAGTTTTCAACATACACGTAGCTTTCTAGCCATGCACTGGAAAATTAGCTTTATGTCCAAAAAAAAAAAAAAA
>VYXH01008241.1:109658-148059 GCA_013397275.1 Burhinus bistriatus
AAAAAAAAAAAAAATCCAACAAACCAGACGTAACTGTGGAGACCAAGCCCCTACATGAAAAAGTGAAATTTAAGAGCTTATGACTTGCTTGGATACAGCAGAAAAGTGAATGAGTAAAACAGGCCTGTTCTGCTCAGTCACTCTCACTTGTAATGGCTGTATGCAGCTTGCCAGCAGCTCTTCCTCAGCCTTCGAGAACAGCCTGAAGAGCCTGTTCCAAGTGAAGTATAAAAAAGTTTGTCACTAGGTAGTTTTACAGTAAAGCAACTTCTGCTCTCTTTTGTTAGGTTATTTGTTTTTTTTAAACAAGTACAACAAGCAGAGACAGTTACAGGACAGAAAGCTGAACAGAGAGGGATTTTTGTGTTTCCGCAAGGAAATCCCTATTCAAATATATGCTAAAATACAGCACTCTCAGAAATCTTTGTGCGATTTCTAGCCATTGTCAATGTTGGCACCACTCACAGATAATGCAGCGAGGAGGAAGGGACACCTCGAAGGTGATGCTCAAACCCCTCCCCTATGCAGGACCTCTCCTGTGCCACACTCAGGGAGCTCTGCCTTTGTTCAGTCTAGTTCAAATAGCTCGAGCAACGCGGCTTCCACCCCTTCCCGCCGGGGATTACTCCACAGTCTAACAGATCTTACTAGCTGGAAGTGTTTCTGGATTTCAGCCTACATTTTCTGCGCTGAATTTTATCCTGTTACTCCTAGTCGTGCTGCTTGGACCACCCAAAAAACCTCTTTTCCAAACTTGGATATTTATACCCCTTGAGTGCAGGACTGTTATTTTTAACATCGCCCTGTTCCTTCACCTTCTTTCTCTTTCATTCAGACAAACCATATGTATTTAATCCTTAATCTTTGTTCTCTTCTCTAGTCCATTAATCACCTTTGTTGCAGCTGTCTGAATTCCCTACGATTTGCCAAAGTCTTTCTGGTAATGAAAGCCCCCCACACATATGAACCTTGTATCTCCTAAAGCTCTGTCTGATAAAAGACATGGACTAATACGCATGTACACAGAAACACACCAGACGTTTTCTAAATTCATTCTTTTTATAGAAAGAGCTTAGCCTCTTTCAGGCAGGAAGCAAAAGACATTTGTCTTTTTAAGTCCCCTAACAGAGGTAGAAAAGTAACATACTGTACTTTTTTTCAGATAAGAAACTGCCTGACTCCCAACTGTTTTCCATGATTGCTCATTCTGGTTTGCAAAAGCAGTGTATTTATCAATGCCTTCCTCTTCCAGTTCTTTAAGGAAGCTCATGTGGAGACTTCAAGTTCTGGTTTTCAGAAATTGTTCGACTCGCCTTCAGAAACGGTTCAGTGAGTGCTTAAAGTACCCTATACCTGCCCTTTGCCCTCTCCTTTGCCTTGTTTTTGCTATAAAAGCTGGGCAGGGAGACAGGTCACAGATAGGAACTGGGAAACCCAACTCAACATTCCCCTTCCTTAGCATTTTAGAATCTCAGGTTGCTGCTGGACAATAAAATAACGCAGAGAAGGGAAAGTTTCCTTTGGACCCCAGGGCAAAACTTCTGCCACCTTGATGTGGAAGTACATCTTTGCTCCACCAAAGACTATGGGCTGATCTTGGGCAAGTGTATCACTGATCTCTGTGCAGCTGCCACCTTCTCCCAAAATGGCCTTTTATATATAATACATACTTTAACATGTTTAAACCTGAATACTTTAACAGCTATTCAGTAACTACCAACCACTGCGGAATATTAACTTCCTAGCTATAGTTCGGGGTCAGATATATTATAAAGATCTTGATTTTGTAGACAGATAAATACATGTGACTTCAAGTTCTACTCTACTGCAGCAAGAATAGGAAAAAATGGGGGAAAAGAGCACGTACCACATCCAAATGCACTTTAAACTGAACACTCACTTACTGCAAGGCAGGGCAGCGGGAGAAAAGTCCTTGCAGGTTGATGGCACCTACCTGTAGGCAAGTTCTCTGCTCTAGCAAGACAACTGCTGAGTATCTAGCATTAGAAGTTATTTTATTCCTTGCAAATGCCTAGGGCATTTTCATAGCGGGGGGGGGGGGGCATGTTCAAATAGCCACTGAAAACCCTTAGTATTGGTTTCCCTTTTCTAGTCTATTTGTATGCTTACACTATCCAACACACGTTTTTATTCCGAAGTTAAAGGTCACCCGAAACTCTTCCTCACTTGCTCGCTTCGTACCAACAAAACATGTACATGCAAATATCCTGAGCATAAAGAGAAACTCTTAAAGTCATTATAACATTATTTGTACCCTGAAGCGAGTCATAATTTGTATGCATCCTGCCAAGTACTTTCTGTCAAAGCTAAAGTAATTATTAGGAAGTATGAAAGCAGGTGTCACTTCTGGCAAGTTATAAGATGGCTTTATATTCTCAGTTGCAATGGGATATAAATGATCCCTAAAAAGAGCATAGCAGGCTATTACTTTACATCCAGTATATATGTGAAACATAACAGTTGCTGCCTGTGCTTTTTTTTCCTCTTTGGTATTTTAATTAAAGATTCAAGCTCCTAAAAGACAAAACCTAAAAATATGTGCAAAATCAATCCCATTTTGCATAATTTCTATTTAGTTTCATAACCAACTGTCAAGCCATCTGACCCTCATTTGCATGTGCTATAAGGCAGACAGCCGAGCTCGCTTCCACCACAGTGAGACACATACTCTGTCCCTGCTCACTCCCACGTACAAACCTCCAGCTTTTCAGATTAATCTCTGCTACAGCACTTCAGGACAGAGGGGACAGTGATTGTTGCGATTACAGGGATAAAACTTTTCCAACTTGGGTGCCTAAATTTAAATGCTGAACTCCATCATTAGGCATCTGAGTAAGCTGCTAGTGTTTCAAAGGTGCTGGGCACCCAGCATCTTCTACGTGTTTCTGTCAAACTTGCCAAAAAGAACATCTGCTTTTAATTAATTCACCAAGAGCTGGAGGTACGCAGGACCTTTGAAAGCCATCCCACTTCAGTCCCTAAATAGAAATCCAGGTGCCTACCTCTAGGCAGTCAACTTTTAAAATGTTGAAAAAGAAAAAATAGCATTATTAAATAAATAAATATATTAAAAACACATGCAGATATACCCAAGGCCTTTGGATTCTTGTTCCATACTTGACATATGACATGATGTAAAAGAAAGCAGATCTGATTTTGTCGGAAAGTAGCATTTCATGCTGTAACTGGAGTATGTTCATTGCTAATAATTAACATAATTACAATAAGGAAAGGCATTCAGGGAAACTTTCTTCAAAAGTTGCTCCTCTTCCTTGGATAAGCAACCAAGCAAACCAACCCCCAAAAGTGGTTGTACTTATGCTCAGAGTTTAGGGAAACTGCAAATTTACTAGTGTGTTTATTATGCAAGTTTATTTTATTTTTCTTTCATTCAGCCAGACACCCACATTCTTGACAGTGTGGAACTTGAAAGGATTTTTTTTTTATTTAAAAACTGCAAACAGAAGAAAAATACAGGCTACCACCTGCCTCTGCAAATCTTTCGTGTGTGCATTTGTGCTTCTGAGCACGATGCAACTGACTACCCTGTGAAGAATAATATTCAAACACAGCACCAATACTCCACACTACAATAGGGCACTCACTCAAAGGGCAACATGACAACGCGTGTTTGCACGTACATAAAATGCTGACCTGCATCAGGGACCAGAGATGCCATGCTGCAAGACCAAGAGATGCTCTCCCAGGGCTGACCAGCGAAGCTTCTGGCTCCAGAAAGGAGCGCTGCCTGCTGGAGTCAATGGAGAGACTCACTGGTCTGGGACTGCCCTATTTCTAAGAGAGACTTGCCAGGGAAGTGCATGCATGTATACGCATATGTTGTAAGCATGCAGGATCATGCCTATGCTTTGGATTAAAAAAAAATTACACAAACCAGGCCTACAGTACACACACAACACACAGCTAGTTTGTACCTCTGCAGGTAAGAAAGGTTGGTATTGCCACACCTAAATCCACGCAGTTTCAGACACTGTACTATGGCTCCAACTGAGCCACCAGAGGCACAAAAACCTCAGAACAAAGGAAAAAAAAATCCCATTATTAATGTTATTATTTTATTTTCTAAAAAACCAAAGCCTCAGACTCCAAGCAGGCCAAATCTTTGGGAGAGGGAGAGGGGCCTGTGGAAATCCAGAAATACATTTATGGAAGTTCTACATCAGGCTCACGTAATGACAAAGGATAGGACAGTCCTCCACAAAGGTCTGGTTTCCACCAGGACCAGGAGGGCACCTGGCCCTGCCCTGCCTGCAGCTTCCTGAAGAAGCTGCAGTTTGCTTCATCAAGCAAGCTGTTACTCCTGCTGTCATTTCAAAACTTTTCTCACCATAAGCCCTGCTGGCATAGTGACCACATGGGCCACCACTTCCCCGCCACACTGCACCCCCAGAGCTGGTGCTGCCTCAGGCCTTGGCGTGAGAGCTCTCCACAGCCAGGGTGGCACTGGAGGACTTGTCCCATTGATCTTCATCTGCAAAAGTCGCATCTTGACTGTCATGCACAGCCCACTCACAGGCACACAGGCGACCATCACCACCTCCTCACTCATAGGAGCCCCAGCAGGCTGCAACTAAGCTCGCTCTGTGGCCGTGCTGACGCAGGCTAATCCCCGCACCTGCTCCAGCAGCATGTTGAAAATGGGTTTGAATCTTTGCAAACAGGCAGTTGTTCCTCACACCCATCAGCAGCAGCCACATCTTGCTGCCACTCACATCGAGGCAGGGACACGGAAACCTGACCTGGTGAAGCAGCCAAAGCCATTGAGCTCCAGCAGCGTACCAAGCACACGCTCCTTCCACTCCTCCTCACGCCACGTCTCAGTGCCTCTTTGTGATGCATGTGGGAATGGGAGCTGGGTACAAAGCATATCTAGCACGCTCCCTCTGCTTGCTGCAACAGGACCTGTCTTGCACACCCACCCTGCCCTTCCCATGGCACGAGTGACCTGTCAGAAGCATAAAGGGGTTACAGGGATGGTTTAGGGGGAAGAGAGGTTGGTCTTTACTTGATACACGAAGCAACTCCTTGACATAGTGCATGTGTGAGGGTTGTGCACGTGCCTGCCCAAGTGTGGAGGGGGAATCCATCTCACTGCCAGGGATGCCTCCTTCCCTCACTTCAGTTTGGACCTACGGCTACAGCTCTTACTTACACTTCGCGGGGACTGCAGTACAGTACAATCAGAGACTCTGCAACCTTATCAGATAACCACTTTATGGGCATGCACACAAGCAACAAGAGCTGCACATTGCCCACCTCACTCAGGAGGAGGCAGCTGAGATGCCCGCCAGCAGCTCTGCCCTGGCTCATCTCTGCCACTGAGAGCCTGGTCGCTCCTCCTTACACACAGCTCTGCAGCCTTCATTGCAGCTCTATCCGGAGAGACCAGCCGATGGACCGGCAGTCCCCACCTGGGTGACTTTTGCAGGAGACAGCTGCGCTCTGGATTCACATAAGAAGGCTGGAGACCAGCCACCTACCCACACCCTGCTCCCACTATGGCTCCCCCAGGCTCCAGGAGCTGGCCGGAAACACCACCACTATTTGTTTTTCTTTGACATTCCCAAACTAAGCAAAAGAAAAGAAAAGCAGTGGAGCAATAGGAAGAAGCAGGGAAGGCCATTGCATATTTATTTGTCTTAAATTATGCTTGGGAGAGCATTAGGCACAACAAGCCATCACTCATCGGAGCAGGTTTCTGCTGTGTGTCAAAGCGCGGCACTTCATTAGAAGCACTAACTGGACACTGGCAAGACATGGGTCTCTGCTGCTCCCCTCCTCCACTCCCGTTCTGATTTCATCAAAACATTCTTCTTGCATTGCTTTGGTTATCTCTTGGAAGGGGAGATATTTTTTTTAAGTGCATGGGACAGTATGATACTTGAGGACTTAACAGCAAAGCCTTTACCCAAAACAAACGTACCTCCAGTAAGAAACTTCTCTGTTGAATGCTTGGGTGAAGCACAGGAGGTCAAACACGTGTGCAGCTCTTCAGCCCCATGTCAGAGAGAAAACATGGCGGTGGTGGGATGTGCTAATGCAATCCCCTGTGCTTTGGGTCCCTAGGAGCAGGGGACTGCAGGCTGAGAGGTGGTTCCTGGCGCTGGCCTCCAAAGACCAGTAATTTTGTCTGGGAGGCAGCAGGACTCTGAAAAAGTCTTGCACATTATCCCCAAATGGTTTCCTTGATGAAATGTCTGCACATCATGTGAGGAAACCAGCAAACATTTCTACAAGTGTCCCACTAATGGGCTGTTACCAGGAGGATGTGTTGCTCTGGTGACACCAAGCTGATGGTGAGAGCCCTGATACACAGGGCTGGACTGTGCCAGTAAAAGCAAGGAGACAGCGCTTGGGTTTGATTTACTTGAGGGAAAGTGCTCTCCAACGAGGTCTGGGATGGAAACAGGGCTGCATTTCATAGGTGGAGAGGTGGCGACCCTTTAGGAAGAAGCCTTGATACCTACAACTGAAATAAACCCAGCTACAAGCTGACGAGGCTGATTTGAAAGCCTTGACACCTAAAGCAAAGACACCTAAGCATGCTCTTCTGGGCACTTCTGCAAGCGCTGCTGCCCTGACTTCTCATGCCACAGGCTTGTGTTGCACAGCCCCACAACCAAAACACGTGTGTTTTGTGCTACAGTACCCTGTCACGCAGGGACAGGCATGAGAAACACTCTTTGCAGGGAGACTGAGAAGCATCACTCGTCTTCCCTCTAGTGCCAAAAGGAAACAGCAGAGAGCTGCTGACAGAACAAGGACATCACCCTCGCCGAGGGTATTCCTAAGGGTGCATGTGAAAAATCGCAGGCGTGACCCTATTTTCCCTGCACCTTACTACCCCGAAAACACTCAGAGCAGCCACTTTGAAGGGGCTAATCCACCCACTCTAGTATTTCTGGTAATGACTCACAAAATCCCACACAATTCTGATACCATTTTCTTGATAAAACCAGCTGCCAAAATGAAACTATACATTTGGTGGTTTTAAAAAAAAAAAAAAAGGANNAAAAAAAAACAGAGGAAAAAAATGCGGTGGAACATGAAACCGACAGTCAGTGTGCGGTGCGAGAACAAAGCTGATCGCTACGCACAGACCCTCTGCAGACAGGGGTTTGAAAGATGGGCTCTGCAGCCTGCCACCAAGAATTTGCCTTCTTGTATGTTGTGACTTACACAGATGTTCGCATAATTTCTTGCATATGGACAGCAAAAGGAGCATTCATTTCAAGAATGACGTGATTGTCTGTGTGGTAAGGATAAGAAGGGAAAACTTTCAACATGTATCCAATGATACAGCTAAATGAGAAGCCAAACTGTTCCCAAATGCACTCAAAGGGCTTCTCATGAAGTCAATGACAAAATTCAGATGAGATTTCATAGCGCTCTTTCTTCCTCTCGTTTAAAAACCCAAATTAAATTACACTCAAGCATCTTACAATGAGATTCAGGAGCACAAAACATATCAGAGCATCACAGTGTTCACTTACCACATTTACTAAGCTTGCTCTGAAAAATGTTTTGACTATTTATAGAGAAGCCAAGGGGGAAAAAAAATGAAGATGCTTGCTGGGCTGCTGGGTTTTCTTTTTGGCAGACTTCATTTGAAAGCAGCCAAATTCCCTTCTGTTTCTGTAAGGCAAAGTAACAGAGCACTGGGTGTGCTGAGGTCACAGAAAGAGAGTACTTACACTCATGCTTAAATTTGGGACAGCCAGGTGCTTTACTGAACTCCTGCTTAAGCCCTGCCTTAAGGAGAGATGCTTCCCTCAAGGTGCTCTTGAGCAGCCATTGCAGGACTCCATTCCAAAGCCTACTGCAGGTTAGCGGCTGACATTTCGCGTGCTTCAAGGGATCTAAGATCATGGCACGGGAAACGAAAACACCTAGCACTTCTTTCAGGGGCCCAGTGCCCCACAGGATGGAGCTGTCACACAGCACCAGTGAACCGGGAAGGGACGCTGGAGTAAATTCAGCCTTGTGATAAGTAAAACATATACAGAAATTTTCATTTGGTCCATTTTCACAGCGGAAAAGATAACAAATTTGTGTTCAAATAGCTGGCTGGAGAGAACATGCAGCATGTGAAGGCCAATGCCAAAAAATTCCAATTAATTTGATTTATTTTATTTGGTTTTTTTTCTTTCAATTCAATATACTGAAAGAATTCCTGAAATGAAACAAAACTTATGTGAGGAAAAAAGCGGGTAAGGTAATTTCAGAGATACTTTCTAGCAACACTTAGAAAGCACACATCTGTCCAAAATAAAACAGACTGCAAATGGCTCTGAGAGTGCGTTTACATGTCATCCTCCCTATAACGGCATTATTATCACCGGAAACCTCAAGTATTCTCCTACCTTCCTTCTCAGCTGGGCAAAACAACAGGTCTTAAGAGCTGCCATTGGTTCAGGGAACAAAAAGACCGTGAAACTGCACTGTCAGCTGCTTGTAACATGTCGCCCTCCCCTGTATATTGCTCTAATCATCTGAGCAGCCAGAGTGCAAGAACTCTACATCACCTCCTCATCCTGATGCTTTCTAAACCAAAGAGTAAAAACATAAAAAGTAAGACAGCAGAAGGGAGTCACTTTGGAAAGTTGAGCAGCACCAAATAAAACAGGCTAACCTTCCTTCGGCAAGGCGGAAGATCTGTGTAACACTTTTTCCTCCTACTAAATGTATTTATTCTTAAAAATCGATTTCCTCTGTCACTATTGCTGCACCTTGCTCAGTGGTTCTGAGAAACTGCATGGAAAAATCACGTTACACTTGTTAAATAGACCCTACAGGGCCATACCACCAGTGCATACATCAGCCCAAAAGGCAAGCCTGCCAAAGTCATGCTGTGCGTATCATCACTAAACCCAAGACAAAATGCATATTTGGCTGTATCATAGCTGATTTGCATAGCTTTCCATTGGTTTCATACAACCTTTTTACAAAATGCCAATTTACTTCACTTTCCTACAGCTTATAATCAGTGTGAGGTACTTACAGCTTTTATGCAAGACAGATTTAGTAGTTAAAACATTAAAAGATGTAATTAAATGCTTTTTGGAAATAGAACATAGCCTTCAATGTGATGACATAAGGCACAGGACTTTGACTGGGACACAGAAGTGGTAATGTCCCTTTGCAAAGGTGCAGACCTCTCTCTCTCTCCCTCACAAACTGAGTGCTGCACAGCTTTTTCTGTTTTTTATCTGATCTGCAAAAGCAGAAATATTTGCTTGCAAACTATGAAGGGCCTGAATCCAGTTACTGAGTACACATCTCACTCACATTGATATCAGAATGGATGGCTGCCAGTTTAGTGTCTTGGCTGGCATTCAAACACGCCAATTGCTGAGGCTCCTCTGATTCAGAGTTCACGATTTTAAAAAAAAGGGGAAAAAAAAAGTCCCCGAACACGAAACAAAAAACCCTTCACAAACATTTCTGAGATGCTACTGGGCTAACTTTCCCCCTCTCCTCTTTTGTAAGCTCAGTTTCTGGAAGCAAACACATACAAGTAGCGCTCTCTGTCAAGACAAGCAGCTAGGGAGTTTGGACTTTGTCTCCAAAGCTACGATACAACGAACATTAGATCTTTCCCAGCCAAGCAATTTTCACACGTGTACCAGGGGCCAGCCCTCATTCAAGTCAGCAACGGAGGAAAAGATCTGTTTACACTTCCATATCTTAACTTGAAGAAAAAAAAGGAGAAAAAAAAGAGAAAGAAAAACTTGAAATGTTCTGACACAGCCGGGTAACAGGGAACGGAAAGGCTGCCTGCCTTATACAAACCTCTTTTTTCCTTCTTTTTCCTCCCTACTAACTAGCAAAATCCACCAGGTTCAAAGGCAAGCCAAGAGCTCCTTGAAGTCCCCCTGCTCCCCAACACCTCATCTCTGAGCACGTTACTTGATGCGGCTGGCACGCTGTGCGAGCCCTGCTTTCTCTGGCACAGCAGCAGACGCTGTAGATCAGGCCACTTAGACATTTCAATTGAACTTGACAGGTGTTGGTTAATAGGCTCTACAATACATTTGGGATGGGCCGTCTGGAATTGTAAAACGGTTTATTACGACAGTTTAATAAACCCAGTGCAGAAGACAGTTCGGTGCATTATTTTCTAAGAAGTGACCAAAATCTGAACTGTTTGGCAATACACATATAACCTATAACTAACTCAATTACTGGCGCGTGCGTTCATATAGTATCTGTATGACTAGCAGACAACTGGACCCAATCCTGCCGGTCAGTCTGGGAACCTCTCTGCTCCTTGCAGGATCAGTCCTCCATGTATTACCACAAGTCACAGAAATCAGGTATATGCATTCAGTGACAATTGCTTGGACTAATTATTAGAAAATTCAATTTATGCTAATTTGCCTGAGGGGAGGGGAGCATAAAATTAACTTGACACATTTATTTAACTTTTTACAGTATTATTATTATTTAAAATTTATGACAGTATTATGCCCAGAGGCCCCAGTCAGGATCAGGATCCCACTGTGCCTGACATCCCACTGCATGTGCATGGATGTCCTACCAGCATAACTTCGAGGGAAAGGCCCTGTCCCTGCAAACTGCTTGCCCCAAAGACTGGAAGCGAGGCCATGGAAATTAAAAGTGCATTAGTCTTGCTGAAGTGGAGCAGGTGCATTAAGCCACCACATCTTACCATGCACTGGCAGCCCACACCAAAAAGGCTCCTATTTTGGAAGAAGGTGACAGTTGAGTCACTTTTGTTTTTACCATTAAACACGCAGACGCAAACATCTCCTCCTACCTCCTGCTGCCTCTTCTTGCTTCTATCTTATAAACAGGACCATCATCCAGTGAATGCAAAACTCACATGTGGGGTGAAAGGCCCCAGAAAAGAGAGAAGACGTGTCAGTAACTGAATTGGGGAATTGTCAGAATCTCACCTTTTATTTTAGATGCACAATGTGTAACAACGCAATTTATCCTTGCAGTGAACTTTGAAGGGTACTTGCCTGAGAAAGGCAGCTAGCTGTTACACCTGCCTTCATTTCTGGACATACAAAAGCCAACCCTGAAAGGTCACCATTTGGACAACCGTAACCCCTCATCGCCCTTGAATAAATCGGCCTTTTTATTTCTATCCAAGTGTGCTTAACTCCATTAAATAATTGTTATCAATATTATCATATTAGTCAATATACTATACTATCATTATTTTAACTGAAACATTCAAATATTTTACAATATTTAATCAGAAGAAGGGAAAATGGGAGCTCTTCTGAGTTAGGGCCTTAAAATTAAACTCTTCAGAGTACTGGCTGTACTGACATAAGGTACACAAAAGAGTGAAGAAGGAATTGCTGAGAAAGGGAATGGTGCCTCTAGAAGTCATTAGAAGACCATCAGAATTAGAAGAATATTAGGATTAGAAGACTATCTCTTCCTCTGGCTCTTTGAAGGTGTTTTAGAAAAGAGCCTTCCATACCGTACGCTCTTTGTGTTTGCTGGGGCTAAAGGGTACCACACAAAAGTAGGGTGGTCTAACTTTCAAGAAACTTCAGAGGCTCCTCAGCTCAGGGGCAGGGGAGATGTTAGCAACATGCTCCACTCCCCCATCTTCCCCACGCCACAAAAGACCGAAGATTAGCCCATATAAGCAGAGAAAAAATGGAAACATTGGAAAAATAGTCACTTGAGTGAGCTGTCCTCACAACCTCGTTTCAGCACAGCATTTCAGGAGGGGTGAAGACAGGCAAACTCACCTTTAAGGCTGCTCCTCCACAGCTAACTTGTCTCTCTGTGCCCAAACACCACAAAGACTCTGGAGCAGATTTAAACCCCAAACTCACACACTGGTGCAGCAGGTGGAGTAAGCACTTTTCCAGAACTGCAGGGTTTGATTTCAAAATGTAAGTTGGGTCAATGTGTCTCCTGCTATCCTACTTTCATCTGCTTCTCTTTCTGCTGCAGTTCACTGGAGCTGTTTCAAGGTCCCATTAAATATGTCAAGCCTTTTACATGCAGCTGCAACCTTGCAGCACAAAGCGAAATGGAGGCAGATGAAAGAAAAAGAAACCATCATTTAGCCACACACGAATTCTGTATATTTTGCATATCACTCCTAACACGGACTGGCAGCCCACACCAAAAAGACTTCTGTTTGGGAAGAAAGTGACATTTGAGTCACTTCTGTTTTTATCATTAGATATGAAGACATCAAACATCACCTCCTGCCTAACACGTCCTTTTCTTGCTTGTATCTTATGAACAGGGCACATGTTTCTGTGGTCCTTTAGGGCGCTGCCTGCTTGACTCAGCACTGTGACATCGTTTGGTGCGTGCAGATCGTCCTGTAACTGATGGAGTGTGTAAGATGCCACCCAAAGCTCTGCTGAGCTGCCATCCTGGCAGGATGCAGTACCACTCCAATTTTGAATACCGGAAAGGTGCATAAGGAACAGGTCTATGAAATGCTGTTTCTGCTGCCAGCAGAAAGCACCGGCTTTGCTTGCTGCTACCCATCCCCCCTTTCACACTACTATTTTCTGCTGAAGAAGAGGTACCTGAACTGTGCCGGCTTTTCCCCTGTGGGCTGTGCTTTGCCTATGCTAGTCCCATGAATGAGACACTTTTGCTTAGATTATACAGTGAGATGAACTTCTTGGAAGGGGGAATTTAGTCCTTTTAACCTTTTACTCCTTCTAATGGTTGGCTCTAGTCTTTTTAAATCCCAAAATAACAACAACATCCACTCTTTGACAACCGGCCTTTATCAGGCTTTTAAAAAAAAGAAAAATCAAATTAACCTGCTTACTTCAAAGTCATGCTCTCATAATTTTAGCTGGCACATCATGAACAAATGGTCTAGAACTAACCTCAAACAGTCATCCGGAGAAAAACAACATATTTTCCCATGTCATCACCACTATAGCACATACTAACCACAACTATTCAGCCTGTCAATTTTCAGTTTATATTATGATAACTTTACCTAAAAGCATTTTGTGGTTCAAAAACAGCAAGTGCAATGCCAAGGAAAAATTTGCTGAACTGAAGAGCATGGCAGCGCTGGTGTGAGGAATATGCCTTCTGCAGAATGGGAAGCAGAGTAAAAAGAGATTTCACTGGGACAACAGACTTCTCAGAAATTCCCCAAAATACTGCTTCAGGTTGGCTTAATCCCACAGGCTAATCATGGTAGGTTGTGTAGAAGGAGGCTTAGTTTGGTCCTCAGGTGGTGAATTTTCCACAAAAATCTCCAAGAACTGTGATGAATGGGAAAAGGAACACAATCTTTTTTACTTGCATTAGCAGCTCCACTTCCACACATAGGAAGGTTTTTAACGTCCACTGAGCATTTAAGAGAGGTAAAAAAGTAGAGATTCATGGGAGTTTAGACAGGGAACTATGTGAGAGGGACAAAAGCAATGCATTTTAAAAGGACTTTAGCAAATACACTTTCAGCCATGCAATCTCTAAGATACACAAGGAACCAAGCATTATACAGTCTTCAGTTACTTTCCTCATTTTAAGGAGGACAAAGGCAAACGTATCATTAACGAAGCACTGTGGTTCAAATTCTATACTAAAACCCCCTTGACTTTGACAATCGTACGCCCACACTCAGGCTTCAAAAATCTTCTCATTCTACAATGCTGCCTGTATCATCACTCCAGAAGCAACGAGAACTCACTGCATCACTCCCCAGTGATCTGGGGCAAGGAGAGGATGGTTGTGACTGCAAGAACTTTAGCTGGATGCTTAGGTAGGGACAGCAAACCAAACTAAAAAAACCTAAACCAAATGAAAACAAACAAAAAAACTTTGAGAAACAAAAAAAACTTGAGAAACCTATGAAAACACTCTGCAACCTATGGTGTAACTCTCTTCTTTGTAGTCATTTGCCCAAAGCTGGGCGACAGCGGCACCATGCAGGTTTCCATAATAAATTAATTGGCAGCTTTGCTTTTGTGGGTTGCAAGAGCAGTCTGAGCCACTTTGCTTTGATTGTACCTTCCCTGCCCCTTCTCCTCAGCAGCACTGTGACTTCCTAAGGTGCAGCTTAGACACACCAGGGCAGCTTTACTCCTGGGCATGAATGAGAATGCATATCCCCTCCTTGGTTTTGGTGGGAGACACACTGAAGGTGACATGCTGTCCCTGAGGCCAGTCAATTTCAATACTGGCTGGACTCTAAATAAGCCCCCTTTAAAGGGCTGCTCCGAACCCAGGCATTGCTCCCCCCTCCTCACTTTTTATGAACTAGGAAGGATGTGTGTGACTGTGTCCTCTCTGGACAGATCTTCTGCCTGCAAGGAAGAAGGAAATGGTAAGAAAGGGGCAATGATAGGGAAAAATGGGTAGGAGCCTTGCAACTGAGCTTACATTTATTTCAAAAGTGAGTGAGTGGTTATCCGACTGCGGTGCCTCACACCCAAGACTTACAGTCTGAGACACAAGTTTGAGCAGATCTTCCATGATCTCACGGTGAGTCTGAGAGAGACCGCATCCAGCACTCACAGAATACATAGCTGCGTTCCTCCATTGCTCTGACAGCGATTCATGTCAATGAATGTACTGCTGCTAATAAGCACTGAGCTCCCACTCCAGATGCCAAAGCCGTGCTCTGCACAAAGCTGGGACTGTGTGGTGCCCAGGCACAGCTTGCTATTAGCTGTATTTTCCCCTCATCTCATGGAAGCTTTAAGGGAGCCACTAGGAGAAAAGCAGTAGCATTGCAAGTTGTGTTCAACCACTCAATAAACTAACCTCAATTTTTTTATGCAAGTTCAGCAGTTCTACTATGGGATCCCAGAAAGCGTAAGACATTCTTAATTTAGCAAGAACAACTGCATACTATGTCAACTACTGAAAATCTGAGTGTACAGCAGAAAATGTTTTGAGTCAACAGACTGAAAAGCAAGGCTGCTGGATTTTTGTTTGATTTTACAGCATGTTTGACGTTTTCAAGATGAGACTTAAGAAGATGTAGTATCAGATTTGAAATCTTACTGCTCTGCTTGAATATTTCATTATTTTCAGACTGTGCAATATGCTTTAGTTCGATTTTAGGGTTTTTTTTTAAATATAAAAACCACGTTTCACAGCTGAGGCCTTATAATGTTCACGGTACTTAAATACGTACCTAACTTTAAATTAGTGAATCCAATTGAAATCAAAGGGATAAGGGGGTGTTAAAATGGTAAGTGTGCCCTGAAGTGCTGTCCTGAACAGGAATTAGACTTGAGTATATGATTAGGTATCTCAAAAGTAGGTCTTCCTTGTTTAATAATTAACACAGAACACAATATACCTTGTGTATCAAAGGGTATCAAAAGTCTTGAGGAGAAAGACTGAGCAGAGAAGAACTGGAAGCCTCTGGGCATAAGATATGATTGTTTTATTAGAGGGAAGATTAACACAGAGGCTAAGGATAAAGCTGAAAAGCAAAACGAATATGAGTCAGGAAAGTTGTTCCAGATGGCAGAGCCATGTGGGATGTGACTCCACCATCTACGGTGGAAATAAAAAGGAAGAAATGAAAACTTAGTGTTGAGAGAGCATATAGGACTGACAGGAAAATCAGAAACAACTGAGAGTAGTACAAGGAAATTGAAAGCAGAGTGATGAAATGAGGCCTTCAGAAATTTTGAAGTGCAGCAACACCACTTCAATCAGCCAGTACAATAAAGGTTCGGTCACGTTGCTTCAGATACACCTAAACATCTCAAAGTTTCAGTGCCTGTCCACAGCATATTCCCCCTCCTTTGGTCAAGACATGGGGTTTGATATATCACCCGGAAAACTTCTTAGGAGCACCTCCCATCATGTACTGAAGGGACAGATGATTTGCAGTATCCCATTACTGCTGCTTCCACCCCTGCTGATATGTCCAACATCATAAATGAGTAAAACAGAATTATGTCAGATGGTGTCTTGGACAGCTTAAGACTAATGGGAAATTTTAAAAAGTGAAAATTAGGCTGAATATGATATAAGACTTATTAACAACTCCTTAAGGGAAGTGGAGGAAGCCATGAGGTCTGGACACTGGGAACTTAATAGGGCAAAACAATTAAAAATGCATTGCAGGGAACTGTCCCGTCTTGTCAAGAAAACTGACATGGTGCAATCTACATAAACAGGTCTTCTGCACCTCTTTCTTCAATGCAAACAGGAGGTACATGAAAATAAAAATAAAAGAATAATAAAGTACGAGCTCATAGACGAAGATTTGAAACTATTCTAGTCAAATTCCCTCTGACTCAAAGATGGGATTTGCAGCCAGAAGTTAGAGATGATCTTCCTGGACTAGTTGGGCACAACAGCCCAGACTACCATCTGCAAAATGACTGCAAAGGTAGGTTGATTTGCAAGCCAATGTACACACTCTCCAAAATCTCCATTCTCCTCCGCACACACATAGACAGGCACATTATGACCTCTTTGGTATGGAGAGTCTTTGTATTACCATTTACATATTCAAATACCTAGCCAAAATGGGCTTTGACCAAGGCCTACAAACCTAATGCCATAATAGCAATAACAATGACTTCGATACGAGAGATTCTTATTAAAAAAGCAGAGAAGTACACACAACATATAAAATAATCCCTGAAAAATAATTTCACAGACACGTCTGATCTTAACTTTCTGTACCGATGGTCTAACCTAAAATCTATGAAGTCAATAAAAAGACTCGGAGACTTCAAAGCTGACTTTAGGCTACCGTATTTTTCCATGACTGATGCTTTCCAGTCATGTTCCTTCCCGGTCATGGCCTCTCCATTTCCAAGTAAGTGAACTTTAAATCTACCTAAACTAACACAGTTGAAAACAACTGGCCTGAAGGTAGTTCGAGAGTCTTGGTCTTCATATAATTATCTTAGCAGAAGCCACAGAGCCTGTGGTCAGGTGGCTACTTGTTTACCTGTCCCTTCTTCCCAGTGGAATGACGCTTACTTAAATATTCCTTTTTTAAAAAAAAAATTTCAATTTTCAAATCTCTTCTCTCTTGCAAAGTATAAACTCATTCTTCCAAGACACAAGATGAATCTGATTGCTTTAAACTATCTTGGCTTTATCTGGGTGCATAAATGAGATATCTAACTGCTACAGCCACGTACATCAACACACCAGACACAAAGTAGTGCTAAAACCCAGGCTGCAACTCTTGCATATCTTTCATGCTTATTCTTTTAGCCTTGAGGATGCTTTCTTGGTTAGTCAACTTGAAATCTATCTATTGTATATACAGTACTATTTAAAAACAGCACTCAAGTGTACAAGATAAACATGTACTCCCACTGAATTACTAAGCACAAGATAATAAATTTGCATCCCTGTGATTATTAGTACTACCGTGTAGCTGCCTTCAATGTACAGAGCAACACAAAATCAGAGCGCTGTGCCAAGTAAGTGAGAGGCCCTGTGCAGAAAAAGGCCAGCACTCTGGAGCCACAAACGAGCTGTGCAAGGGAGAAATTCAGCAGTCACCAAAACCAGGGCCTGCCAGATGTTAAATGTGTATAATGAGGACAAAGAGAGAATTGCTTCATGAGAATGGGAAGGCTCTTCCACTTGGGATACATGGAGAGAAGCCCCACAGTTACAGGGACAGGAGGCAGCTCTAAATTCGCATTTACTGCAGAAGTAAAAACATGAGCAGTGTGGAGGGGAAGGAGCACAAGAGCTTTGCCGAAGGTGCCCGGAAAGATGCAGAGTTCCTTGTGGCAGAGGAACCCAGCTCTGCGCAGAAGAGTGAAAACACTCCAGGAACATGAGGAAGGTATGCTCAGAGCAGCCAGAAACAAACCCACCACCAGGATTTCGAACTGTAAATTGAGTTGGAGCCCTTCTAGTAACACGTCCCATTCTACCAAAAAACAATGAGAGCAGGATTGATGCTCCGCACCTCTGCTGTCCCTCCACATTCACCTGTCTCTGCACCATTTTCCCTCTGGCATCCTCCAATAGCCCAGCCTTGTTCCAGATCCCGCCGCACTGGCCTGGCACATGGGCAAGGGCTGCCACGGCCTGCTGGATGCAGTGGTGGGGCTCGCTGCCGGCCACTGCCAAAGAGAGTTAGCAAGGGCAAAGCTCGGCTGTCTCTTCCCCCTCGGCGTCAGCACTAACTGATGCCTCTGACCTCCCCTGCCTGCTGAGTTTAGCAACAACAAAAAAATTTGTAGGAATCTTTGCGACTTCTACTTCCCACCAGATTTGGTGGGAATTAGCAAGACACTCAGTGTTACGGGAGTGGGGGAATGGGGATGGACAAGCAGACAGACAGACATCATCATCACCACGCACACCTCACTTCCTTGGAATCCAAGCTAAAAACACCCAGGCTCTGGAGCAGAAATACTCATGAAAACATTTCATAATGCTTTACCAAGGAGTGGTATCAGTATCATTATCTCCATTTTATGGCTGCAGCACTGACTGGTCATGACATGCCTCAAGTCACCCATCAGATAGCTTTTCCTTCTGGCTCTGCCACTACGTCTCCTGATTGCAAGTCTGTGCCCCACCAGTGGAGTCATCCCAAACCGCAGGCTGCAAGAGAAGAAAGGGCTGCAGGAGTACTACGTGAACATCTAAGCACCAGTTAGTCTCTTTGCAGACAGGAAGGAAAGAGAAGAATTTTAAAGGTACAATAGAAACCAAGAAATGCAATTCTCCTTCCAAAAGGCAACACCTGCCTCTACCAGGTTCAGTGCACTAGGTGCTGTAGATGCATTTCATGAAAAGGCAGCATAGGACAAGACTTACTGCAACCAGCATATGTCACAGCGGTGATTGTTTAAATTAAGAAATAAAAGCCAGAACCAAAATAGAAACCCAAAGAAGTCTGAGCAAGGGAGAAGGTGGGATCTGAACTCCAGCTTCCTGATCAGGCGCCTACTGTATCTGTATCATGACCTGAGCTAAACACTTTGATCCAAACACCATCAGACCTTAGCTTGGATTAGCTTTTGGCTCTACCCACTCTTCTCAGCCTCCTGAGGGAATGACTCTAAGAGACCCATGATGTTTCCACTGTGCTTCAAATCTAGCCATGCTTAGCATTATTTGGCCAAATCTTACCAAGGCTAAATTTTTACCGTTTTCTTTGTGACAGGATAAAGTAATTGGTAACCCATCAGGAATCATTTAAATGATTCATTTTTTTATGAAAACAATGCAATTTCCCTTGTCTTATCGCTCAGGTTTCAAATTTTGCAAATCAGAATTACTTCTTACCAAGGGAAGAATGTTCCTATCATTATTAAGTTGAATCTAAAAAATTTAGAAAATAAGAATTTACTTTTTAATGCAAGAAATTATATGAAAGAGCAGTGTGAACTGGCACTTTATTTCTCTAATTGCATACTACTACTCCTCCTCTCTATCTCCTCCTTTCTTATTGTTTTCGGGTGAAAGATCAAGGATACAATTTCTCCCTTTCTATACCATAAAACAGAGGGGAAGTAATGAGCCCAGCAAGACTTGACCTCTGCCATCAGTCTCCTACCTGTTGTCAGCCTGTTTGACATCAGCAGGGTAGAAACACCTCAGACTGAATACCACGAGCTCTCCCACACTGCTGTTATTACTAGTCTTAAGCCTGATGGTCCACACAGATAATTACATTTGTAGTGACAAATACTGCCTGAGATCAAAGTTTTTGCAGTGTTTGTTTTGAGCTGCTGCTTAGCTACCACTACAAGTTATTGCATATTAATGCAATATCAAAAAAAGTACCATGTGGTGATGCCAGGACACAGCATTGCCCTCATTTTGTACTTCCTTCATCATGGTATTGAATTCTCCTTCCTGGTACACCTTTGAAGTACATTAAAATAAATCAAGCGAAAGGATGCTATCAGAAAGTGAAGACTTTCAAGAACGCAGTGGTTTGATACATGGGAATAGTTCCCCAAATGAGTGCGCCTCTCACTCTGCTGCAAGCATGATCATACCGTCTGCTTTGATCAGACAGGTAGGCTGGATGAGAGCCACGTGTAGCATCTTCAAGGGTCAAATACTGTTTTAGATAAGGCACTGGTCTGACTAAGAGCCATGAGAAAGCCTCCTACAGTCTCCATTCCAGTAAGACAGTTTACAGACAAACAATCATCAATCTGCAACTCCTCATCCCCCACACCATCTTCGCCAGAACAAAAATGGAAAGACAAAAAAACACAGAACCAAAAAGAGATGTTTTAATATGAAAAATCTTTTCTATACCCAATCACTTTTTTTCCAGCACAATACAGGCATTGAGACTGCACTCATGTGAGAGCAATTTCAGTTTCAGCTACACTGATACCATACGAGCTTTGCACAACCACAATCACATAGTTTGCTTTGCTTTTTGCAACATTTTGAAGTCTTAAAGGAACGTTTAAAAAGAAATGCCTTCATTGAACTTAAATGCATTATGCTGTAAGCCTTAAAATACCAACCGTAACTCAATTAAGAACCATTTATCCTGCTTCCATTTGCTTTCCTGAAGAGGCAATCACCACTGCTTTAACCGTTACCTTTAGCACTGGTCTCATCAGACAATAGGTTTTGTGTTGGCATGGTGGTTTCCCTCTTTGACCACGGATAAACACCATTCTCTGCTGCTTCGAGGCTCTGGCCCTGACACGCCAGGCAGCCTTATGAGCATGAGGTTAACAAGCAGGATCAGAGCTCAAGTTTGTAACAGAATAAAACAGCTACTATAGGCCTACATGGGCCATGGGGTGCAAATGCTGGGATTCATACACTGTCAGTAGCGGCCCAGCCCTCTTTCATCTGCCGCTCTCCACTTTCAGTCCCAATGCAGTTGTTTCCGTAAACAAAGCTCTTCCTGCTCTTTTAAACCATTTTTATGCACTTAATGGGTGCAGATCTGGGAGTGAACTGGAAACTGCCAGTCTCAATCTGACCAAGGAGCAACATTAAATCTGCAATTCTGATTGAGTTGTCCTGTGAAAGTGTTCCTGGCAAGACCTTATTAGGCTGCTCAAGTGAAACCAGTAACTAATAGTCATGATTTAAAACTGGTGAAATACCTGCACTACAGTGAAAAATTATCTACATATTGTTTTCATGTGTGGTTTATAGAAAAGACTTCCTCTAGAAAATGCAGAGTACAGCTCAGCCTGAATCTAGCCTGTCTCATACATGCTCCAGGGGTGCAGAGACAGCACACATCCCTTTGCAAGAATAAAACACATCCTTCTAGTACTAGATACACTGAGCCAGTGTTTACACACTGATCTGCTAATAAGCAGACCCAGGAATTCCAGAACACAAGATTTATATTTATTACTATTTTACATTACCATAGAACGTGCCAAGTTCGGGCACTTTAAATTATGAGGGCTGCTATCGCATGTTCCCTTATCAGTCTTTCACACAACTGCATTACTGAAGCATCCCGATAAGAATGTCTAAAATGTCTGCTATGTTTTAAAACATCAAACTCTTCCTTTTCAGCTCTGACCCAGCCATTTCAGTCAACAAAGCTCTTTCTACTCTTTCAAAACACTTTCTACTCACTTAATGGCTGCAAGCATGCTGACTGTCTTGGAAACCGCTACTCCCAAAAATAATACAGTGCAGCTATTTATTCATGGTAGTGGCTTGACATGATATTTTGAGGACTACCATTTCACAATATGGAATGAAACACGGACATCCATCTTTTGACAAGAGATCTAACTATCACACTTCAGGCTTCATACACAGAACATTAACGCACCTTTTAAATGAAGAAAATCAGGAAACTGAGCAACTAAAACAAACAACTTGCCAAAACCAGCATACGTTTTTGCACTTGCTTTTACATTCCCAGGCTCACTAAGATCAATGTATATATAGATAGGCATGTGTGTATGTGTGTATACATATGCATTCATTCTCAATTGCATTTCTCAGGAAGGTGCCAGTCAGAGGAAGAACAGTCAGGAGTGTAAAAAGACATTTCTACTATAATGAGGAGAAATAGTTCTATTTGTTGTCAGTCTGGGGCTGTCGGGGTTTTTTTGTTTGTTTCTTCTAAAACCCGTCTTCTGTAAGCTCAGTTAGTCTTTGAAACAATACTTGAGAGCAAACTTACCTATATTGCTATAGCTACAGCTCAAATTTAATGTTAAAACACCAAATCATGAGAGTCATCTATCCCTGCACTCATTTCATTCTGCAAGAATCCCACCTGGGAAGGAAGAAGAAGGGAGAGGTGGAGTGGGGAATGTACAGCTAATTAGCAAGGTTTCACAATGTAATTCAACCTGCCAACCCATTTTTCTGCCAGTCCTGCATATGTAAATAGAAGGAAAAGCAGAAAGTACAAGTTCTTCACACTTTTATTCCTCAGTCACACCATTTCTGATTGTCTGCCTGGGTACTTCTGTCCCCTCACCACCCCCCTCTTTCTTGGAGCTCCAGACCACCACTTCCAGAAACAGGGAAGTCATTCACATGAAACAAAATGAACAGGACAGAAGACACCTAGCGGCATGTGTTTTTTTGAGAGCAAGGACACTATGGGCAGTTAGCTGTTCAAGATCTTCCCTAACGCTTAGTACCTTTACTGCAGTCCCAGCAAACCACCCAAGGCTGAGTGATTCTTGATAGCACATACAATAAAACTTCAGGAAATACCTGTGCCATGCAACCACATGGCACAGACTCGTGGGCTTGTGCTGAGCAGGCTCAGACATTTATAGGACACTGCAGGGCAAGGCTGTAGAGACACACTTGTTTGACTCTCACCAGTGTCAGGCAGCACCCTGCTCAGTCTAATTAGCATAATCAGGGAAGATGTAAGGGGAGAAGCAGGGCTAATTAGCCTGAGCAAAGCACCTTGTCAGCTTGGGAATCTCTGCACGGGGCTCAGATGCACAAATAGATGTACCCATCGTGACTGAGCCTTTTTTACTCCCTGCAGTCAGCAGGTATTTCATTATGCCCAAGAACTATTTACTGCTGAAGCAATGTGTCTTGTCATCTGAGAGCAGAGTGGGGTGATTCCTCAGTTCTTAATGCTCGTTTTTTGAAGCAAAGAACTGCAGGGGTCTTACAGATCGATGTATGATGCTTTCTCCCTCTTTTTATGCAGATAATTCAACAGCCTTCCTTTGCATAATCTTTTTTGAGAGGAGGATCCTATTATGTTTGTTTTTTCTATTTCCTTGTATAGCATTCTAGGTAGTTGAAGAGAAAGAGAGGAAGAACACAGGGCTAACAATAGTTTCACTACTTCACTGTACCTTCCGCATCTCAAAATACTCTCCAGATGGAAAGAGTTTATTTGTAAGTAGGCAAGCAGAAGGCTGACTGAAGAAAAGCGATAATTACATTAGAATAATAATAACAACAAGAAAACCCGGAGCTAATGAAGACTGCCTGCTTCATTTAATTTAAGAACAGACTTCACCCTATAATGAAGACATATAAAGCTCTGCAGCTCACCCACCTTTTCTACAAATGTCATCACAAGCAGCAGGACTGCTCACTAAGCCAAACCCCTTCAGTTGAACTGGTTTAACTGGTCAATGATAACAAGAAGGAATTGCTTTGTACTTTTATCTCCTTGATCACTCTGCAGGCTATACCTCAGGTTGAATAAAGACAGTTATACAAACATTTAAATGGATCTAGTAAAAGCAAAAAAGAACCACGGTGATTCTCACTGTGGCTCTAATGGACATGTCTTAACTCAGAAATGAGTTATGAGGACCTTCCCACCTCAAACAGAAGCAGTACATGATGCAGACTGAATGACAAAGAGACATTATTTTGCCTTTTTCCCCCCATAAGAAGCTGATTCTTCAACAAAGTTGCTCGCACTGCATGGTTTTACGAGAAAACAAACAACACTCCTTTCAAAAATGTAAAATAGACCCAAGACACGTTAACTGTGAACATGAGAAGTATTAGCTCCTCCAGTGCCCTTCCTGTTGCTCCACCTTGAGCATCAAACTCAATTTTACTTCATCAGAGGTTCATGTTACCTGAGGTTTCTTTTTGTGTACTATTTGCATCAGAAATGCTAAATCGAGCTGTTGAGAAGTGAGGTTTTATCTGCCAGAGAGAGAAACTCATGGCAGCTGAAGGCTTAAAGCACAATTTGCCCACTGCCTCCATTGTGGACATCTCTGCATTGCAAGGAATCTCTGCAGCTCTGGTCACAAATGTCCATCCATCAGGGAAGCCAAACCACATTTTGACCAGCTTCTCTCAATGGGCACAGCTTTTGTAATGCTTTAGCAAGATTCACTGCAGTCCAAATACTGGAAATGAGACAAAGGGAATTGATAAATCATTACTCCAATTCTGACTGAAGGTTGCCTGGCACAGAAACCCACAAATAATTGTCCTCTCCTCATCTAATGCAGCCCTCGCTCCCCAAACAGTTTCTTCTATTACTAGTGCAATAACTTGGTAATAGCTTGCACTAGTGCAATAAACTTTATTTTGCCACAGTGGGGAGGGTTTCCCTATTATTTAAAGAGCTGCCCGGAGAACCCATTAGAAATAAACAGAAGACTACAGCACCTCAGGTTTCCTTAGCCTCAACAGAAAAAGAAGCTAAGAGCAATCCTGGCAACTTGCTGCTTTATCTTCTTCCTCTTGACCTCTGTGGCATCAGGTGCCTCTGAAACATTCATCACTGTCTGCAGCTGGAAACACCAATGCTGATTAACAACCAAAAACATAAAACTCACTGAGAATGAACACTGATAGCATCAGTACTGCCAGTTTCTTGAAGAGTATCTAATATTCCTTCCCAACATAAGCATCCAGGGTCAACATGCCTGGCAGGCTGCAAACAAACCTGGAATAAATCTGAATGAACAAGCAGTTCAGAATAGTATTCTGCTACAAAGGGCTTGTGATTTCTTTTAACTAACCTACCAGTCTCTTCTTTTAAATGCACACTCCAAACAGAAAATGGAAAAAACCTCCCCTTCAGAGAACTCAATTTATATTCTCTTCCTGCTGCTGCTGCTGCCACCAACACTATCAGCTTTGAGAGAAGCATTGACAGGCTACTAGATACTGTTTGGGTCATCGTGGCTGCAGCAAACCAGCTCACGAGCGATGCTCACTAGGACAGCAGTACAACAAAGCAGCAGTGAAACAGAGGAGAGGCAGAAGAAATATTCTAACAGGCATGCAACACCTGTGTTTTGGTCAGCTTCACCCCAGACACAACTTGCAAATACTAGAGCAGCTTTCATGCCATGCTACCATCTGTGAAGGCTAGACTTGGTTCCCAATGCTTCATCTTGGTTTAAACTAGAAGTCTCTTGGATCAAGAAGTCCTGCAAGCAAGGGCCTGAAGTTTCTCCAGCTGACACCACCAAGTTAAAAATAAGAGCAACCATAAACAACACTGTTGAACTACAGGAGCAGCTTTTCCCTCATGGACCATACTGTTAATGATTACAATACCACGGTGGTTGCAAATACATTCACCTGCCTTCCTTGCTTCACTTACTTGCTCCAATACACTAGTACTGCCTGGACTTCTCCAACGGCAAATCACGAAACAAAGCTGACAGCAAAAAGCTGGGGCAGCAGTTAAAGTGACTGCCAAAGAGAAATCTGTTTGTTCAGGCAAAAGCTGTTCTCAGTCCAAACATGGGAGTCATAATCTTACAGCCATTTGCTTGGAAGACAATGAAGGGAAGGCAGAACAGACTGGGAAACTACAGCTTGCCATGGTAAGAGAGGAGAACAATCTTTGTGCCCAGATTTCTTTGCTCTGCAGGGTAAATTTTACAAAGCTGACAACCGGTAGCAACATGTAGTGGCCCCAGGCATCATGCCTGCCTATCAAAGACTTGGATTTTAGCCCTGGAGAAATTACAACTTCTCAGTTCTCTGGAAGCTCTATCGGCCTAGAAGAAAGCAAGAGAATAATGTAATGAATAACCTAACTAAAAATTAATTTAATACACAGATTGCATACTGCAAGCCATAAACTTAGGGGTGCGGGGAGACCTGGGGGAAGATGGGGAGGAGGAAGACATCTTGTATTTCACAGGAACAGCACAGCCACACATTACAAAAGGTAACCAATTGGGGCTGCTACAACAGCAAAGTCGTCTACTGGAGTGGTAGGGGCTGGCACACTGAATGGAAAGTATGGATCCAGCAGATAAGCCCTGGAGACAAAGGAGGAGGAAGCTCAGCAGTCCAGGCTGGAAAAGACAGGTTAGGAAGTCATGAGCTGAGGAGCCAGCCTGCAGGTATGTAGAGAATAAAGTAGGTAAATCTGGGGAAGCTGCACAGACATGAATAAAAGTCGTTTGTTTGGCCCTGCATTGGCCCCTGAGTGCTGGTGGCTTACAGCCTCATCATAGAATCATAGAATGGTTTAGGTTGGAAGTGACCTTAAAGATCATCTAGTTCCAACCCCCCTGCCATGGGCAAGGACACCTCCCACTAGACCTGGTTGCTCAAATCCTCAGTCCTTCTGCAGGACTCAAAGCCACCCTGGCCACCTCTCTGGTGGGTGGCAAGGGCAAGCAGACACAGCCCCGCTCTCGTGTGCTGTCCTTAGGTGCCCATACACTGACCATACAGGGGATGCCCCACTGTCGAAACAGTTCAGTTGCTGTGTGCTGCCAAGGCAGGTTTGCCACCCATGTACGCTCAGAGGACAGTGGCTTTGAGGCCGGGAAAGGAGGTGAGCCAACCTGATGACCAGAAACAACTACCACCGCCAGCTTTGCTTCCACACAGACACAGTAGCTCTGCTGTATTTCTGCAATGTCCTTTTTAATCCAGTGTTCATCAGATAAAATAAACTGCCAAACCAAAGGCCCAGATTTATGGTCGGAGACTTTTTTTTGAAGCCCTGCAAGAGACCCAAACTGTTTCAGCTTCCTCTCCCAAATGTCAGCCTTAAGTCGTTCTTCTCTGGCCGGCGGAAGCATGTGATGTGAAATAAAAGCCAGGAAATAAGACTTTCTGAATAAACATTTATTTGGTGAGAAATACTTCTGATTTTTGGCAGAGAAATGTCAGAAACCTGAAGCCCTATGTATAGCATGCCTACAGAGTGCAATTTCTATTTAAAGGGAAGCTGCAGCTGTCTGTAGCTCTTAATGAAGAATAATGCCTGGGAATAAATTACTGCCGCTTATAAGAGACATTTCTCAAATGACAGTGATTCTTCCCTTTTTCCCTCTCCCTGTAAATACTAAGTGGCATGTACTGGGCAGTTGTTTGGAAGAACAGACACACGCAGCTCTCTCTTTTGTCACTAGCCTGGTAATTTCTGTAAAAAAACATGAAGTGGTTTAACATACTGATACCAAAGCAATTCAAAAGCAAAGACGTCCAGAAACATTAAGGCTGCATGTGTCAAAACTTCCCATCGCTCTTCCAAGGTGCGCACAGCTCATCACCATT
Organism: Burhinus bistriatus; assembly: GCA_013397275.1. NCBI lineage: Eukaryota > Metazoa > Chordata > Aves > Charadriiformes > Burhinidae > Burhinus > Burhinus bistriatus. The sequence continues at coordinate 137,082 of VYXH01008241.1, forward strand.
CGAACAGACAGCGGGCATCACTTCCAACCACACCACAAACCCAGCGTTGAGGCTCAAGGTGTGGGAGACGGCTGCTTGCAGAAAACCAGTGTAAAAGGCTCACAAACGTTCAATTTTCATTACTTGTGTATGCGTTCTCTCTGAGGGGCTGCTACAGCGGCAGTGCAGGCAGGCAGAGGAGCTGATGCTCTGGGGAGAGGGTGTGCCTGGGCTGCTGCCAGCCTGGCCAGGCGGCTCAGGAAGCGGCACTGACATCAGCTCCAGGAGCTGTCGCTCCCAGCCCTGCCGCAGGTCCAGGTGCCAGAAAAAACAGCCGGCAGCCAGAGGAGGAGTACGGACGAGATAGGACCAGGGCGAGGGGCATGAGGAGGGCCAAGGAGTGGAGAAAGGACGCAGCAGCTCAAAAATGGGGTGGGACCAAGGCTAAGCCTTGTGTGGCCACAGTCCTCGAGACCCTCTCTGGGGTCAGCCCTTAGGGAAGCAGGTTGCCACCGAAGGTGGGCACAGAAAGCCTGTCAGAGAGAGAAGCAGGGATGTTTACTATCCTGCCATACGCAGTTTGCCCAAAATAACAGCTACAGATAGGAGATCAACTGAAAACGCTTCAGTTATTGACATACACTGGATTTAGAGATTTATTTTCCATTTCCCACAAACTGTGCCAGAGGTTTTCGCATAAGCGCAAAAAAAAAAGCCTGTGAGTGAGGAACACGAGTTTATTCATTGCTCCTGTCAGAATGTGTTTGTGCTTGTGCGGCTAGCACTCCAAAAAAGCTGCGGCATATGTTTTCAGGATGGAAAAAAAACCTCAGGATACCTAAATCTTACCAGAAAATTACAAAACCGTATGCTGGAATTTGCAAGGTACCCTCTTGTGAGAGCAAAGGAGCCTTGCCTGGCTTTGTTTTTACCCCTCGGTAAGTGAAATAAATGTTCCTCCTTAAAGAATCGTCCTGACATCCCTTTCTCTCTCTGCAAAAGAGGAATATGGACTTGATTTGTACAAGCTCTGCTATTCCAGAAATGTGCTTCATCCAAACGAGGAGAGCAGGAGAAAGGAAGCGAGACATTTGTACTGTTTAGTAAACGGGCAGTTTCTAGGTGGATACAAGACACTGGTCCCAATCTACACCCCACCCCACCCCCCTCCTCACACCCCCCTTCCTCTGAAATTTGCCTGAGTGGCAGGAGGAGGCGGCAGAAGGGACGAGAACAGCTACCACTCGCAATGGGAAAGGGCTGATTGCTTTCCGCACATCTTAACGTGATGATACCCTGCAAACACTCAGGGAAGTGAGAGCAGTATTTTTCAGTAAAATCACTGTATGCTGGCATTTCCTTTCAGCAGAAACATAATCCCTCCTCATCTCTGGTATTCCTGACTCCCCAAGAGGATAAAGGAAAGAGGCGAGGGGAGAGGAGGAGCCTGGCCAACCGCCTCCTTCTTGCAGCACTGTCCTCCAAGCAGAAGCCAGGTGACAAAATATGCTCTCAAGGAACTTCTAAAGAGCTCTCCACCACCTATGAAAGACTCCCTGAAAGAAACCAGCCGTGGATGCCAGGGTGAAAGCCATTCTCAAAAGCACTTTTTCCATCTGTACCTGGTGAGAAGAGTGCTGCTTTTTCTGTGCAAACCCAGGCCTCAGGAGTGTAATTTGGGGTTTTGGCACCACAATAAGCAGACCACCGTGCTGCGTTTTAAGCGGGCTCATTTTAAACTATTTAGGACTGGTCAGAATGTAATAATCACACTGACAGCACCTTTGACAGATACTCCATCCCCTGTAATGGCTGATGATCGCCACCTTTTCTCATGCAGTTTATCTGGCTGATCTGGCACACCACATACTTTAGAGGACCCGGGGAATGGTCTCCTCTCTCCTCGGCATGAGGTGGTGCTGCTGTTGCAATCAGTGGAGGTGATTGCAACATCTCGAACAAACATCTCCTGTTACCCCAACCACTTTGCATGCTAGGACAGTTTTTTATTATTATTATTATTATTATCATTATTATTATTATTTAATGCTGCCCTCCTCTGCTGTAGGATGTCAGTGTGCCAAGTAAGCCCTTGTGGTTTCAAAGAAGTCTTTCAAAGTGTGGGAATAAGCTGATATGGTCACGTCTGCTTGGATACAAGACAGTGAGATGCTCTGGGTCTCAGAGGCTCCTTATTCATCCTAATAAATTACTAACTCAGCAGCTTAGTGATACTAGTAACCAACAACTCAAAATGTCAGCTTTGTTAACTATTCCACTGTAGATCAAAGCATGCAGGAAAGGGGAGAGACGATGAAGATTTTTCAGTCTCTTCCCTAACGTTTATTTTGCAAGTGGCTCTTGGAAAAGCAGCACTGCTTATAATCTATCTCAATCTGCTTCCGAAAGCCTGAACCCAAAGGGAAAAGCAGAGCAAAGTAGGGCATCCAACTTCCAGGGAGCTAGAAGGCATGCCCAGCAGTCATAAAATATATTTATATTTACTAAATTTATGGGAAGTGCAAAAACTGATTTGCTCAAACAGGAATAATCTGCAGCTGTTTTATCACTAACATCCTGAAAGACTACCACATACTTTGGGCATAAGGATTTAAATACTAACTTACCTAATTTTGAAATTCCCAAGGTTCCTTCTTAAGACAAAAATAAGGATTATTCTCAAACCTGGCCGGCAGAGAATTCTTGTTTTCTCTGTTTGTGAGGATGTTTACATTTGATCTGCACATTTGGTCATTTCAACACAGAAAAACAGTGGGCTTCAGGAGACAAACAATGAACATGAAAATATTTATGCCTTCTCTTTAGTGATCCCTCATGGGAACAGTTTTTTTTAAACGGTCTTAGTTATGTGACTGTGTTTCCCTCTGAAAGGTGTGCTACTCCAATTCCCATGAACACAAACCTCTGAGAGGAGTATTTGTATTGAAAATACTCACACTAATATAACGAACTGATCAAAGCAATAGGAGTTTGGAATACCAGGTGCAAATAATCACACTGGCATTCCTCTAATTTGAAAGTGGCCAAATAATTCCAACCATTGTATAAGCATGTATAAAACTCCTGAATCTGACCTGTAGATTGCTGAACTGTTATCCATAAAATTTTTCATTCTTGTTAGGCTATGCAGTCACAAGGCCTTCAAATGCAGGCTTACATATTTAACTAAAAACCAATAATAATATGTTAAATAATTGTAGCAATTCAAGGAAAAGAAACCCTGCATCTTTCCTTACATAACACTATTCTGCCCTTAAAGATATTAAAAGAAAGAAAAAAAGAGAGAGGGAGAGAAATTCAAGTCTGGCTTTGCAGTCCAACCCAAACACATCTGCCTTTGGTTTCAGCGAAAAGATGCTCAGTACATCACAAGGATGGGAGCAAACACTAGAGTGCAGATACCACCCCCCAAAAGACACAATTGCAAGTACATGTTATTGCTGCTAGGAACTCACAACATTCACTGTGTTCTTCTTTGGGGAATTCTGGATTATTCTTTAGCATGAAGATTTTTCAGAAAGTGCCAGATTGCTCACAGGTCCTCACTGGCTTTCCTCTTTCAAATAAAGTAAGATAGAGCTGTAAAAGAAAAGCAAAACACAGTAAGAAAGGAAAGCAAGGAATAAAAAGAGGAAAATCCGTAAAGACGTTTAGCAAATGAACAATTGATTCCTACATCTCCTTGAAGCAAATGCATTTTTAATGAGCTCCCAGGATGGAGATTCCAGTACAGTGAGTGTACGTCAAGCACTGATCTAGGATAGGAAGAGTCATTTGCTCTGTACGTCTTATTACCAACAATTAAAACCCAGTTCAGAGTTGCTGAGGCAGATACATAATTAAAATAGTTCTTGGATACTTCTGTTGCCATAACAAGAGGAAGGAAAAACTACTTGGGGTTGTTCTTTTGAAAAGTGTCTGCAAACAAAGCCCACGGTGTGCAGAGAGATCCATACAGGAAGATTTTTGTTCTCAATGAATTCCTCCAAGGGGACGCAAACACCTATCTATTTCTGTGGTTATCTGTAATATTGCAACAGAGGAGCACTGAAACCAAACACATACACACAAACTTGCTATTGCTCAGTAGGAAGTATTTTTCACATCTGAGATTTTTAATATGACACGGTTCTTTCATATTTATTTTTTGACAGAATTTCTTTGTGGACCAACTCTTAATTTTTTTGACCTACTGTACAAGGTATCAGACTATCCTCAGCCCTTTTACTGGGGTCTGGGAAAACTGCTGTGCTTCATTTTTATGTGAACCCCACACAGAATACTTAAAATAAAGTGCATATGCCCACAGGGCTTTTTCCTTCAGCCAGGTTCCCATGGTCTACTTCTGGTTCCTAAATTCTGAGTTTCACTTTGTCTCACAAACCTTTGTTATCTCCTTGATGTAGGGCTCCTCAGACACTTCACATGTAATTTCGGGATTCGTGCATACAGATCCCATCCTATCAGAGCTGGGCTGGAATCCATGTGCCCAAACCAGAAACATGTGTAGGATAAAAGTCTATACCCAAGACAGAGCAAGCTCTCTTTACTTTCAGTGGAGGAAACTAGGCAATCTAGAAAATGATTAATTTGATCTATCTTAAGCATCTGCTTTAGGACAGAATGAATCACTCTCTAGAAAGGTCTGCTTCTCTCCCTCCATAAAGTGAGTCTAGACACTGAGCTCAGATTAGATGGCTACAGATGCATGCAGATGAATCTCACCTTATGTGAAGGCAGGAAACAAGTCAGACAGATGGACAAGAGTAGTTCATAGGTGAACAGCAGAGGGAAGGCAACGCAATGATAACTATTCAAAAAAGTTTACAGGCCTGAGACACTCTGTTTTAGTTGAACATACAACACAACAACAACAAAACTTCCCAAAACCCAAACCAGTATTTCCTCAGCTGATCCAGCTTTGGTGTAAGACTACTCCTGGATTTATTGGCCGAGGCTAAGCCCTCACAGAACAGTATGTGTCAACCAGCGTCCAGCTGGTTGAGACTCTCCAAGGCACACTGGCAATGATGATGATGACCACTAGTCTCAGTTACACGCGTCTTTGTCCTCTCCCTGATGGATTGTAGCAATGCAAGATACCTGTTACATGAAAGTCTTCCCAGGTTAAGAAGCCTGAGCTGAAAGTACAGCTCCTATGTGAAAGAGGCAGTGCAACCTCAAGATCCTTCAGATACCCAGGCCCTGGCTTCCAGCACTTTGGTCAACAGCTTCTCTCCTCTACTAAAATGGGCCTCTCCTGCTTATGTGACAGAGGAGCACACTGTCTGACATGATCTCACAAGCTTTTTAACTTTAGAAAGCACACCAAAAAGAGAAAAAACCCCAAAACCTATTTTTAAGTCAACCCTCAACATTTTGCTTAAGCCAAACCAATCTATTTTCAAGTAATTTATTTTTTCTTTAAACTAAGTGAATCTCAAGATAAAAAAAAAACTCAAAATACTCAAAACATTTTGTTTCTCAGTGTTAACTTTTTGTTTCTAAGTGTACAAATGAAACATTTAAACATTTTCAGAATTATTTGTTTTCTTCTCCAATAATTTGGCAAGCAAAAAACCTCCTAAAAATGCTATCTTTTAACTAATTCCCCCCAAAAATTCACCCAACACCCATCTCTTGTCATTCAACATTCAGGGGAACCTGAAAATGGACTCCAAAGGACTATGAGAAAATTTAACATTTCTGCCAAAATTAGATGGCTTCCAATTATTTTTAGTAAGCACAGGGAAGTTTAGTCCATGCACACCTTGTCTCTCATACCAGATTTTGCAGCTCCTGCTTGCAGGCACTCCTCTGAGCCTCCCTGGAGTCAGCTGTGTGTAACACTGCGCTGAAACCCACCACACTCAGTGAAAGTCCTTCCCCTAACTTCAACCAGCAGGATTAGGATTTTGGTTCTGTTCAAGCCAAACAAGGCTCCGATTGCTGAAACAGGAGCAAGCGTTGCGTGCTAACTATGCAGTTATCTTGCTATCAGTCTGGAATTTGTCTTGCAGACTCCTGCCAGCATGTGGACACAGGAACAAGTCACAAGCAGTATCTGTGCAATACAGTGCAGTGATGCTCTGTGGCAGATTTCCTTCTCCATGCACTCTTATTTCACAGGAGAGAGGACATGAAGCAAGGCAGCCTACCTCTCAGGGAAAAAAGGGCGAGAGACCTTGTATTTACCGCAGGGTGCACCCCACACACAGCCAGTTAGTATGGAGCAGATGATGCGCTGTAAATTCACAAGCTAGTTTAATCTGCTACAACTTGCTCACTTGACCTTACCCATAGGCACTTCCTTCTACAAGGGGGAAGGCACGTCTGCCTGCAACTGTTTCCAGACATTTTTATGCTTAAGATTTAAAGACAGCATGGCACAAATTTTAGGATGCACAGGGAGATATGCTGCTTCCTGAAGCACAATCGTTGCCTGAAGAGCCGAGCACTCATTCCCTAATTGGGACGATCTTTTTGCTAGGCAGATCTGACAGGCTGTGATGACATGCTCTTCTTGGAACATGCAAGAGTCATAACTTGGGACCAACAAGGAAGGCTGGTTTGCAGTTATAACTAGGTTTTAAACAGGCTTTGCAACTGAAGTTTCAACATGATCAATGAATCATTATCACATACACAGTTACCGATCACATCTCAGCTATAAATGGGAAGTGTTACTCAAGGAAGCTGTTTTTCATGGTCCCACAGCATTATGGTTATTCAAATAGCACAGCACAGCCCTGCCTTTGAGTGCTGAAAAGGACATTTCGTTGACAGATTAGAAGTGTAATTGAGAGATGAACAGACCTCAAATCAAAGAACAGAGAAGTACTTCTTGGGAGTATTTAGCCACTAAAATTGGACCCCAGGGCAATCAACAAATAAGAACCATAGTACAAGCCAGCAACTGCAGATTGGCAAAACTGAAAACCAGAAGTCGGCTCTGTGCAATACCCTGTATTTATTCCAAGAAAAGGTCATGCTCTCCATCTTGCTTTGAAGAGCAGGCAGTGAGAGATCACAGTTTCTCTAGTCCTTTCCTGCAGGTTATTAATTGCCATTCCTTGCTCTCTTGCATCATGTAATTTGGTTTTCCTAATTCACAAATCAGCATAAGCTAATAAAACTGTTTAAGAGACGGCAGCATTGTGTCCAAGTTGTTTCGTTGTTCGCTATTATCCCACAACTAATCCTTCAACTCAAAACTGTAATTCATTTCCTCCTTTATTCTCCCTCTGCATGAAATAATTTTAGACAGGTTGAATCCTGTCCCACCGCAGATGGGAAAGGCGAGGTTGTATCTTCCTGGAGCGTGTGCAATTTCAATTACCTAATGTGCATATCATCTATCATGTCAGGAAAAAACTTCTAAATGATTTTCAACAGGTTTAGCTGATTTCACACATATAGAAAAGATTCTAATGGAAATGAAAAAAAAAACCAACCCACAAACCAACCAAGAACTATCTTTCAGATTTCAAGTTACCAAAAGCTTCTCTACACCCGCCAAGCCAAATTTTACCTATCTGAAAATCTCCTGATATTTTGTCTAGTGTACAAAGGCTGCTCCTGATGAGGCTGAGTAATTTTTACATCAATTGTTCTGCTAGTATAAGAAAGACTTAAATCACAATTATGCTTACTTTAAGGCTACGACGAAGGAATATCACCTTAGCACAAAAGAGGGTTTGCTTGCATAAAACAGGCAGTCATCACTGAATTCTGTTTAGCATCCATTCCTTATCTGAAACTTCATTCTCCACAGCTTTGTCACATAAACAAGCACTTCCCCTGGCTTTGCATGTGGTCCATAGTGAAATGCCCAACTTCACAAGGTGTTACATCCACTTTGTGCAGGGTGAATAACTGTATCTGGGTGTAAGGGACTAGTAAATCAAGTTGTCAGCACTTTGCATATCCTGCAGGTCCTAAACCAGAAAAACAGCATGCAGATCATGGGGCTCAGAGAAAGAAGCAACCTATCCTGCTTTGCAATTTGTAGTAGGGTGAAGAAGATACATGTTACCTTCTCCAGCTCTGTGGACACATCCATGGGCCGCCCCAGTGTGGTGCATCTTTCCAGTGTGAATGGCATTTCCAGTGCAAGCGCCTACTCACCAGGAAAATGAAGTGCTGCAGGATGGGAACATCTGTCTGCAAAAAGCAGACAGACAGGACCAGCACATGGGGCTGAAGGGGTAAGGCTGCAGCTCAAACCCTCCCGTGCAGGAGCCACTGCTGAAGATGACCACTGATTCTGCATAACTAACATTAACTGTTAGTCATCTAGAAACCAGCATCCCAAGATATAATCTAAAAAAACATTACTCATCATTATTTCATCCACAGCAGGTATTTTTCCCAAGTTAAGGCTCAGGTAGACTGCCCCTGGTTTTAGCATCAACCTATGCAAGTAGACTGGGAATGGGTTTTCTCAGCCCTATTCACTGGACATCAGTCCTTCAAAACCTGTTATCTGGAAACCATGGAAACAACTTTATTCCCAGAGCAGTCCTCACTGCTCTTGTTACCCATTTCCTCACCCCAACACCTTCAAACAAGTGATCAGAAAATAGATGAAGGTTCATCACCACAGGGGCAGTTCTACATATGAAAATACGCACCCCAGCTCAAACTTGTACTCTCTGTTCACACGATGCCTAATAACAATACAAATACAACTCTGACTAGGACCTCTGAGACATCACCTTTACACAAATAACAGCAATCACAACCACACTCGTTATTTGCACTTCAGTAATACCGATTTTTTTCCAAGACGACTTGAGGTTAAACTGTGCTTAGCCCTGTGTTTCACTTACTGTGCTTAGTTTTGAAACTCTACGAGATTTTCCCCACAAAGAGAGTGCAGTGTAAGGTATTAAAACAGCAAGTAAAGAGGTGGGCAGCGGGTGTAATGTACAATGCCAGCAAGTGAAAAGAAAACTAACAGGAGCATGTCTAGGCTGTTTTGTCTAAGAAGCAATAGTACAGAACTGGAAGAAGAAAAATACCTCACAAATACCTCCTATCAGATGTCAATGACATTTTTTAATAAAAATCCATCATCCCATTAACATCAACACCCCCTGTTTGCCACTTTCTCGTGGCTATCAAACCAGGGATAGCAGGGGGAGGGGGGATTTCAACACTGATTTATATTTCTCTTTGCATGCCAGCTTTCTTCATTCTCACACAGACGTTTAAAGTAAAAACAATTCTATTGCCTACGTGTTTGTAACACAGTCATTCCTACAGGTCTTCCAAGGAGAAGAAATTGGAAAAAGAATTCAAATGGTCCATAATAATTCAGGCTCAGAGCCAGTAATGTTGAACAGATAGAAGCAATAAAAATAACCACTCTGGATGCTTCTGTTACATGACATAAATATTTCTCTTTTTCTTTTGTAGAAGCTATTAGGCAAAAAATGCAGCTCAGCCCTGAGCTGAGACAATGAGCCTCCTGCATATTTGAAGAACTGCAGCACCCTTGTAACTTCTTACAGATGAGAAAAAGTTCAAGGTCTAGGCCTTTTTATATGTACAGACATCTCACAGACAATGGCCACAGCTCTCCTGCACACAGACGATGGTGAAGGGGGAATCTAAACGCTGTGAGTCCCAAAGGGTAGCAGCACCAAAACCAACAGCTGAGGTTCTGTTTATTTGCAATATTTTAACAAGCCAACCTGAAGAAGATATTGTAACAACCACCTGAAGAAGATAGTTCTGTCTGTTGCAGCATTAAGAAATACCAGCAGAAAGGTGTCAGCAGTAATCCCAGCGGATGCCCACCGCAACAATTCCCTGGTGCCAGTAAGATTTGAGCTGGTGCTGTGGCCTTTGCCTCACTGGGCTCAGCTGCAGGTTCCCGCAGCTTGTCCGCTGCCTACTTACACAAAGCTTTCAGGGACCAGCTTCCCTGTAGCCTCTACTCGCGAAAGCAGGTTGGGTTGAGGAGGACCCGAGTAACATGAGCTGCCAAGCTGGGGACACACACGCAGGCACAGGCACAAACAATGCCACCAACATGAGCCTTGCTTCCTTAGGAAACCAGCCCAGAACCCACCCTTAACCTTCTCCCCGCTTCCAGCGTGGCCACATCTTCTGCACTGCTGATGCAACTTGAAACACAGTGCTGGAAAACAAAGACACTATTGACTAACTTTTTTGCAGGATTAAGATGACTACGCTAGTGTACAACAAAGATTTCAATGATTTCAACACCAAGCACTAAGTAACAGGAACACAGCTTGGCAATAAATCCAGAGATTACCTGTTGAAACATTAATGGTAAACACCTTTTGATGTGGGTTGCTTTATGTGGTGCAAAAGCCAGCACTGTAATTATGCATTTCCTTTCTATGAATCTAGTCTTTATTACCTGGGGGAGCAGGGGGGGGTGTGCGCACGCGTATGTGTGTGTATGTGCATGTGCGTGCATGTGTTTGTGTGTTACAGGAAATACTCTACAGCTGAGCCTGTGATTTACCAGCGTAGCTGCACGTAGTAAATCTGCAACAGGGGACCTCAGCCATTTCATTCATCGTGCACCAAGCAGAGGGCTAAAACAATTGCCACACTAAAGACAAATGCCAGCGTGAGTCATACCAGCCGGAGCGCAAACATGTTTGCTGTTGGGTGAGTCAGAATATCACATCCTGAATTCACAAACCTTCCTATAAATAATAATTTCTGAAATTGTTGCATTTCTTCAATACAATGCAATTTTAAGGGTGATGCCAAATTTATAAAGGCTTTCCTGACTATGAAGAAAATGTTTTTCTCCTCTTCCCTTTTGTTCTTGATTACATGTACCTACTACTACGTAGTAGTAGGCTGTCTACAGTGACTGAAGTGGTAATTGCATCGATTCATACTTAGCAAAACCCAAACATGGCTCAAAATGTGTGGCAAATGAGAGATACCCCCAACAAAAAAAAAAAAAAAAAAAAAAAAAGAAAAAAAA
>VYXH01008241.1:148093-172272 GCA_013397275.1 Burhinus bistriatus
CAAAGAACTAAACCCAAGCCGCCATAGAACATTTTTCTTACTATATATGCTTTCCATATCAGCACTTCTTTGATGCTCTGACATGCTTTAGCACGTTCAGCATTCAGAGAAAAGGAACATCACGCTGGCATGGGACACAGACTAGCTGAGAGAAGGGGTGAGAAATGCCAGGGAAGTGGCAAGAGAGGCCATGGCAGCATCCTGCACGCAGGCAGGGAGGCACCCAGCCTTCCACTGTGCTCAATAGCAAAAGCACAGTCCCTGCTTCAAGAAGCGCTCAGCCTCAGTACAGCATACAGAGATCATTTGCTATGAGAATAAGAACGTACCTGTTAACAAAATAAATGCACTGTAATAATTGGTAATGATTATACACAACTGCCTTTAATTCAGGAAGGCATCTGAATCAGAAGTCATGCAAGTGCCTTTTGAAATAAGGCTGAACTTAACAATATGACCAAATTTATTCAGTAGAGTGCTGATAAAGATGTGTGGTGTCTGCAAGCAAGGGAAAAAAAAAAAAGTGATTTTGTGTAAGGTTGGGGGGTTTGTTTTCAGTTAGGAATGCATTCTCATCTTACACGAAAAGAATTCATACACATACAAATCTCCTTACGTCAAATCAAGACAGTCTTGCTTTCTCCTAATTGTTTTATGGAATAACCAGTCAGAAGTTCATTTCTGTTACCTTTCTCAGGCAAAATAAAAGGCCTTTTAGAAAAATTTTATTGCTAAAACAATTAAATTCTCCTGGGAACGACTTCGTTATGGAAATGAAGTGACAGCTTCTTTTATCTAGCCAAGCAGCAAGTCTGCATTTATAAAAGGCATTCTGTGCACGAAGTACAGTGAGTGGGAGGACATGAAAACGCTATTTTTAATCCAGATTTCAGCGTTCCTCCCATACACATCTCCTGGAATAATAACAGCAACAACAATAATGATAATTAATAATGCCAAAAAAGGAGTATCGTCTTAAAGGTGAGTGGCATGCAAGAAAGCAAATTGTAGTCAAGGACTTGTAAGATTTAGGGACAAATGTAAGGTTCTTTCAAATAAGCTGGCATTGTGCCATGAATTTCACAGGATTTGAGATTTGCTCTCTAATTTTATACTGTAATTTTTAAAAAAAGAGGTAATAAATTATCATTATGTGTGACATATGCTGCATCTCTACCATTTGTTTTCTTGCAGCAACTGGTATTTTCAGAAACACCATTAAACAAGAACTTAACTATGGAGTTGATCGTGTCACTATGTTTGAGTAAGTGACCATGACAGCTTTTAGACCTGGGGAAGAAAGCAAAATCTTAAGAAAATCCAGGGCCAAGTGATGCTTTCAAATGCAATGAGAACAAGGGTAGGACGCAGACTTTGGCCCAAAGCTTAAAAAAAGACACTGGAAAGGTCCTTCTCTGCTTTGCTGACCTTTGGCCCTGTTCCTCAGGACACTATCACAGAGCAAAGACAGTGAATTAATGCATACAGAGAAAAGTGTGGACCAAATCCTTCCTCCCTACCAGGAAAACACCAGCTTCAGTGAGCCTGGTGTGTAATTATCTGAGGGCAGAAGTTAGCCCTGATTATCGAAAGATTGTTATTCAGTTGTGCTATCACCTACCAGTGGTAATTAGGACAAAGCCTTTGCATTTCACACCTAATAAAAATTAACAAGAATGAGCAGGCAGTAACAAAACGCATGGAACGCACGCCGAGGTGCAACGTGAAACTTGCTAGTGCGATCACACTTGGAGTAACCCCACTACTGGAAAGACCCCATTTCACGCCAAATTAGAGCAAGCTGGAGAAATCACACACGCTGTCTCTCCCTCTCTTACACTCGCAGCTCTAACACAGAAACACGTCGGAGTCTGGCACCAACTCATGTTTCAAACTCAGCAGCAGCCCCCAACACGCGCGCCCACACACACATACACACATACCCTGCACACTGCCTTTCTGGTGCTGCTGCCATGGGGTACCAACCCTGTCCAAGTGATTTCCCTCCAGGTTTTTAGTCCACTTTGTTGGCAATGCAAAGCCCTCAGCAGCAGTAGCAAGAAACATGCAGGAAACAGCACCCTGGGCATGCTACTTCCCCAGTGAAAAATCAGCCATGCTCAAGTACGATCTTTTACCAAAAGCTATCATTTAAGGACCATTCAGGGCACGCCTGGAGGCACTTCTGCACTCTTACCCTCCTAGAAGACGAATTTTCATGCCATTAACCTTTATTTGCCTTTTATACAGTAAAATTTAAGTCTACTAAAATACAGAGTTCCAATTTGATATTTTGATCACCTCCATATGCTTCATGGGAAACGTACGGTGGTAACAGAGAAAAAAAAAATCCGTAGGACTGAATAAGTTAGCACCATTTTCCTTTTTTGTCCATTGCTTGCTGCCAACCACGCTTGCTGCTGGTCACTTGCCTAGCTCAGTGCCAGCGAATGCTCAGCTGGGCACGTCACCAATGTTTAACCCTCAATAAAATTAAATCACAATAATACTTAGCACTCATTTAGGAGTTTATATATTACAAACACTGTAAAAAAAAAAAATTAACTGCACACTAACACTCCTGCAAGGTAAGTTGAGTATTATTCATACCTTATGCAAAGGGTAATTTCACTGGAGGAGGCATAATTGACCTGCCCAAAGCTATGCAACACAGGTGCTCCTGTTTCCTGGTACTTTCCTTATTCCAACTGACCAGTTTCAGGCTTTCCTGAAATTTAGAGAGTCCTGCCTTCACTTCTGCCTCTTTCTGCCACTGAAGGAAAGGAAGGAGCAGGTCTCTGTACCCGGGGGTACAGGTTGCACATGGGTGGTGTGAGAGGGGTGCCTGGTTGCACTGGCTTGTGGTGGGACCAGCATTGACTGGAGCCGCAGCACTCCTCGCTGCAGCAAGCAGGGATTAGCTGCAGAGAATAATTTGGTCTGCAAGAACATTATAAGCCCTTTTCACAAAAGACAACCAAGTTCTAGTCTCTGCAGACTCCTTCTAGTACCGCAGAGGACAACAGAGGACTCAGCAGTGTATGTATAACACACCCCTCTTCTCATACTCCCCTCCCTTCCCCTCAACTGCAAAAAGTGGTAAGACTGAACAAATAAAGTTTTTATCCAGGATAAACAGCGGCAGGGCAGGAGCAGTGGCCACTGGCTGCTCTTGCAGGCTGCAGCCACCTCTGCCAACTGTAGCATGGCAGAAAAGGCCACGCTGGGCTTGCCTGCAGCCACCACTGCTGCTGGCTTGTCAGATGGACCTGAATTTTTTAATCACCTCTTTGAGGTGAGAACCCTCATGTCACAGGCTAGACAAGAGAGTAATGTAGTCAGAGATCCTGTTACAACATCAGCTGCTCATCCTGCATCACCACCAATAGCCACAGCTGGGATCCAGCCACGCTTACTATATCAGAAATCATGGGTTTTCTACCTGTAAAAGATCTGTACCCTTACGTGCAGTAACACGGTTAAAGTAGAAATCTTACCTGCTAGCAATGTGGATGTAATTAGCACAGTTAAAAAAAGGGCACTTACTGGCAAAGCTCATCCCTGTTCAGAAACCAAGTAAGCCCTACCTTCGATCAAAGCAGTTAGACTGGAAAAGCACCTGAATGCGTTGATCAGCTCCCGAACTAAGACAAGGCTTAAGTAGAGGGGTTTATCTCACCTAACCTCTCACTTTTAACCACGTTTGGTTGGGTCAGGGCCAACTTAGTGTAACCAGATCCTCAGCCCTAGCCGCAGGTTTTGAATGCCCTGAAGCACTAGCTCAAGCTAAAGCCTCTTTAGCTATCCCACCTAAGAGCGCCGTCACCCCTGCAGATCAGCAGATGAGCTCCACAGTTTAAGTGGATTAGCTCTGCTGAACAACTCTGCTACATCCAGTTCTCGCATCAGCAGCACTCGAGCTTCAATCAGCAATGATCCTACATTCAGTTGCTCCGGGAGGTTTTGCTGCAGAGGACAGAGCTGGGCTAAGGACAAACCTGAGCTGTCCCCAGGCCCTGGCAGAAAGACTGCTTGCAGCTTGGGCTCAGTGGGCAACTCAAGGGGCTCAGTGAGCCCGAAGTGTCCATGAAGATTGCCCTCTCTGGCACCAGGGTTTGGAGTTGGCTTTCCACTACAGCTTGCGACTAGGATGAAAAATATCAGCCTGACATGCCACACACTGCCTTGTCATGATCTCTTAAGCAAAATCATCAGCACACAGCAAATCAGTGCTTAAACTGACACAGTAACAGGATGCTCTCCTGATCCCACCTACCATAGCCACCTATCTTAGTCTGGGAGGAACCGCCTCTGCCGTGTCTTAGCAGCTACAAAACTCAGTTCCAGCAAACTTCTCAGAAAGCAATGAATTGCAATTTCCCAGGTAGACCATATCCCTCTTTCAGCCACTCCTCCCAAAGGCAGCAGGCAGAACTGCCACATAACAGAATCAGTGTGAAGTTGTAACAGTGTGGGAGAATGTGGCAATTCATGGAAAATGTCATCGACCAAAAGGCAATTAGCAGTGAGTCTAAATGCAGAAGCAGAGGGAGTGGTTTCCTAACAAAACAAGCCTTGTTAAAACAAAACAAAACAAAACCAAAAAAAAAAAACAAACCCAAAACAAAACCAAAAACCCAAACCCTAAAACTTGCTTTCCTCAAAAAAGCAGCGTTCTCAGGAGACTGAAAGCATGTGAAAAAAAAATACCTCTGTGAAGCTTTCTGTAAAGATTATTCTTTACAGACAGATTTGGCAGCTCTTTCTGCTCTGGCTCCTAATGCTATTGAGTGTAACTATGTTAAGTCAATAAGCAAAGCCACTCAAAGTTGGGGTTTTTTTTTGAGGTTTTCTAGGCCAAAAGAGGAAGCAGTGCGATAGGAAAGTTTTCAGAAGTGGGAGTTGTGCCTGCCTTGCTTCTAATTGTAGTGAAACTGTCAACCTCTGCGTTGTTTCAAGACTTTACACTTCAAAATCATTCCCTCTGTGCTTTGAATTGCTATACTTTTAAGCTAACTACTTCTAAAAGTGCTGTTTAAAAAATGACATCTTCAACCACATTTAACATTGAGAATAAATCTAAATTTGCAAAGTCTCATTGGGTCCCTGCAAAAGTGCAGATTTTTTTTTATCGTACTTGACAGCCAATCTCTTGGAAATGATTTGTGCAGAAATTTAGTTTAAATTACTTCATATCAAGACATTTAAGAGAAAATGTGTTTTTCTTTGTTATAAGTTAAAAATAATTATGTTCTTTTTACCGTAGATTAAAAAAAAACCCAACATTCAAGCAGCAAACAACATTGAAACCAATTAGTAATCTTACAACCTAAAATCCTACCTACGTGCAGCCATGTATTAATCGTATTTCAGAATGAGCTCCAGACGCACGTGGCTAAAAAAATTGAACTAGGCTGACTTGCTTTCTCCCTTGTACACCACTAAAAGAGAAAGCGGGTCCACATACTACAGTGAGAGTTACAGCCACTCACTGCCCTTGGAAAGATATTCTGTTTCTGAGCGCTAAACACAGGGAATCACCCCATCAATGCCAGAATGGTAAATTCATAAATAAGCCAATGTGCTAAATTTTTCTTTAGTGCCCAGACCCAATCAAGTAAAGAGACAGATATACCTGCCAAACTGCAGAGAGCTGAGGGAGCCCAGCACTTTCCAAGTGCCCATGCATACATTTGAATTTCAAGGTAATTAGGCTATTATACTCCTTTAACGCTGTCATTAAAGAAAGAATAGTTACATTACTTTGGCTTTAATGATTTTAAAATACAGAGGATCATCTCAGGAGAGTAAAGACAGGTTCAGTAAGGCTCAGGTATATTTACACTTTGTTGTTCCATGTGGTAAAACCAATTCAGGGTAAATGTTTACTGCTAAATATTTGGGGAGATGGAGAACAGGCATAGAAGCAGCTCAGAGCACACAGGCTCAGAGTCAGCTCAGCCACGAGCTATCTTCTAGCTAGTGTGACAGTACCGAGAACAAGGAAGCCCCAAGACTGACTCCAGTTCCTAAGTAATACTTTCACCAAACAGAAAATTATACTGCACCTTGTGGGGCTGAATAACTTTGAAGTATTATCTCGAGGTCTGCCAAAGTTTGAGGTGTTCCAGATGCCAGGTTTCAATTTAAGGTAATCTATTTTTCATATCCTTCTCCTGGACTCTCATGTCTCTGGTTTAAAGGAGGACAGCCCAGTACTTAAGCCTGGGAAAAAAGCTCCTACCAGTGCTCACGAATTACTCCCCCTCCAAGTATTTGGAGGTCGCATTAATCACCTTGCAATGAAGTCCCAACCCCACTCTGCTCATCGCATGATGGATGCTTGGCTGGGCCAAACTGAGGTGCTACAAACAAGCTCCCACATTGGCACTGGTTACTTCTGCGCTTTGAAAACAGGGAGATGTAGCCTTCCCTCTGCACTCCTCTCATCACCATTTCTCCATGCATGGATATCATTCCTCCCCATCTCTTCCTACTCCAATAAAATAAAGCCTTAACCAGACAGGAACAACGTTGGCAAAGTGCCTTCTGCTCCAAACTCCAGCACCAGCTTGGGCAAGAAGTGAGGAAATGCAGCCATGTCACATGGGAAACAGCTGAGCTATCACAAACAACAACCAGCAACCCTTTGCACTAATCAGAAAGTGTCCAACCCAATTCTAGTTTCCAAGTGGAAAGGCTGCCCTCTGCTCCCCCAGCAGAGCTGGATCACCTTCTCAAATAACCCTTGTCTGCCACAGCAGTCCAGCAAACATTACCATCTAATCGTACCCACAGTACATAAATCCCTTCCTGGCTTGGCGCAAGGCGAGTACAGATTTTTTGCTAATCTTGCATTTATTTTAATTCCCCTCCCTCCCCCCCTTTCCACATCATGTGAATCATTCCTGTTTCCCAGCATCAAAGAGTTAATGGAATAAAGAACCACACTAGCATGTGCTTCACACAAGGGAAAGTGGACTGGCCAGCTACCAAAGCAGATTGTTAAAGACTGCACCAAGCTCCACTGCAATAAACCTAAGAATTAAATGTGGACATAAATGTAAACCTGGACCACATCTGCTGATAAAGCAAAGTCTTTGTACTTGCACAACTGCCGTTAACTGTACACAAAATACTTAAATTTCATGAATTCTCCTACATTCAAAAGCTGACCTGCAGTCTGCCTGAGGCAGCCAATGTGAACTGCATGCTCAGCAGAATTGCACATTAAAGACAGAGGGGAAACCGGTTATGCTATAATACAAAATCAGACTACTAGGAAAGTGAATCATTTGCGCAACTATTAAATCCTCAGAGTATTTTGGGTTTTGGGTACACTTCACTACACCAGATTAAAACACGTCTATTGTGGTTCTCATCTGAAAGGCTGTGCTAGGTAACAGGTTCACGTTATTTGCCTCTTTCATCATAGGCACACGCAAAACTGGTGCTTTCAGGACTCTGTTATACTCCACTATTAAACTTTTCTTTTGAATTAATTGAGGCTACTCTGCTATTTGAAGATTTTTACATGCCGGTAATTGCACTAATAGCTTGGAGGAGAGTGTACGCACATCATTTCTTCCCAAAATCTCTCAGGAAACTTCAGCTGTAGATCTTGGCCATCAGCCTTCATGCTTCTTCTCAGAAGATAACTGAATTCTGATAGAGTAGTCTAATTTTATTTATTTCTTGGCAAGATACTCCCTCCTTACATGCATACATGGCAGACATGGATTGTGTTCTAGGAGAGTTCCCTTGGTGAATTATTACCAGATCATTTGAAGGTTTCTCCATCACAAATCAGGTATGAGTGGCTAGAACCCACCTAACTGGACTCCATCTCTAGACAGTTTCATTTTGAATGGCATAAATGACCTTGGGCCAGCTTATTTCCATGTTGGTTCATGCTCTGCTCTGCTGTGATCTCCCCTGAGGAATACAACTCAGGAACCCACTTCTCCCAAACCCGCTCATCTTCTATTTTAGATTCCTTCCTATTTCAAGTCTACCGTAACTGACCTATAGACATGAAATCCACCCTGGGGTCTGACCAGTGAACTTTCTACAGTCTGTATTATCATTATTATTTACATGACCTTTATTAACATTATTAACAACAGCAAAATATTTTAATTTACACTGCTAGCAAATTCAAATTTCACATCTATAATCAACAGAATTATGCATACAAATAGACATTTACTCTTACATGCTGGGCTTAGAGACACAAAAAGAGGAAGAGTATTTCATAGTTGGCCCCATGGCATCTATACCTAATAATGCAACCTCAAGTTAAGCAGAAGTCTGTGGTAACACAGTCTATTTTCAGTTATCCAGTACTTTCCTGGTTCATGACTAGTGTAATTTTTAAAAAAGAAAGAAAAAGAAGAAAAGCTTATGATAAAAATTCATATCCAGATTTCAAAGACCTAACTGAGTTGCACGGTGCACAGTAGGTCATGCTCAGAGTATTTAATGCGTAAGTATCAATCAAGAATTTTGGGTGCTTCTGCTCAGGGGCGCTTAAATTTGTGATTCAAGTGGAGGGCCATCTCTAACAGCAAAAAAGAAAGACTCTCTGCAACAAAAATGTAAAAATTAAAGTTGGATCTTTGGGTTGAGGAGTGCAGTGATTTTGCACAGGATTTGCACACACCCTATCTACTGGCTCTGCGGAAGACAGAATTGTAACAGCGGCATACAAGTTTACCTTGCATTTAAGTTATTTACTGATCAATGCCTGTGAGCTTAGTGCTCAATGAAGATACAGGAGACAACCATCTATCCCAGGTGAGCCACAAAGCAATTCAGAATTGATGAAACTCTTCAGAGCCTACACTGGTACAAACACAGGTCACGGGCTAAAAAAAGTCACCCAAATCACGACAGCATCTTGCACATTACAACAGAAATGTAACAAAGGAGTCAGAGGAGAAAATATTCCAGCTGACAAAGGCCTTGGTTGTGCTGCGTGCCTGCTGTGGGACCTGCCTTGCTGCCCTCAGAGCAGACGTAGGGGTAATGTCCAGCAGAGCACCCACAGCAGAGACTTTGGTCAGTGTCGCTCGTTGTGCCACCACTGCGGCACTTGGGGAGCAGAGCCACTGTAATTTTTAATTGAAGAAGGTTGCATGCCACTTCATTAGAAGAATTCACTACAGTCTTCAGTCACTGAGTCAAAAAGGGAACTTGAGTTACACTGTGGCAATCAGGATGTTTGATCATGGCAAATGAAAGAATCTGCTCAGCTCTTCTGAAAGCTATCCAAAGCCAGTGCAACCTCCCACTCCTGTAGTAGTCTGTAATGCTTTAATAGCAGATGGTAAAAGTACTGAGATTAAATCCAGTGCTAACAGCAGCTGGGGACACTGACAGTTTTGGCATTGGAGTGCCAAATTGCAGCACTTTTTTCCCCTCAACAAATTAGTAAAGTTAATACACCCACACTGCAATGCCCAGGCTATCAGCCAGAGTTTGCCTCTTCATTTCTACCTCCATATTTGCAGACAGGGGCTCACAGAAGTGGCCGGCAACAACCGCGATGTCGATCTGTAGTATTAGGAGACTAAATACATTGAAATCTGTCAATACAGTCTTTATCTTAATGTGAAGCTTTCATAGGCAGGTAGGCTGTTACTGACAGTTGTACTGAACTACATGGTGGTCCATGATGTGGATGACGGCGAGACTCAACCCCTTTCACTTGTGACCTACCCTGGATTTCAAATGAGTTTCTTTAGGAAGCACTTGGTATTAATAGAGCAGTGCTTTGTCACACAGATGCATAATAGATATGATTTCTAGCAAAAGCTGAAATCACAGAAATTTTATTTGCATATAAGGTCAGAGCTGTTTTGAAAACAGACTTTTCAGTTATCTATGATGTTTGGAGGAACCCACTGTTGCAGAAAGAAAATAATTTTTTTCCTTCATTTGCTACCATCCTCATCATGGACCAAAGTCTGCTCTCACATCCAGTGCAACTTCAGCAGAGTGGCCTGGGGTGACAGTAATGTAATGCATTAGATGTCCAATTTTCAAATAACAGATCAAATTTGTTTTTAAAATACTGTCTTTACTCAAAGCATTTAAAACTAACTGTTTGATAAGAGGCTACTGTTGCTGTTGACCTTTTGTTTCCATTTTCTGCGCCAAAGTTGTGAAGGTAGATATAGCACGGTTTTAAGCTGTACACCAACCAAGGAGAGCACAGTGATGTGAAACTGGTATTTGTGTTTTGTCAGTACCGGCAAAGGTGTGTCTGCACAAAGCTGTGACAACTGTCAGCACCTCAAAGCAATTTAGATCTTCGCTCGTCTGCGCCAGGCAATCTTAAGAGCTGCAGATCTCTCACTTCTAAGCGCTAATATCTCAGTAACTTCAGCTATATAAGCTCCCCAAATTAAAACAGCATATTCATCAATTTCTAGGAATACACTACAGTTTAGATGACACATTATTCCAGTACTCAGCTTCTTCTGGACATAAAGGCATCCTAGAGGTCTTAAAACTCAGCCCTTCTTCAGCTCCAACTGGAGCTGGACCAAGTGTCCAGTGCTGGCACCAGACCCATTGCAGTGCCAGAGCATTGCAGAAACTAATCCAATAGCTGGGGAGGTGTTTTTAGGAACCCTTTGCAGAAGGCATCTCTGCCAACAAGGTTCAACGAGGTTTCTGCTGGTGACCTGAGAAGACATATTGAATGTCAACTGGTATGTTTATCTTCTTTAAACACTGAACTTCCTTTCAAACAACATCTAATAGGGCAGATTACTGGCTTAACACTAATGGAAACTGATCAAAAGAACCTAGATTATTCGGCTGGTTTACCTTAAAACCTTTTCCTGCTTTAGTCTCCATGCAAAATATATCAAAAGAGCATTCCTATCAATGGAGAGCCTATAAACTAAGCATTTAAGGACATGGGGAAAACTATATTTAAAATTGGGTTGTGGATAAAAATGCCAGAAACCCCCCAAACCAACTTAAGGACCAGCTCCACAGATTTTCACAAGAGCTACTCTGGAAAATAAAACTTAGGGAACCATAAGGACATTTGAAAATGCTATTCCTTACCTACAAAAGGCAGTTTCTTCTCAGTTGCCATCACGGTTCATTTAGCTAGGGACAAAAGTGGCTGGCAAACTAGCCTAAAAAAGGAACAAGTAAATACTGGCATTTTAAGCACTTTCTCTAAGCAAAGTTAAGCAGCAATGGTCAAACGACAACCGGTCAGCTCTCTCTCGGTGCCTATTTAAAGGGACAATGGCTGTGAACCACCTGGATCAAGGCTGTCTATCCATTTAAATGCAGAAATGCTTTAATGATTTCAAGGCAGAACAAATATTTCTTTTTGTCTGCACACTTTTTAGCAAACATGAACAGTAACTACAGAGCAGAACATAGATGCCTATTAACAAAGCCAACAACAATTACTGCTATGTCTAAGAATCAACAAAAAAAACACATACCAGTGTATTCCAAAGGCATTCGCTCACAAAGCAAACTCACTCCACGCAAGCCCAAGCACAGAAACCCGATAGTATCTCGTGATTTATGTTCTCTCAGCAGGTTGTACTGGGTCCTCCAGATTCCGGGCTTGCCTTTCAAAGCAATTAAGTTTCTAGCACTTCTGGGAGCGACAAAAGCTCTCACTATGAAAACCTGCATGCTGCGCTCTCGCTGAGTCTGCAGCCCGGCAGACTGAGAACAACGGCACTGAGAGGTGTGAACTTCCCCCACTTAACTCATCTGGGAGCATTAGTACGTGAATGGCCATCTCTAAACTTCGAAGCTATTTCCAAATTACGTCTTTGTCCAGTGCCCAAACAGCCCAGCTGCCGCTGTGACTTGGAGAGTGTTTGCAAAGCCCCTTCTCAGCCTGGAAAGAAAAATCCCTTTCCTCACCAGCCCGCATACACGGAACTCCACGAGTTCAGCTAGTGTGAACTATTCTAATTACTCAGTAAGATGGAGTACCCTTACTTACATCACAACATGTACAGAAACGGCGACGAAACTTGGGTCCTGCTGTGCTACGTGCTGTATGAACACACATTAGCAGACAGCTCCATGGAGTTTACAACTTAAGCCGTACCTAAGGGAAGGCAAGGGCAAGAAGCATGTGTACAGAAGTGAGCAACAGGCATTTCACACAACTAGTGTGTGAATGCTGCTTCTGAATTATTATAGTACAGGAATGCTGTCTGATCAAAAAATAGATCTGTGATATGCCCCTGGGTGAATAAAACAAACAGAATAGCAAAGTCAAACTACTAAACACCCTGGCCCCAGCAACAAAAGCCCAAATGCTATTCAAACATCAGACTGCCTGGACAAGGCACAACATCTTTACCTCCTCAAGGAAAAAAAAAAAAAACCACAAACAAAGCCATTTCCCAGCCCTGTGCTTATTCTAGCTATACTACAGGCAGACACGATTTTGTGAAGCCAGTGCACGAGTGGTGAGACGGGCTGACAAACAAGGCAGCCGGGTGCACGGAAGGGTGTACGCCAGCGGTACGCCGACCGGCTCTGCAGGAGCTGCCCAGACACCAGATCTTAGCCCTGAGTAAATGCAGAAGGGCAACACCTTCCAGGCAGGGTGGTGAGCCACCTCTTACTTACCGCAGCACATCCCGGCCTAAGAGTGCATACAGTTACTCAGGGGTCACTCTTACACAGCGAGTTCACACCTTGTTTATTCTGTGGGAAACAAACTTGCTAAGACAAACATTTTCTCACATGTCAACTTATTTCTGTGCCTGCGTGTTTGGTTTTTAGAGTTGCTGAATTCTCGTTAACTCCAAATGAAATCAGTTGGAGCAATGCATACTCAGCACCCTGGGAAGTCACCAACCGGTGTTCTGATAATTTTATTTTTTACTTACGAGTGTACCTGTTTTCTCTGTTATACAGTAAGACACCCAACTCCTTGAATGCTGTGCAAGAGACATAGATAATTTCAAACAGTGTCATTTTCAAAATGATTTAAGCCTAGTTATGAGAGTTAACCTGGCTCTATTTCCTTGCTGACAACATCTGTGGTTTCATAGCCGTATTTTTTTGTATCTCTTGCTCATCTTTTGCTATGCAAGGACTTAGAAATACAGGGAAATGATTTATCAGGGAGACCTGCAAAAAATGACCAGACATGATTTTCTATCAGATTTAGAAGACAGTAAGTTAGAAAAAGCATTTCCCCTCTTACCTCCTTCAGTTAAAGTTGCAGTCATTTTTAACAACCAGAGAAAAGCACTTTTGAAGACAGAAATGTGCTTAAAGAAGCGTACTGTCAGAAGTGTGAGATGCTTTAATGTCCTTTAAGCTGTCTTTAAAGTGCTTAACATCTTTGGACAGAAAGTCCTGAGTAACTGCAGACTTGGTCACAAACAGTTCATTACACATACAAACATACAGAGATATGTCAAAAATGTTAAGTCAAGAACTAAAAGACAAGGAAATACCAGAAATATGGCCAATTGTGCAACAGTTAATCTTCTTTCTTAATTTTATGATCACTCAGGGCTTTTTTTTTTTCCCCACAAGAAATGATGCCATTCATGGTATAGTAGAGCTGGTGTTACTGAATAAGCAACACTCAGTAGTTTGCTTCATTCTCACTATTAAAAACAGTCCTAAACCCCATGCTTTAAAGACAGCACAAGCTACTTCCTTATAGCTTATTTTCTGGCTGTCACCATATTACCTAACCGCCTGAGAACTAAAATTAGCACATGTTCGCAACACCCCCGTGAGAAGGTTTTTTCCCCATCACACAGACAGAACTGAGACTCGGATAGGCTGA
Source organism: Burhinus bistriatus (assembly GCA_013397275.1). Classification (NCBI taxonomy): domain Eukaryota; kingdom Metazoa; phylum Chordata; class Aves; order Charadriiformes; family Burhinidae; genus Burhinus; species Burhinus bistriatus. The sequence goes on from VYXH01008241.1 coordinate 161,907, forward strand.
GGTTGTGGACAAAGGTCCCTTCCAAACCCAGCTACGCCACTTGATGAGGTTTTCCTCCCACACACGTGCTTGGCACCAGCTGCCCCTCTTCCTGTGATGACTGTCTCCCTTCTGAAGTGCTAGCAGTCTGGTGTAAAAGCGTTTTGTAATCCATTATGGTGAAAATAAACTGGAACGACTACAAACTATTCTTTATGCTCTTTTATGCTAACCTAGTTTTGCTTCCAACCAGCTGGGGAGTACTCCCTCCACCCCAGAGCAGACCGAAGAGGATAATTTCCAAGGGGAGGTGCAGTGACCACGTGAAAGCTTGTGCTGACACAGGCAGACCCAAAAGAGGACACCTGCATGTACCTACAGGTCAAAATCATTACTAGGACTGAAATTTCTAAATGCAAACAAACAGACCTCTTCCATTGGAGGCACTGACATAACTGCAAGTAGCAACAAAGGACTGGACCTCACACGAACCAAAACTGCAGGGTTAAGACACACCATTTACCTTCACAGATTCATGCTGACAGCACAGGGACAGCAAGTCTAAGGAGTACGAACAGATGGAAAGAGATGCATTCACACGAGGTACTACTGCCAGCAAGACACTTGTTGCATCCTCTTGTTGGAGATTGCTTCTTCACTACTGAGCTGCTTGAACAAACTGCATGAATGCTCCCCTTCCACTTCAGTGTGAAGTTAGACACTTTGAACAGCCTTAGCAGCAGTTTAACCTAAACTGTGTGGTTTCACACCAGGGTTTTTGCACGGATGCAGAGGAACAGCACTTGCATAATTCAGTCTGCTGTCTCAGTAGGGCTGTATCAAGCACCTAGGCTATAACAAACAACCAGAGGTGTAATGGTCTTGTATCTTCATATCAGACAGGATAAGCAGCATCCAACTGCAGCCTCAGGAATCCCAAACTCCATCCCAATGTACAGAACAGAGATTCCTCTCTGACCTTCTCTTCTGTGGTTTCAGTCCTGCTGCTTCCCTCCTCAGACTCTTTACCTCAGTTTCCCCCTGGGTCCTCATCTTAATCCCTATGCCATCTCACAATCCACCCCTGACAGTCACATCAGCTCCAAAATGTTGTCACGACACTTGGTGCTTGCAGTCATAACTGCCCCCGCATCTCCTTGTTCAGACAGTCCCATGTTCCCCAACACTTCTCCTGAACACATCTCCCATAGCTTGTATTCTCTCTCCATACCTTCCTTCTGCTCCACCCTGTTTGCACAACCAACAGCCTTGCTGAAAACACGGGAAGACAATCTCCTTCCTCTTACTTCCTGTGCCTAGGACCACAGCACTCCTCAGGAGACAGATGTAGCAATATCAAAGCAAGTCCTTCAGCTTTAAAATACAGTATGCTCAATGCAGCACTATCTAACAAGCTCCTGCTGTGTAGGTACAAAATGAGAAATTTCAGAGTTTATAAATTGACTGATTATGGACAGATTTTCCTGCATATGAGAAGAGAGGTCCCTAATACCAGGGCAACTCTACAGCCAAATTTCAAATATCCACCCCCAAATGTGAAGGCACTACACAGCTACTCCATGAAACAGCTGACCCATTTTTAAAAAAGGTACAAAAATGCAGTGTATTGTGTCTTGTTCTAAAGACAACCTGAATCATTCATGCTGAAATGTAAAAAGGAAGAAAAATCAACACGAAACTGCCACTGAGTTTGGAAAAATGTTACTTTAAAAGGTTATCCTGAAAAAACACTAAACATTGTGCAATGCTGATTGTAGGCAGTTCAACCAGCTTTTCTTACATTACTTGTTATTTCCTACAGTTATTACTGAGAAAGTCCCTTAAAAAAAAATCTATGATGTAGAATAAAAATGAAAGAAGATTATAGGCTCCAGTGATGTCTGGACATACGTCAACAGGAGAAATACAGACTGTAATAAGGATGATGCCTATTAACGAGGCAATAGATGGTGAACGCAGAAGACAAGACATCGTTGTGCGCAGAGATTTTTTGATTCAGAAATGCAAGAAACAGGAAATCCAAGTGTCACAGTCACAGCCTATTTACAAAAATTAGGAGGAAGTGTTGATTGGTTTCTATAGACACATACATTGATATTCATACTAGAATCAAACAATTGTTCTTATGACTGGAAGCAAGGTCAAACTCTGATCACCGTAGTTCAGCAGATGCAGAAAGACAGCAAGGAAGTGCTGTTGATGCACAACCTTCACCATCTAAGAGTCAGATGATTCAGCTGCAAGAAAGCAAATAAAATTACTTTAAAACAAACATTTAGTTCTTTCTTCATAAAATTATGTAGCTCTTCAGCAGATGACTCAAATGTGAAAGTTTGTGGTCTTTGCCCCAGCAGCCGGGCGCGCTGGATTCTGATCCACTATGCAAATAACTCAAGTGTTTTTCATTTTTTAGGGTGCCAGCTGCACTCCTGAACCCTCTGCAGAGGGGACCACCACTGCTGCTGAGCCTCAGAAGAAAAGAGTAATGGGCTATGAAACGTTTTTTACCCAAAGGTGTCTACCACTCAGTTTTACAGCATGACAGAGAGAAGAGTTGTAAAGTCCCTTTCCCCTCACATACCACTTCTGAAATAGAGGCAAAAGGCCTAACTTTCTAATTTTATTGAAAGAGATGTAGGCAGGCAGATGCTCCCATGGAATGTTCCAAATTTGTGCTTTGCAGAGCACCCTTTCAAGACTGATGCTAGACCTCAGATTATAAGAAAGATGCACAAGCAGAGGAAGGAAGAAAAATGCAAAACAGGTCCCACTTATGTGGGATCTTTCCCTTTGTTGGATGGGCCTTTCCTATCAGGATAAACTTACCTTGCAGGCCTTGGTGCTTACTACTTATTCTCCCCACAACAACAGGCAAAGCATGTGTTGGCAGAAATTATTTTAAAAACAGAAGAGCCTTAAAGAGCAGCAGGCAGGCAGCGTCCAAATGCAGGGGTGGAGTGGAGCTACAGATGGGCTGATCTCTCAGGCCCTCCAGTGGAAACCAGGGAGCTGGGAACAGGTCTTTGAAGGGTCTTAAAGCCCTGCTGCGACTTTCTGAAAGCCTCTTAAGATAGAAGTCAGGGATGAAAGCCTGTGTATTGTTTTTATCCCATATAGATGCAGCTCTAAGTTGCTGACTACTGTATAAAGTTGAACTTCCTGGTCCTCACCCATTTTGAATCAAACAAGCTCTGCAAACATTATTGCCTTGTCTTCCGCATTCACCCACTATATAGGTCTATTATGTGGACCAAGCTGAACTTTTTCCTCCACTGGGCAGGGAAATACATAGGGGAAGAACCAAAATGCATGCAAGCACAGGTCACCAGGCCTTCCAAGACCAAAGAAGCAGCAAGGAAAATGGAAACCTTCCTGTAGCTGGAGGTGACATGAAACTAAGCCAAACCAAGAGTGTTCTACCAAACAGTCTCATGGTGAGGTCCCCAGCTGCAGAGCTCCATTCCTCCATTTGGTGAACGTATCTTGACTAGAGGAAGAATAACCCAGTACAGGGGAATGTAGCTACACAACCTGGTGCGAGTGCCAGGCTGAGCAATGGGTTCACCCAAATCCTCTCACTTCCAAGCAGAAATGCTGCAAGAAAGAGCAAACCAAGTCGAAAGATATGCTTGTTTTCTGAAAAAGAGTAACTGTTGAGATCACAAGAGGAGACATAGATGTGTATGGCCTGACTTTTATTTCGTGAGGCATACTGGACTTAATTCTGATTCACAGGAGTTTTGGATAGCCTACCTAATAACATCTACATCCCTCAGTGTCAGGCAGTTAAGTCAATAGTTGAGGTAGGTAAGCAATAACAACTCACCCTCCATGTCCTTAAAATCATCCTCATTTTCCTTTCGGTCTTCCAGGAAAGTCAGATATACAGATCTCATCCTGACAATTCACCAGTCTCTAGACTACGCAGCAAGTCACTGTTATGTTCCATTTTGGCTAGCAGAGCAGTGAACAGATGTGGAAAAAAATTCACTGACTAGTGAAGAAATTCAGGGCAAGAAAATAACCCAGAATTACCTGGACTGCATCCAGGCCTCTTTACAGCTTTATGAAGAAGAATGTTAGGAAGCAGAGGATACACGCTTCGATTTGAGAGACCCAGTTTCCTGAGTGCAGCATGAAAGAAATGTGGACTACCAAGGGGTGTGAGAAAGATTTCCATCACCATAATTCACCAGATAGTGCTTTGGTACAAACCCACGTGAGTTTTTCCAGGTTAAGGAGTTAAAAAAACTTACATGAGGTGAGAATGTGCCTCCCTGTATCTTATGAAACACAATTATTTAAGGTTCAGATGCTTATGGACTTGCCACAACAGATACCCTAAAACATCAGTAAGTTTGGAATGGGAAATCTCAAGGGACAGCCTACCCAGCATGTCTGAGACAGGTGCAGGGCAGGAGAGCAAAGGGCTCTGAAGGGACGTTTCTTGGAGCAAGAGTGAGCATCTGAGAAAAGCATCCTTGAGTTTGAGATCACGCTGGATGCAGTATGGGATAGGTCTGGGCTCTTCCCCTCTCCCAGCTAACTCAGATCAGGCTTGAACAAGAACAGGGTCACCATTCATACATGGAACACAGGCGAGAAGAGTCATGCACAACTCCCTGGTCAGGGAAAACAGCCCAGGGTCTAGCCTCTGCTTCCACGCTGTGAAACAGCTTTGAAAGGCTGTAGAGAGAAGAGAGAAATTTGGGAAGGACGGCTTGATTTGTTACCCATACTTTTGTTATAGGTTTGGGGTTTTTTTTATGACATCCTAGCAAGCGAAGAGAGAGAAAGAGAGAGAAATAGTTAATGTAAAGGGTCATCTGAAGGTCTGAGTCTCCTGACAACTGCTATCTAAACTTGGAAGTCAAGGCAGTAGCTGACAGAGAAAGGAGAACATAAAAAAGGATTTGCCTAAGTGGAAGCTTCGTGGACAAGCATTGTCATTCCGTTTTGTTTTGAAGCAACAAAGCAATTCAGCCAAGTGCAGAAGCGAAATGCAGAGGGTGTGCTGCAAGTTAGACGATTGGACTTCAGGAGTTGATACACAGACTGAAGTCTGCTCTACAACCCTGCGCCAAATTTCACTCTCTGAAGCAGTACTTTAGAGGCAGAAACTGTTCAGTGATGTGCCACTGTTGAGTACGTAAATGCTCCTAGTCAAGGATGCAAGTTACCTGAGGTAACTGAGCTGTTACCACGCTGGAAAAACTGGAACAGAGAGAGCAACTGAATGACAGTAGCACCAAAGGAAAAACACTGGGGAAGGATTCAAGCAGAAGTGTGACCTACGGGATAGCATAGTTGCCCAGGATTTCGGAAACTGATGAAGTCAAACCTCAATATCACTGAGCTCTTATGAGCTTGTCCTGCCTTCCTTTACCTCACCTGCAAAACAGGGGTAATAGCAGTTGCCTAGCTCATACAAAGTTGTGGGAACAAAACCATAAAGGAAAGCCGAGCACTCAGAAGTTGGGCTCACAGCTCAGTGAAGAATGGTTCCCCAAGCAACTAGAGCCTCTGCCTGCCAAAGAAACTTAATTTTTGAAGTGGTTGCACCCCACTACAGAAGCTTGCTTAAAAATGAAGACACGCGCTTAATCCTTGGGGCAGAGAGTGTGTGTGACAGATTTTTCTGTTTCCTTTGGTATTACAGCATTAAAGTAATTTCCTTCTTTTCATGATTTTCTCACAATTTCAATTATCCACATCTAGATTTATTGCACACTTAGAAAAGAAATACTGTTGAAGGGACCACATCCATTGAAGTTCTTATCCCTCTGAAACCTGAAACTCTCACTAAGGCATGGCATGAAGGATTTCCAAGCACAAGGCCCTTTGCACATAAAGAACTGGACAAACTTTAACACCTTAACTGCTTATAACAGACTATAAGATCTTGCACGTTAGGAGTCCCCTAGACATTAGGTAACATTATCCATAAGCAAATACTGTAGGAAAACAGAAGAAAAGTCCATGAAATAGGGAAATGTATTTCAACAATACAAAGCACATGCTCATAGAACTCAGAAAAATAAATTCTTGCCCATAATATTAATTAGTTTCAAACGCAAGCTACTGGAGAAACTTCTGCCTGAAAGAAAAGTGGAAAATACAGAATTCGACTAAGCTAAGTCTCTATGATTTCCTAATATCAATTAATTGCAGTAATTAATTAGTCAGATCACATTCTTGTAGTCTTTATTAGGTCACAAATTCATGCAAATTATTAACTTCTTGCACTACTTTCAGTAAGGATCTGCTTGAAGAGAAGTTTTTGGCAAGCTTCTCAGTTTAATACTTATCTTGCAAATGCACCAGTTCAAACTTCTATTTTTTCTTTTCAGGACCCATGCTTCTTATAACTGAACGTTTCTTAAGCTTGCACTGGGGTCTCTCAGACCCTCCTTCCACTGAGATAAAAATACGTCTTTTTCTCAACCATGTTATTAGCAATCATAGCAAGTGGTTTTATTTCTTTTTTCTCCATGACTTTCTCAAGTTCCACCTACTGTTTATCTAAAAGCAAAAGCTGGTTGATGCTTATCACTTTTTTATTTTGTTAAGTATTCAAATTGGGAGTGATGCTACCTCTTATTCAAATGTATATTCCAGCCCTCGAGGGGCAGGGGGGGAAACTAGGCTTTCCCATTCACAAAACTATGCCATACATCTTCCTCCCATCTGCCAGAATTTCTCATATCACATCCACCCCTACTTTACTTCTTTTTTTTCTTTAATGTCTGACTTCTTATCAGAAACAAATGTTTTCCTTGGGCTCACCAAAGTCAGCTTTTATGCTACCCAAACATAAATTTAAATGACGGACAAATCAACAAAACCATCAAAAGTCACCTGTCCAAACAAGAGTATGTAACTGCTGGTAAAAGTCAACAAATGCTGGATCTTTTGCAACATGCTGGCATTTTGTTACAGTTATTCTTCCCCAATAATTAACAGATGACAGTTTAGTTTTAAAACAAGGGCATTTTATAATCAGTGACCCATCTATGATGCTCAACCATCTGATCTGTCTCAAGGTCACTGTCTTCAGTAACTGGGTAAGAATTACATCATCTGTCCTACTATAGGATGACAATTACATCATTGATCAATATCTCAGATCCGAGTGTTATCAACAAATTCATGTTAGGGATGAGTTACAACTGAGCATATACCACAAAATGAAACTCCTGTTTTGTTCAACCCACATCCCCATTAAGACTACATAAAACTATCAACTCTATTACTATTATTTGTATTACAGTGCAAACTGAAAACTAAGAAAAGATGGGGTGGAGAAGGTGCAACAGCAGCATGCCCTTTGCAAAGACACAGAAGATGGTCTTTGCTTTGAAGAGCTTACAGCAGCCTGAAGTGACAAGAGCAACGGAGGGTAGAGGAAAGAGGTGTAAGCAGATGGCAGCAGACCACATGTTATTTCTGTAAGCTTTTGGTGGCAATGCAGTCTGAGGCAGTCACATGTTCACCTTCAACAGTGGTATTTTAAGCTATTTTAGTTTCCTCTGCCTTTAAACAGACCTGAAGCAAGCAAGCAGCAAGCTACTGTGTCTCAGTGGAAGATGCACAAATGGACAGCCCTTGGGTCTTCCGCTCCCCTGCAGCTGCTTTGGTAGTGAAACATGAGGCTTTGCATTCAGTGATGAAGACAGCAGCTGAATGGAAGGAGAGTGAGTGATGGTCCAAGCAAAAAAGGATGAAGATGAGCCAGTTAAGAGTGAAGTTGAGCAACAGAGACTGAGGGAAGAGGGGAAAGCTGGACCAAACAATAATCAGCTTAGGGCAGAGATTTATATGCAGTTTGGGCCCAGAGTCTGACTTCTGGCTGCTTTTGCCATTGTCCCTCTTTTGGCTCAAGTCTTCAGGAAGGAGCAGCTCCCTCGCTCCCCCTTACAGGAACCTGTAAAAGAGATGGAAGCTTGCTCTGCCCACCTTTTCTCATCCAGGGCTCAAGCCCTCAGGACTAGGGTAACCCAAGCAGAGCCCCACTAAAATGTTTCAGCAAAAACACCTGCAGTAAGATTCAACAGAGGGTGATAACTCACCCATGGGGGGATATATCATATACAGTAGTACCTAGAGGCACTGACCTACTTGGCTTCTGTACAGGCACACAGTGAATGACAGCTCCTGTCTGAAATACAAAGAGCAATACATGGAACAGGAGTCCCAGGGAGAGAGAGTACTAAGCCAACATTTTCACCCCTGGATACACTAAGTTAGGTACCAATCCATACTTCAGGACCTACATAGCTGGCCTCCTTCTCAGTAGTGCTGTGTATGCCCAGAGGCCCATTAAAGTGAAGCGGAGGGTTGCAGGCAACTTGCCTGCTCTGGAAATCAGGCCAGGACTAACCAGATTTGATAGCTCTGACCTTAACAGATACGGTTTTGAAATGCAGACAAGACTGTAGCACCAGCATGGAAATTATATGAGGTTTCTAAAGCATAAATTAAATGTTCAGTCTTACAAATACATACACTGCAGCTGCATGTCCTGAAATGCCTCTAAGGACAAGAACTGATTTGGTCATTTAAAATGATGGATTTTAAAACACTTGATTTTGCAGGGTGTATCTCCATAACCTGAAGGACAGGCAACCTTCTCTGTCTTCTACTGTCAGATACACACAGTGGCTACTTACTGCCTACCACTCCATCTTCTCCCTATAAATACAGAGTGGTCACCTTAAACACAAGAAGCCAGTAAAAGCATGGCATCAGATAAGAGACCGCAATGAACTCACCTCAGAGAAGAGGGTTTTTTATTTCAAGTTAGGGCAAGGTAGTCAACAGCAACTGTGTTTCTCTGGTAGGGCCCACTCCTGTACAACTCTCACTAAGAGGCAGGCAAACTCACTGCCTTTGGAGTAAATAGCGAGGCAAGGTTTGCCTCTGTGGGGCTCATTACAGGGTAAGGGCATTAGTCCCTTTTCCTTGCAATAAATCCTTGTTGTATTCACAGCAACAAAAAATTACTTTCAAAGTTTCGTTTAAAGTACTTAAATTTCAAAGTGTTCAATGCCTCAGATCACATTTGCAGCAGATTTAATAGGGCTGTGCTGCTGTCCTCCAGAAGGTATTTTTTTACTCTTGCAGACTAGAGAATAATTACACACAGAGAGGCTAACTCTGCCATCTCCTGTGCCAGATTTATGCTGAAATAACTCCACTGATTGATGAAATTAAGATGGAATGAGACTGCAATAATCTAATACTGAATAAGGCCATAAAAAATAAAATCTGCTTTGTCAAAATGCAGTCAACTTGAGGTTTCTTTCCTTATTCCCTATGCAGAAAAGCTCTGCTTTTTTTTTCACATAAGGCGTTTTGAAAAAGCAAGGTCTGTAGGATTCAGGGAGCTTTTTTTTTTTGGGGGGGGACGGACACAGGACTATAATGTTATGCTCCCTGGGGAAGTTCATCACAAAGTTAAGTGCAAATTGTGCACAGGTAACAGGAACTTAAAATACAATAGGAAAATAACCTGTCCATACAGCTTACCATGTAGCTTATCAAGCAGATAAAAACAAAGTTAAATAAAAAGTTAAATGCCGCTTCAGTTTCATGACTGCTAGCTCTTTGTCCCTGTCTCAGAACCCAACTGTGTTCTGTGGAGGAGGAAACATGTCAGTGCAGCAAATTTCACCTGCAATGAAAAGTAATTTATTGTGCCTAACTGTGAAAAGCAAATTGATATCATCATCTAGGAGTTTATGTTTCACACGGGTTGTTTCTGTAATTTGCCTTTCTTCTGGAAAGAACTAAGACTAGAATAACAATGCAAAAACTTGGAACTAATATTAAATTAAGCTGGATTTCATGAAAAGTTGCTAGATGAGAAAGGTTGGAAGGAGATGTATGTATAGCACAGTAAGAAGTACAATATGGTTATGAAAAATAAATGTATTTCTTGGAGAAGCAAGGCGGGGAGCCAGCAGAACGGCCACCTTGGACTTCTGAAAGGCAGACTTTAGCCTGTTTAGGAGCATGGTTGAGAGTGTCCCCTGGGAGACAGTCCTGAAGGGCAAAGGTGCCCAGGAAGGCTGGTCATACTTTAAGCAGGAACTCTTAAAAGCACAAGAGAAGGCCGTCCCCATGTCCCGAAAAACGAGCCGACGGGGAAGAAGACCAGCCTGGCTAAATAGAGAGCTTTGGCTGGATCTCAGGAACAAAAGGAAAGTTTACACTGTGGAAAAGGGGCTTGGCAACTTATGAGGAATACCAAGATGTAGTGAAGCTATGCAGGGGGAAAATTAGAAGGGCCAAAGCCCAAGCAGAACTCAGCCTGGCCACTGCAGTTAAAGATAATAAGAGGTTCTTTCAGTATATCAACAGAAAA
>VYXH01008241.1:181906-198037 GCA_013397275.1 Burhinus bistriatus
CCCCCCCTTCATTTTTCTTCACAGTTCACATATCTTTGCCTAATTCACTGAATTGAGGTTTACAGCAAGAAAACATAGTCATGAAACTCTATTGTGATTAACTGGTACTAACGTTGCAATTATAGGCAGGAAAAAACCACTGCTTAAAACTCAGTATATTTTTATCTACACATACGTGATTACAAGTGACTTCTTTGACACCAGATATGCCATGCATTTTCTGCACACCACTGCAACTTCAACCACGAACTTATTTCTGCTTAACCCTTTCAAACACAAGCAAACTGTTATACTAACAAATAAAACAAAACCAAAACCCAGAAATCAGCCTCCTTGTGGTTTCCTTAACTAAACTACAGCATCTTGCCCCATGCAGGGGAAACCTCAGTGTTTGCGTACCTGTGAATTGCTTTTTACGCTTCTGCAGTTAATTCAAACATTCTCCCCATCCACATCAATCAAGCTGCCACAGATCAGGCATGCCAATGGCTCACCCAGGGACAGCGTAGTAAGCACCTTGTCTACAAGCCTATGCACCCCTACACGAGCCACGTGCAGTTAGGTTAATCAAGAGGGGCCTTTGGTACACATTTGGAGAAACCTCTGAATTTCTGCCCCCATGACACAGTACATGAAGTGCTTTATCACATGCACTCTGTACATTTGACACCAAAGCTGGCTGGAAAATAGCTGCCAGCACTACCCTTAGCTCTACGTTCCCATGGTCAGCAACCTCTTGCAGCTGAAGCCACATACTCCTTCTCAGCAACACTGGACACATCACCCAAAATATAAGCCTGTAAGGGGAAGGATCAGTATCAGCAAGACAGGGCAGTTTTGGGGGTTTGCTTTGGGGTTTTTTTGAGTCAGTTCTGACGTATTACGATGCTAAAGCAACACTACCAATGTTAATAAGGCCAGTGCAAACCAGTGTGTCAGCTTTGGTGTTCTCCTTCTAGGAGGAGGACAATCCCTTAACTTAATATCCAATACGTTACATCTACTTTAAGTAATGTGCTAGAAAATGATACTTAACCAGAAGGCCAAAGTAACAGCTCTGTATTTTGATCACAGGCACAGCACAAGGAGCCACAGCTCACGGTGCCCGTAGCATGTACTACCAGCAGCTTGCAGCCTTAGAGAGGAGAGCTGAGGTGTCACTCCCAACCTCTCCCCCAGCAAATGTTCCATTTGTCAACAGAGAGAGATTCTGCTAGGAAATGAAGAGACTAACAACTCACTTCCACCAAATCACTGGGCAATAATATAAAAGGGGTCCACTTAGAAGGAGCTCACTTAAAAAAGCACAAATTAGGGTAACAATTTCAGAGGTGTTACAGAAAGAGGAGATTAGTCCTTTAGCTATAATCAATGAAGACCAAACGCAAACTTGCAGTTTGACATGGAAAGGCCTCAACCACTGGGGAAGAGCTCTTCAGTCAGTGTCACTCCGTTCAGTGACCAGTGAATTAGGCTGAGAAGGTGCCCATATTTTGAACCTTCTTGTATAAAGAATAAATATAAACAGTCGGGTAGAGCAGATAGACAGACAGACAGCTATTAAAAGCTCCATAGATAACCCTCTGGCAGTATCACCCACATAAAACATTGGCTGAAAAATTTCATAGGCAATAGTCCTGGAGCTCAGATAATATAATGCAGTTAAGATCCAGAGAATAGGTATTTAAAGTGGCACAGATGACTGTCCATTTATTTCATAAAAGAAAGGCAGCCATATCCAACAACACACTTCACGAACCATTAACACAGTGGAATTCATTTATTGCTTCTTATTCTCAGTATATACACAGAGAAGGAATTAATAAATCTCATCAACCCGAGTAATACCAGCTTGCTAAATGGTGACCCACTTAATTTCAAAATGCTGCTCCCGCTAAAATTTACTGAAAACAATGTCCCTCCTGAACTCTTCTCAAAACAGTGCCTGTAACAGCACAAAGCAGGCAGAGGCAGTTAAACTGACACAAGCTGAAATCTGCAGCATTTTATGGTTTTTAGCACAGTGTTTTGAACTTGGAACTGAAAAGAAACAATTTTGAAGCACACTTCACTAAGCATCTCATAAGAAAAAGGCTGCAATCCCAGACTTTTATAGACGTTTAAACCTCTAATGCTTCACTCCCACTATTGTTCCAAATGCTGAATAGAGACCCTCCACTCCACACACATGCACGTGTGCACTCAGTGTCACACCGTGTACTTCACTTCCAATAGTAAACCTGACAGAAAGGAATTTTATTTTTACACTTTCACACCACCCACTCCTGATTAATGTCAATCAGTGTCTTCTGCATAGTACACACTGCAAATATACATGGCCTTATCTGTGCTGGGGGGGCTGGCAAAAATTTCCATTGTTGCTAAAAACTGAGTGAGCTCTGCATGATGGACTCACACAGGAAGAACTGGGAGATACACAACCCTCCTGAGGGGTCATTAAAATGCTCTGACTTTTGTGGGGACATTTCTTTTGCTTGGTTTGTGCTTTTTGCCCCCCAAATACAAACAGGAAGTAGTTCTCTGGTTCGGAAGAGCTGTTGCAGGCTTCCCAAGGTGCCAGAGGGAGCAGGGACTTGCCAGTACATCTCGACAGTTGCCAGGAACAGTGGCAGCAGCAGGAGGGACAGCAAGGGAATTTCGCTGGTGACTTCAGCAGAGCCAGTCCACGCTGTTTAGACAACCATGGACCAGAGTCAGACAATTAAAAACACTGTCCACTACCAGTTATGCGCCTATACTTGCACTCCCCAGCTGTCCTGATAACCATCACAACAGCAGAAGTGAGGGTGGGAAAATCTTGCCCCTCAAACCCAATGCAGACACACTTGGTTTCCCAGCATACACACCACTCACTTCTTTTTATAGACTGCTTTTCTCTCGGATGCAAAAGTAAATCCAGCTCAGATGATTTCCCTGCCTTAACTTTTGTACAAGAGGAAGACAGAAAGCTAAAAAAAGAAAATTAGACACTTCATGAAATCCGTGATTAAGACACAGAAACTAACAAGACAGATGGGCTGAAACATTCAGAGAGCTTCAGTTCATCAGCCCATGTTTTTCAAAGATCTACAGTAAGCTATTGTCTTCCTCATTTAGAGTTTTTAAATCACGTTTTTCATTACAATAATTTAACACCCTTTCTAAACTTGGATTCCCCTTGTTGGGTAGTCCAAAATAACCCCCCAATATTTACTCAACCAGCACATAGCCCTAGAACCTAGCTATGGGGTTTTTCTCCCCCTTCCTTTACCTTTTTTTGGGTGCAGGTAACGGCCACTGCTGCTGGCTCAGAGAAGGTGAGCTTGCTGGGGAGACAGAGTGGGGTGGCAGTGGATAGCAGGGGAAAGCAAGAGGCTGCTCAGGCAGCACCTGGCTGCACCTCACTCTGCTCTGTTACACACTTTGCTGCCTTGTGTGCACCCACGGGAGGAGCTGCTGTCACTGACCTTAGCCAGGTTATTACTGCGCAGACAGAAGTACAAGGCCAGCTATGCGGCTAACTCCCTCTTACAAACATTCATCTCCCAGGGCTAAGAAGAAGCAGTCAATACTGCACACTGAAATGAAGGGCCAATTGCTCCTAGCAAAGGTCGTCTGCCCCTCCACAAGCTCCTTACTCACAACAAGGACTCAGGTTGGTCCATCTCCCCCTGCATCCCTTCTTCCATCAGAAATTAAGTCCTCTTTTCTGCCAGGGTGCACAGAGCAACCACTCACCCAGGCTAAAAAAAAAAAAAATCTGTGACTCCATGCTTGGCAAAAACCACTGATCAGCAATAACTGCTGAACGCTGAGTCACTTCTTTCCCTTCCACCTGGCGAGTGGCTGCCTGTATCCATTCAGCAGAAAGTCTCTTTTCATCAAAACTGGCATAAATCTAGAGTAATTCCCTCCATTTTAATAGAGCTGCTCAGGATTTACAGCAGCATGACATGACAAGCAGAATCCCAGCCGTTAAGAGCTACAAGCCCAGGTTTTCCTGCAGGAGAATGTGCTGCTCCAGGCCGTGATGCTAACTGTGCAACGGCACTGATGCTGCAGCTGGTTCTATTTTTCCTGATGCTGTCATCTCCAGAAGATGCTCTGCAAGCAGGACCTTTGGAGAAATCACCCTCTTTCACACGCTTCAGGACAATTTTGGCAATCTATGAGCAGAAGAACATTTGATAGCTTGACCTAATTATTTTTTCAGATTTAATGCTCTAATTTGGTTTTGCAAAGATTTATAAAATTATTATTTTTTAACATCTCACTGAACCATGTGAAACAGAGTTCAGAAGACACCAGAAATATCTTCTGTGCAGATGATGTGTGAATAAGCAAGGGATGAGATCAAGATTTAAGGAATACCAATCAGCTTTACCAGACAATTATCTATTCTATTTATGTTCTCAGCTTAAGAAAAAGCATTGCTAGAGGATTTATGCATGCACTGGAAGGCAGGGAAAGACCCTGAAAGAACTACATGTACTCCCCTCCAGTATGCAATGCAGTGGCAACCAGAATAATAAATGGCAAACGAACACAAACCCCAACCTTTGAAACAGGACTCTTTCAAGAGAAGAGAGTTTCTGCTTTACTATAAACACAACACCTATGTAAAAAAAATGCATTCATGCATATACTGAGGGACTGACAGGGTTTTTCGAAACAAATGCAATGAGTCTTGTCTGTCCTGGTTAAGTACATTTACAACATTCAAGAATAGGCTGTAACTGCCTAGAAACAGCAGCATTCGTGTAGTCCTTTCAATATGGGGAACACAGTGTGCTCTACAAATATTAATTTAGCCTGAACAACCAGTGAGGTATGCAAATATTACTCCCAGCTTCAACTGGAGAAGATTGAGCACAGAGGAATGGCGAGGGGGATTTTCAGCAGTGCTTCAGGAAGCCAGCTCACAGCCAGTGAAAGCTGGGATCTTGCATGTCTGCAAATGCTTTTGATAGTTCTGCCCTGACCGACTTCCTAGACATGCTGTAAGCCAGAGCCTGAAACTGAAGCCCTGCTTTTCCTCTTCAGGAGACTCAGATGAGCGAACATTTTCTGTATCCCGAGTGGTCATGCTGCCAAAATCAACAAGGCGGTGTACAGACCTGGGTGCACCTCATGACACGTCCCAGGTCCTGGCTGCACCAACCACGAGGTCTGGCTGGGATGTATTGCCATTCTTTCCCCATCCCCATGCCGGAGCTCCCTCCTTAGGGAAACCCAGTGATGAGAGCTGAGCATATTGGTTTTGCCCAGAAGTAGGGGGTGGCCTAGAGACAACCAGAGACAGGACCTTGACTCACAACCTGGAAAGCAGGAGGCTCATTTTTTTTGACATGGTCCCAGAAGAGCTACCGCAGCCATTTAGCCAGGCAAGAGGAACTGCAAACAAACCCCCATTGGATATCGCTACTTCCACAATTGTCCAAAAAGCACTGGTAGGGTAAAAGCAGAGCAAAGCAGCAGGAACTTTAACAGCTGCCAATGGCTTCTTGTTTTTCGAGGAAGGACAATGCTGAAGAATCCCTGGGGCTCAACTGATGAGGACAGGGCCAGGGCATGATGAAGTCCAACAGGCCTTGCTGCATATTTTGCCTTTTTAAGTTCCATCTCCAATCCAAAGGGAGGAAAGAAATTTTTGTGAAGTCAAAGAAGCAGACAAGGAAAGGAGAGCTGAAACAATGAGGATCTAAGTGACCTGAAAAGAACGATCTCCTGGTCCAATTTTTTCTACCACTCCACAGAAAAGCAGCAGAAGAAAGTGAAAGGCAGAGAAATGTGTATCTCGAGAACAGGGTATATAGTGCTGCAGCTGCTTCAACCTGAAGACAACACCTTTAGACCAGCAGCCCAAAGAAGGTAATTCTCGTAGTAACCATGACACTTAAAGACTATTCAGCCCCCTCCCTCAAAAGCTTTGGGTCTAGCTTTTTACAGCTCTGGCAAATATTTTAATTAAAATCTTCCATGGTAACATCTGTCTCAGACTCTCTTTTGCGGGAAAGCTTCAGCAAAAAAAATTTCTGTCATTTTGGAGAAAGAGAGTAGGCAAATAAATACATAGCTTTGACTGTGTTAAATGCACTTCTGCTGCTGTTACTAATTTATTGAGATATAAAAATGGCTTCAGGCTCAAGAGCAAGGCTGAAAATTTGTCAAAAGGGTTAATCTGATCCGAGATGTGTTTTTAGCTCTTCCTGTGAAAAAGCACCTGTATTTGGTTAATTTTAAATCCCTGGGGACAAAACAAAAAATAAATCAGCAGCTAAAGCCTTCAGACTTTAGCTTTCATCAGGCTAAACTTCACACCTCAGGCTTCGACACAGCTCCATTCAGGCCATAGCATCTATGAAAGCGTCTGTCCTCACAGGGTCCACTGCAGAACAAAAGACTAAGCTCTAAGCAGCTTTGAGACTTCTGAAGTCAAGAAACCAGTTAGTAAAGAAAGACACAGTTATTTCAATGTACTCTTCTTTACCTGAATATATACAGAAACAAGGAAGAGATACAGAAAAGCGAAGAAACACTTAAAGCTTCTTGTTAATTTGATTTTTTTTTTTTTTAAAGGAAGTAAGTCCATATAAGCAGCGAAGTACAAGCACTTAAAATATCCCCACCCCAGAACTTACCAGGGTAAATATATTCTGGTAACCCAGCATGCCTGTATCGAAGATTCATGGTCTGCTGTTCTGTAGAGTATTCTTCTCTTTCGGGAGCAACACTCAGAGAGGGTGACACTGAAATGCCAAGTTGCCCTCCCTGTACTCCAAGGCACCTCCACTCAAATGCCCCCAAATGCTATTTCTTCCTTGTCAGAAATCTTTGTTAACAAATTTCCCTTTTTGTTTTTTTTGTGAACTGTGCTTCTCTTTTTTTGTTTGTAAACAAAGAAACAAACAAAAAGCCAGAATGTATAAAGTCTCTGCCAGAACTCAATTAATAAATAATGAGCATCGAGTGTTTTTGATCATTTCCTTCTGTCTGAGTCTCACAAACTGACAGTAAAACAGTGTATGACCCTTTACAGAACAATTTTACTATCACATTACATCCTCACTGGAAATTAAGCAACACAAATTTGACATTTTAAATGGGAACGGCTCATCCAATTTGGTACGTTACCCACCCCAGAGAGAAATACGCTGGGAGCCTGCGCAGCAGGATTTGCAAAGCATCTATCTAGTCACACAGCAAACCCTTGCACAACCTGCACAAACTTTTCTGCCCACTCTGCACTACAGAAATGTAACTAGCACTTCTCAGCTCACAGAGCCGTACTATTTTGCCGGGCTTTCTGTGTCGTGTGGATGAAGACATAACTTGAGCTTGAGTTCAAGCAGTTCCTCAGGATGTGTGAAACCAGAGGGATGGGTACAGAAAAGCAGGAAAGGAGAGTAAAGACATCCTCTCCTGCTGCTGTAACTGGAAACGCAGGGATGGGAGAAGTTACTTTTGTACCCAAAACTGGAAAACTTGAAAAACGGAAATAACAGGCGTTCAGAGAAGGGGAAGAAGGTGAGACCTGCTGGAAAAGCACGTTTGGTCACATGGGAAAAAAAGAAAAGGATGACTAGAGAACAACTTTTGCCACAGAGACAGTATACGACAACAGAAGAAACAAACATATGAAGACAACTATACAAGCAGTTTGCAGCATTTTCTTAAAAAATAGTGGCCAGGAAGACAAATTCCCATTCCGCCTCTCTTGGCATAACTTCACTTGATTGGAATACGCCAATTTGTACCAGTCATACACCTGTCCCTTTCATTTATAAGATACAAGAGACAAAACCAGTATTAATAATATCTTATGTCCTGGTGTTCCTGAATACACCATATATTTACATTTGGAAACTGCAATGAGTGAGGTGCCTGCCATACATGCTAAATTGCCAGAATTCATGAAGTGAGCAAAAAGTCAAGGTTTCCATGACTTCAGCCCTAACACCAGCATCAAGTGATCTCTGTCCAAAGCATAAACACATTCCTTATAAACAGCTTAAATGCCAGTACATTAAAGGCACAACTGTTCATGTGTTGTATCTCTCTAATGAATAAAATTCAATCATATCTACAAAGAAAAATCTGTTTGTTGACACATCACTGAAAGGAAACAAATAATGGCTCACAATACTAAAAAACCTGATGATAAATGTAAGGGAAATTACCCTTGGAGTAATTTGTGCATGACCCATAAGTCTTGGTAGGATACAAGGAATACAAACTCAAGAGCTCCATTTTGCTGTTATACTGATACTTTGGTTTTTTATAGATAGACTTTTTTTAATGCATACTCACTCCCTTTTTAAACTCTTTAAACTGCTTTGGGTGCAAGGGGAAAACTGGATTTGATGTCTTGGATGAATCATGCACACAACTTTCCTCCCCTGCCTCTTTAAGATACTGCTGCCGTTCAGGCAGACAGTGAACGCTGCATTCAAGTAACAGAACATGGATTTCTCCTAGTAACTGCAGCTATAATTGTAGCTACTGCTTATCCTGCTTCCATCCTGCTAGTGTTACAATTGTCCACAGCATAACACACAACTAAATTGACATAATTTCTGATAAATGTCTGATTTTTTATGTAACAGAAAAAAAAAACATCTTCAGAATATAACCCCTTTACTTATTCTGCTTATTTGGCACCAAGAGCATTAAAAAGCAATACCTCCCCTCCCTTTGATTTCTGGCATCCCTTTCTGAAACAAAAACACTCTGATTCAGGGGATGCTCTGCCCACTATTACAGGGAACATGCCTTTCCCAAATCTGAGACAATGAAGGGTAGCTTTATTTTTAATCATTCACCAACTAGTATCCCATTTAGCATCTAGTAAGAATTGGCTTTTAGCATTTTCCTCTGCTGTATATGGTATTTGCACGCGGTTACTGCATATTACACAAAATAGCAATCAAAATAAACGGCCTGTGTTGTCATATTTACTCATACACAAAGGATGTATCTTAGGCAAGGGCACATTTTGACTGGCATGTATTTTCATTATGACGAGTAAGGCATAGGCATGAAAAGTCCATCCCTCTGCATGGAAATAGCATGTCCATCCAGTCCTCTGCATGGAAATAGCATGCTGGGCAGAACAGCGGCAATAAGAAACCCGACTTTATCTACTCTTATCTCCCTATACTGACAAGAAGAAAAAACTCCTGCAGAGTCAAAATGCTAGACAAATTACATCATTTAATGCAACCAGTTACTCCTCCTAGGTTTCAGCCTGTTTCACTGGAAAGCAACTTTTTAATACATTATTAAGGCAGCACACCACAATTTACTCTTACTCGTTTTTCAGCCAAAAGTATTTATGCCTCTTGCATTTCCCTTTTTTGCTTAAAGGAAGGATGGCCCAAAAATTTAATGAGAAAAAACAGCACAAAATACAACAGCTCTAATTTATAGGGTCAGGTGAAGAGACTGGAAATGTCCATTAAATCCAAACACTACTTCCAGTCTTCCTTCTTGACTGTTTACTATTTTGCATATTTTCCTTTATACCCTTGCAATAGCATATGGACAGGCCATCCAGATCACGCTTACTGGCTCTTTACATAACAGATTCCTGCTATATCATAATCCCATACTTCCAATAGTTGTGTGTGTTCTGGTTACCCCATCATAATAAACTGTCGAAACAAGGAAATAGACTTCAGTGTGCAGCTCTGTGGCATACTGGCAAGTTTAAGAAAGACAGGAAAAGGGAAAGAAGGGAAAAAAGAGAGGAGGAGAACATGAAAGAGAAGAACAGCACTTACTCTTGTGTGTGGGAAGGTACGCCAAGAGGACAACCACAGTGCTTTGCTGTAAAGCTCAAGAGATCTAAAAGGTCAGCAACAAGCAGGGTGCTGCACACTGATCTGGGGTGCTGAGCACCCACTGTTCCCACTGCAGCTGCAGAAAGCAGATCGCTGCCTCACTCAGGATTAAGCTTTCTGGGTCACAGACCATCACATTCCCTGCAGCACCCAGCACAATAAGAGATGCACTGGCTGTCACCCACAGGTGCTTCCAAGCCTGTCCCTCACCATCATCACATGCAGACACCTACGCTGCACAATGAGGAGGTGAGCACGCAGACGCTGTAGCTCTTCTCCCCTGACACAGAGGTCAAACACAGCAGCAATAGAGAAGCCATTGTTTTAGTGATACAGTGCTAAGACAGTCATAGAGAAAGTATAAACTTACCACCTAATGGAACTAAGTCCAAGTAATCTTCCCCCTCTGAACACTCTGAAGGAGCACTAAGTACCCTCAGTAATCTAACTGAAATAAGTTCTCTACGAAATTACTTCTCGATACTTGTAAAATACTCCTGGAATTTTTTCAAGCATCATGGGAACACCTGCACATCCAAAAAGCCTGCTTCTTCTCTCATTGAAATCAGCTGCCCTTAATTTTAACAGTAGGAGACCTGGGACTTTTCTACTGCTGTGTTCCTTATCAGAGCTCTATAAATGTCACACCTTTATTTTATTAGTGAAAGACGTATTTTATAAATTAACAATAAAAGCATTCTTGTATGTGAGGCTTTTTGGCCCCTGTTGCGACTCTGAATTCTTGAAGGTCAGAAAAAGCAGTCCATAGAAAGGGAGAGAAGAAAATGCTCTGCAATATCCTTTTAAAGAGCCTTTGCAGTAAAAAGACAATAAATAGCTGATTTGCTCTGAGGGCAGCCACGAATGCTAAGACCACAGTTAAATGAACCTGGTCATGAAAGGAGCAGCAGCTCATCCAGAACTGTATCTACGTTAGTTAACTCTTTTTGTGATTCAAGTCCAAGGCTTCATATTGTTCTGTTTCCGCCTGTTCCTCTGCTCTAGATTCCCTTTGTGACACTTTTATCATTGGAAAATCGAGGGAGGGGTTTCCAGCTGGGAGCCCAACAAAAAAACAGGAGGTTTAGTCTGGTTTTCTCACTTGCGCTGCAAGAGCCATTTTAGCGCCAGTAATAAAAGAAAAACTACACAAAGAAAAAAAAAAGACATGACCTGAAATTATTTTATCATCATTAAATGCTGCACTGCTCTTTATTCTCCAGTATGGTTAGTCTCACACATTGCCACAATAATCTGCTAGCTTAAACAGTACTCCTTGCAAATAACCTATTTGTATTAAGGGACGATGTCAGCTAGAATTCCAGGGAAAAGTAAGAAAAAGGTAACAGTGCCATCAGTCAGATCTACTCTTTGTCACGCCCTTGCAATTTTTACAGATTTATAGCTGCAATGTCATGATTTAAAATAAAGTAAAATAGCCTGATTGTGGCCTCTGCAAGAGGTGGGGAAGACACAAACAACAAGGGAAGGTAACTGGCAAGCTGGGAGCCATGCAAAATGGATTTGCACAGGCACATCTACACAGCTACACCTGGGGGTGTCATTACAGCAGCCATGCTGAAGGCACAACCACAGCCAGCTCGGTGCTTACACTAGAGTCGTAACCTTAGAAGGTGGTTTTGAAAATGAGATCATTTGCACTAAGAGGATTTTCAAGGTAAGTCAACGGATAGATTTGGTCTCATTTAAGACCAGAAAAGACTATTAATCATACATTGGAACATTATGGCAGCACAGACCATTCATCTTGGGAGGTACTTTGTATAAGAACAACAGAACTCACATAAATGTCCGAAAGCACCGCTACGCATAGCTCCAGAGTTCAAGGAGCCTGCCGTCTATCTACTGTAGCTGTTTTCATATACCACGAAGCAGCCCTGGCCGCCACCACCTTCTCAAACAAAAAGGACAAATGCCTCAAAACCTTCAATAGGCAACTATCCAGCCATTGCAGGCTCTGCAAGTGTCCCAAAGACAAGGAAAATGTCTTTCTTGCACATACCCTGCCAGAACAAGACGGTTGATCAGGGTACAGTGTATGTAAGGGCTCTGTTAAGAAAAGCACCTTTAGATACCACAGAAATCGAGGCTACTACTACCAGAAGGCAGCAGCTATCACCCCAATTGCCGAAGTTTGGCAAAGCTGCAACAGGACAAAAGCAGCAAAGCTGAAAGGAAAATACAAGGGTGGAGAATCACATGCAGGGGTTGTCTGCTTAGACACAGAGAATACTTAAAGATGCGTCTCGCGATGAAAGAAAACTGGCAGTCATCATCATCAAAGAGCCTGAGAGTTCAGAAGGCACCTCAGAGAGCATGGTCTGGTACCCAAACTCCCAGATAGTATATTTTAGCCTGTTGGACAACTTTTAATAATACTTTCAGAAAGTCATATGGCTCTCAGGTACCTAAACCATAAAAAACAGTATACTAGTAAGCCTTGAGAACTGACTGCTAGCATTCTCTGAATCTGTACCGCAGACCTGTTATGAGGAACAACTGTTTGGCGGGATTCAAGTACCAGATACGTGCCCTGTAGATATCCCTACCAAGGGAACACGCCAAGCAAGAAGGGATAAAACACTTGCAAAGTTTGTAATGAGACTGGTGGGGAAGTGCTTTCATTCCTAATGCCACAAAACTCAAAGTTTTTTAAATAGGCTACTGTAAACCCGGTACCTGCTCTGTTTTACACTGTACTTTCTTATTGTTGGTTACGTCGTCCTTAAAAACACACATGAACTTCATTTGTGACTACAGCAAAGCCATAGATATGAGTTATGTCTCCGGCTCCAACCATTTACTTTATTGTCTTCCACAACATACAGAGCAATTCTTATTAAGTAGTTGAATGTGAAGCAGCTCAATAGACAGTTAAGGAAATGCCTAATCCAAAACTAATCTAAGGGGCAAACCACGTGTGGAAAAAATTAATTTAACTTGTGTGAAGTCATATGAAGTAACTGAAGGAAGCCTTTGTGATCCTGGCAGGTACGACCTATACCATGTCACAGACAAAAAAGGGATAGTAGGAAATATCCTTGAAAATATTCCTTCTCAGCTCCAAATCTAGAAATCAGCACATGGGTACATCACATTAACCAAACCCATCAAAGATATCTCTGTATCATTTCTGATCACTGCTCTACCCTGTCTAGGTCTCATCTTTCGTTGTGGCCAATCTCTGAGAAAGACATCAGAAAAGAAAAAAAGAAGAAAAAAAGAAAAAAAGAAGGAAGAAAAAAAGAAAAAAAGGAAGGAAAAAAAGAAAAAAAAAAAAAGGAAAACCACCACGTCCACAACTCAAACCTAATAATTACAAGCCAAAAAATGAAGTGGGGGAAAAATTATTTCCTTTCCCTGCAGGTAAGGTTGAAGTCCTGAAGCATGAGATTTGAGAATAATTAATTAGAGATCAACAAGTTAAACAGCCTAACAGGGTCTTTTTAATTTATTAAATATATTTTGCTTAAATCACATTAATTTTTCAGAAATATACAATATCTTTGTGGTTTAACAGGACTTTGTATTCATCTTTTAATAGAGAGTATTTTTACTCATCTAATACATTACCCTTTCAAGAAAATTATCATACTTGACTACAAGTACTTAATGAGGCACTAATTAATACTCCTATTTCTCCCCATTTAAAACTCCTTTGAGAAATGTGGTCAGAAACCTGGTTTAATGCACACGACACTTCTCAGAGGCTGAAGGGGAAAGGACCCAAAAGGCACCTGTCACCCTTCTCCACAGAGGACATCCCCCTTGAAATCTGAAGCCCAACACAACAGCAAGCCCTTTGGCTGAGCCAGCAGCTGATGCTAGCCCCCTGCATGGCAGCTGTGGGGGCACACTGGCCCATCCGCACATCCCTCCTCTCCGCAGCTCGTGAATGACAAGAACTCATTCTCCCACTTTTTGTTTAACAGAAGGAGATTTACTTTTCCTGCTCCCATCAGCATGTGGCAGGCAACCTGCCCGTCTCTCCCCAGGAACACTGCTGAAGGGCTTGTCCTACTACAGCACACTCCTGAAGCCACTTATTCCCCCTGTCTCGCTTCTGCTGAGCTCCGTGACACAATGACAGGCAGCTCCCCCTTCCTCCGCACAGAGGCCCTGGCTGAGCTGTGGCACCCCACCAGCTGCTTCAGCCGTCCCTGTGCCTCAACAGGGGTGCAGTAGGCAAATTTGGGTTATGAACACCTCCCAGAGCAGGAATGGCCATTTTGGACTGGAGGAACTGGTGCAGGTTTAAAGAGCAAAAGCAAAGATGGAGCACAAGCGTTTCTGAAGCTCTCAGGAAATGTGGAGATACTCACCCATGAACTTCACTTCTGGGTTTGCTCTGCATTATATACTAATTGCAATTATCTAAGGGTAGCTTCACGATAGGAGGAGGGGAGGGGAGGAAAGCTTCCTTTTGGCACAGCTTCTTCAGAGTTCAGAGGACACATATGGCCTGCAAACACAGCGCAGGGGATAATGTAAAATTAAAGGAGGGATGGGAGGAAGATGAGAATGCAGCAGGGACAAGCAGTGTTGCTCTGGATCTGCTTGACTGGAATTTTAAATAAAGAAATAGGGGGGAAAAAAATCAACAAAACACCCACCCTTATTTTAACTCCACATCCGAACAGAGAGAGGGATCGCGGGAGGGACCCCATCTGAAGGGAAGACCTCCAGGGAGCAGGACCTGAGCACTTCTGCTGGGGGCAGAGACCCCAAGCCCACAGCTGGGCAGCAGGACCCAGAGGACCCTGCCCAGAGCACAGGACTAGAAGCAGCCAGAGATACAACAGCTTCAGGAAGTGTACCACCAAAACCTCCAAAGAGATGGGAGGGGTTTATTTCAGAATAAACACACGTACAGTACCAAATCTGCAGGGAGGGCCAGCATAATTGCCCACAGAGTAAAACAAGAATAAAAAGGTGTCTGAATAGCACAGGTCCCGATTTGCCTTGCAGCACCCGTGTAGCCATGCAAAGGGAGCCGCATAAAAGTCAGTAGCCTGCAAGACGGTGCCTGTGCCCACGCCAAATCCCAACACCTGCTTGTGGCCCTGTTCTTAGTTAGGGCAGATACCAAAGCCTACCGTTCCCACTGCAGGGCATGCCAAGTGCAGAAATAAATAAATAAACAAAACAAAACCCATCCACAACAATCCTCGGTCGTAATTTCTACATAATTATTGCACAACCACCGCCCATAATGAGAGAATGAATTTATAACCACACACAAGCTATATTTACCAGTGGACTGGTTACAAAGCAAAACACCAGGAAACCACAATATGTGTCTTCGTATTAGCTTCTCCGCGGTGGTGCAGAGCAGGGCTACCCGAGCAGGGCTACCCGAGCAGCTGCACGGGCTGGGCAGATGAAACCTGGGCATACCAGCCAAAGAGGATCTCAGCTCCATGGGGATGGAAGCTGGACCCAACAAGGCACAAAGATGTCACCAGGCGTTCAAGGGAAGCTATGTAGAGATGAGGGTAGAAAGACCTGTTTGACTTCAGGGTTAAATAGTTGGCCACCCAAACAAAAACTGAAGGGGGTCTCACCTCCGAACTTTCCTGGCTTCCACAGATTTTGATCCCTAGATGGAATTAAAAAAAAAAACAAAACCAAACACAGAAAACAAATGAAAAACCTCCCCACCCCACAGCTGGAAGTACAGCCCCCCCACCGCAGTCGGGACCCAGGAGGTGAACTGTTCCTGTCCCTTGAGATGAACCCAGAGAGCACTTTGCATTCCTCTCCTCTTAGCTGTTTAACAGCTGACCCCCTCCCAAAACAGGAACAATTCAACCCAAACTGGGATGACAGGATGGTGCCTCAAGAAGAGGCCTGAAGAGGTCAGCTGAGCACCTGCTAACAACTTTTCATCACTGGGAAGAGTTGATCTGGGTCTACCAGCCACCACATATCACTGAGCTCATGGGGTCTTCACACCTTCAAACACTGCCTTTCAGGCAAATTTGGCCAAGAATACCTCGCAGCTTGGAAAGTTATCAAAAATGCAGCCAGGCCCATGGACTTAAGGAAAGACAGGCAGCACACTCATGAGAGCCCCATTTCCTCAGGCCAATGCCATATGAGCAGGCAGCGTTCCTGCTGCCAGCAGCAGCAGCACCCTTGACCACCTTGCCCCAGCTGCTCATCCCCACCTCCCTCCACACCAGTACAAACCCTCATGCTTTTCCAGGCCAGTGTGAGAGAGACGGTGAGATAGATCCTGGAACAGATCCTGCCGAAAACATACCTT
>VYXH01008241.1:198083-267103 GCA_013397275.1 Burhinus bistriatus
TTTTAAGGATTATTTTTGACTTGGCTCCTTTCCCAGACCTGGCTGAGAGCACGACTACACAACGCTTATGTCAGCACAAGGAAGCCATCTAATGAGTACCCATGGCGGGAGGGAGGGCAGGACTGCTGCCGTCACCATCCCGGCCACCTTAATGAGCTTGTAAAACAACGGTCTACGGACAGCAGGTTAAAAAGTCACAGAGTTTCAGTTAACCAAGGAAGGCAGATGAAAAAAAAAAAACAACCAAAACCAACAACATGCACACAGGTTACTGACTCGCTGCCATGTCAGGCTGCCAAAACACAGCAAAAGCATCGGGCCTTCCCTCGAGGAAAAGAAATCCCACGCTCAGCTCCACCACAGCCCCAACGCAGAAGGGCGCCTGACACACACCCAGGGAAAATCTTGCTCCTTACTAGTTCCTAAGCAGGATACGCAGCAAAACACGTACCTCATGAAACACTGGTATTTCAAAATGACCTATTCTCTTATCTTTTTGGCTAGGCATGCTCTCCCTGCCCTGCTCTGTCCTTGGAAAGACACCAAACAGCCCAGCCCCAACTCAAGGTGGAAGCGTAAAGACAAGACAAAGGGGAAGGTGAACAGGGGAAACAACTCTCCTTCCCCATGGACTATGGGTGCAAACCCACCACAACAAACAGCGTAACCCTAAACACACGCTATGATGGAGACAAAAATCCATGATTACTGCTTCTGGTGTTTAAGCTGAACAGTGCGCTATTATTGCTCTAGTGGCAATCAGAGAACCTGTCATGAAAAGAAAGGATGTGTTGGGCTTGCTATCGATCCTTCTAATTCCTGTCTGAGTACAATCATAGCATTTTGAAATGTAGCCTGAAAGGTCACTATTATTCCGGAATTGAGTTGCTTTTGGAAGATGAGTCAAAAGCAGTTCCACGTACTTAGATCTCCTCTTGAGGTTGCGGACCATTTTTCCTGGCTTTACAGCCACATTTTCTGATCCTTAATGTATTTTCTTTCCCTATTGCTGAAAGAGCCACACAAATAAAGAGAAAACTGACCATCCCAGGAAATTATGTAACTGACTACACACAGAGGGCTGTCAAATATGCACAAAGTAAACCAACTGAAATAATACAGTTTTTTTTCCCCTCTAATATCCTTCATTTATAGTCATTGTAGGTGTTACATGTAACAACAGTAAGTGGAACAATTTCATACAGCACTTTCCATACTGAGACGGCTATTCTACATCCCCCTGTGCAGCAGACAGTTTCTATAGCTCACTTTGTATTATGGCAACAGAGCAAAGCACCTCAAATTAAGCCCGCAGCAGTAACCATTCCCTAAAACCAGAGCTAAAACTTAAGACTAATGAGTGGCCATGTCTATAGCCAGACCAACTCCTTCTCCCCAGTAGAGTTCAGACATCGCCAGTAGCTGGTAGGCAGGACACATGCAGGAGAGCTGCTAGACACTAGAAGAGCTGAGCTCCTGTTTGCAAAGCCTTGGAAAAATGTTAGGTAAGAAGTCTGTATGTATTGCTATTAGCACAAGATGTGAGGATGAGCAGAGGCCTTGACTGACAGCACTGTTCCCCTCCCATTGCTCACCAATGGGAAATACAAAAAGCTGAAAAAGACCCACGAAACACACCCAATTCACACCATATCCAAATCAAACAATAAAAGACAAAAAATAAATGCATCCCGAACACCCGCTGTATTTTATGTTCTTTTTGTCATCGACTATAATTCCCGTGATGTTAATAATGCGTACAATGACAAATAAACTCAGAGTACACAGCAAGACGCACAAGGAGAAGGTCAATGCATACCATCAGACATGACATGTCACAAACACTCAGAAGATAACATGGATTAAGTACCATTCATTACCAGTCATCATATTATTGCATCCAAAACTGGGCCCAAAAATACACATGAAAACACATATTCCAAGCATGGCTAAAACAATAGTACCAAACAAAACATATGATACTAATTCGTGTTACGACAACTTGTCCATTGTAGCTGGAAAACAGAGAAACACAGCCCTGAAAAAGGTTCACAACAACACTGACCTAACGATTTTTAAGTGTTCATACTTAACATACACTCTAGCATATTAATAAACCAGGTATTTCTGAAGTTAAGATGAGAAAACAGGTTAATGAATTAAATGTAAATAATAACGAAAAATCAAGAATATAAATCAGAAGAAATTTGAGCTCAGAAATATGAAAAGATTTTGTGTGCATATGCATGTGAAATTTAATACAATTCCTACTTCAGGTGTCTTGCATCACACCTGTGTTTTTCAGACTTCTCTTTCAGAAGTTTATTATTTTTTTCATTCATGGTTTCAGAAGGACTGCTGTCTCTTTAGCAGTGAAGGCCTGCCCTCCAATTCACACAACATATTCCCACTGAGTCCAACCATCTTAAGGCTAACTACGAATACAATCTGAAAATCTGAGGTAGCTTGTTGCCTTTATTTTCTGTTTTTTTCCCGATGTGCCATTAGGCTATTCATAATGAATATTTTTTGAGTTAACAATTACAACAAACAAAGGCTCTAATATTTTACAAACATATTTAATGCAAAATACTAGATATGCGTTCTAGGCCTCAATTTTTCAGACCTTTAATACGGAATTCCGACTTCTTTCATTCCATTAGTGCTCTCAACAGCTTATTAAGGTAAAGCAGAGCCTTGCTAATTTGCAATAATGTTTAGGATACTTACTTTAAATTAATGGAAGAAATCAATAAATTCATCAATCAACAAAAAGGAACAGAAAAATGACAAAACACATTCTGTTCTATTACTGTGGCAATCCTAAATGGTGTTTTAATTATTCATACAAATATCTCTAATGCATTAGTAAATGTGACACATAGCCTATCTGCTTTTTTTAAAAAAAAAAAAATAGTCTTGGGTCTCACTTCAGGAACGTGGTTCCTTTGAGGAATACAAAGGAGGCACCTGAATACTTTTTTGTATTTGATTCTACATAATCAAATGCCGTCCTGTTTTGGATCCAGAATACTGCAAGATTATTTACTCCCCAGCACTCTCTGCTGAGAGCAGACCCATACAGAAAGTCACGGAATGTCGCACAGTCTGTAACAGACCACATGACACAACCACAGGGCAGGAGCACCTCTCCATCACTCCTGCCATAGCCAACAAGCAAATTCCCAAAGCTGCAGCTTGAAAGAGGAGGCAGCGAATATCCCACATCTTGACATCCCACTGAAAAAATGAGGATAAAACAATGAGCTAGTGAACACCTTTGGGAAGAGGAGCCAGGGTCTAAATTCTGGGCCTGCCTTGCTGAGTTACTCCTTTTTCATCAACACATAAAACTCTGTACATCTTCTGTATGTAGCTCTCCAGGCTATGCCATTCTCACTCATTCATAGCCACGTTCAGGCTGCCCACCCAGTAGCTACATGCAGGTAGTAACTATGCCTTTCGTTCCAGAAGAGACACCAGTAGCACAGAGAAAGCTGCAAAACCCACGAGTGAAAATCTCGGCAGAGGTGGAGTTTTTCAAACAATGACAGTGAGCTTCAGAAGGAAGACTTAAGCGCACAGAGCTCCAAAAATACGACCCCTTTTCATGTCAGCAGGGCACATAAAAGGTTAACAAACCACTACTGCTTATATTATTTATTAATCTCATCCCTCTCTTATTTAGCAATTTCCTCCTTAAATCCTGGCATCTCTTCTCCATTTCCCTCACAATTTTGGGTCCTTTTCCTCCCGAGATTATTATCTGCTGGAAGTTCCTCCTCCCCTCCACTGCCCACATCCCAGTCTTTGTCCTGGCTCCCTACAATGCTCGGCTTCTGGCCGGGCTCCACGCTCACTCCAAATTTATTGCTCTTCTGCTCTTCCAAGCTTGCAGAAGCAGGTTTTCTCTCAGCTGCCCTTGCCTGCCAGGACGAGGAGCAGTGCATGGAAGCTGGAAAGAAGAGCTCATGAACACCAGCCACCAGGAGAGCAGGGCTTTGTCACTAGAAAACCGAGGTGGAAATACACGCTGTGTGTCTTATTTAGTTCAAAGCCGAAATGTTTCTGTCTAGAATGTCTGTTTGTATCTCAAGTCACAAAGAAGCCATTAGTACCAATAATGTGTCATTACGGGGGCGTCAGCAGAGACTCTGCAGCTAAGGTTAATTTGAGATGCATAATTTAAAGCAGAACTAAAATCCCTCCATTTCACACTTTAATGACTGAATTCAAATCATTCTTCAAACTTGACACAGCAGCTCTTAAGGGGACACTTGCACTTTTTCCCTTTCTCTTTTTTTTTTGGTCCAATTTTTAGTAAAATACAAGCTACCTATTGCAGAAGAAAAATGTACAGATCCTCCCTTTATGACAACTTTAACCTGCTTCCCCCTCACATTACTCTTCAGCAGCTTCATATGGCATCATACTTCACACATTCATTCTGACATGTCAGAATATACGTGATATAGGCCACTTCTGCAATTTAAAAAAACCCAATACTCAAGAGTTAAAAATTTCACTCATCATAACCCCAGTGATTTTGCCAAAAACAGCTGGCAACACTGCTTATCTTAAACATACCACATCACTTAGGTAACAGTAGTACCCGCACAATTCTCTGTCCTTAGTATTTCTACTCTCAACATGATGCTGAAATACGGGATGCATAATCCTTGTTTTTCACACAGAAAACTGAGGCAAAGACAGACGGATGCTGTGGTTCAACAAGTGTTTCAAGCTGGTCCAAGTCTCCCAAATCCACTGATAATTTGTTTTGTCAGGCAACTTCGCTGAACACAGCTGATAAAATACAGAAAATAATTAAGCAAAAACTCATCACAACATAATGAAGCGGCATGATGGGGAGATCTCCATGCTGCCAAAGTGGAGATGCAACAGCTCTCTATCAAACACCTCCTGCCTTTTACTGTGGATTCTTCAATAAAGCTCACGTAATGTTACCAAAATGCACAGACAATGGTTTTTTGTCATCTCACACAACTTGATTTTGTTCTGAATGTTCAAGAAATCGCAGTTCAAGCACACAGACATTCTTTGGAGAACTGCCGTCCGTGCTAAAAACAGCAATGGAATTGCACAAGGGGGGAGAAAAAAAAAAAAATATTCCAAGAAATCTTTGACTCATCCATTGTTATTCACAGGTTTTTGGAGCAGAGAATGGAATGCCATCAAGCTAAAATTGACAGCGCTATTTTCTGATCTGTAAGTGATGTCAATCCTTCACAAAGCCACAAATGCTGACAAAATTCTCTGCAAAATTCTAAGAATGACTCTTAAATTTTTTTAGTTTGGCAGGGGGGAAAAACCCCAGAGCTAAAAGAGGCACTTGAAATTAAGCTCCTATGTAGGTGTGCTTTTGAATACTGAGAGTATTAGGCTTCACAGATTTGTGCTGTGACTCAGACTTGCTGCCACAGGTGTCAAGAGACCTGGGACCTAACTGGAGCTCTGTAGAAACCTGCTGCTTTGTGATTTATTTATTACTATATAGTAAAAAATTCATCCTCAAAGACAGACAAAAAGCAGGCTTTCACACTCAGTACAGACCTAAATCTTTTTAGTCAACGGGTTTTGCTGTCCAGTTAACTTCCACCTAGCAAAGCAGATTTTTCTGCTGTTTAATTCTTAAGGTTTTCAGAACAACATGATGTCAACAAAGTCTAACAGCCAAAACAGCTTCAATAAAATTCTGAGAATAACACATCTAGTCTGGCACGCCAACACACTATTTTTAATTGTAGCTCATTAAAGATGTAATAGAAGAAGAATTATATTCACTTCCACCACTGTTCTGTCAATGCAGTGAGATAATCATGCCACTGTATTGTACATAAAGCAATATTTATGCTTAGTGGTTTAGGTAATCTAATGGAAAGGCAGAAAGCATTGATTCACTCCTTGTTCTATCTGTTGCTGCAACATGGCTTTTGCCTATTGCACGGCTCAAGCAGGCAGTGATTGGTTTCAAATGTTAGTAAAACAGAGACACAGAGACCTGGAAAATGAAAAAAAGACAAGTCAGTTGAAAAAAAAAAAAAAAAAAAAAAAAAAAAAAAAAAAAAAAAAAAAAAAAAGAAATTTGGATTACAGGCGAGAAGTACTTTACAGAGCAGTGTAAAAATGCAGGCCTCTGAGGTAATTTAAACCAAATGCAGACTTGAAACTGAAGCAGTTCAGTGAGTCAGCACAGTAAAAGGACACTAAAATTACATGCGAGAAAAGTGCAATACTTTTTGTATAACACACTGTATTTTATTCCAAATTTACCAGAAAACAAATTAATTGTCTCCTTTGTGTTGTGCCTCCTTCATCTCCTTTTGGACTCCACCTCTACCTTCCAGAAACAAATTGTGTGCAGGCTGACTAGCTGTGAACTCTGATGTCTAGGACTTTAATTTCCCTTTCACAAAAATTTCATCTCCAGACCATGACAACATTAATAAACAATTGTTGGCATGAACACTACTGACCATCTTCCAAGTTATGATTACTTTCCTCTAGAAATAAAATACAAAAAAAAATTTAATAGTTAAAAACAAAACTGCGTAGAATCATTGCAGGCTCTGACAATGGTAAGTGCCTCCCAGATTCTGCCATCCCACAGGTTTCAGCCACCTACGGCTTGGTGCAGACTAGGACTTTAGCACTAAATACACTTACCATCAGCCAAAGAAAGGCTTAGCCTCATATCTGTCTCAAACATTTTTAAAACCATAGCCGTTTTTAAACTTACAAAGCAATTTTCATCTTCATTTTCATCTCATTCTTGCCTCATACTTTCACAAGAACGTAATTCTGTGAAAGCCACAACAATTGCTTGTTCAACGGAGACAGCCACTCTCTGAAGTGCTTTCTGAGATAGATTTGTATGGCCAGACGTGGGTAGAAATGAATAATCCAAAAATATCCACAATAGATAATGAGCAGAGTAGAGAAAAAAAAAAAACCCACGTACTGCAAATGCAGCCCAAATTGGAATGAATGCCTACAGTAGCAACAGCACAGGAAGAGCAAAATGTTATTGTACATTACTGGCATGCAGCCCATAATTACAAAAAATACTGCAGTATTCCACAGTAACAGCGTAAAATATTATCATTTCAAACAAAGCATCTGCAGCACCCTGCCCACAGCAATCACGTCGCAGAGAGCCAGGGGAGGAGAGGGTGGCCGGCTGCCGAAAGACTCTGCTGCAGAGGGAGGCTGGGCCGCAGGTTCTGTGAGCCCTCGGGGCATCTACTCCTTGCACCCATGGTTTCCCCCCATCAGGGCACAAAGGGCCGCTGCTGGGCAGCAAAGGGCTCCCACATGGGCTTCAGCTGCCAAGCGCTCTAGCAGAGGGGAAGCACACTACTCGCTCTGTGTTCGGGCTCTTGCCATCGCGTGCCTTCTGCCAAATTTTCATTTTCACAGTCTCTCATATTCAACAAAATCTTCCCCATTCCAGGTCCTCTTCCACTAACCCCTGTGTTACCCAGCCCCCTCTTACACTCTGCCATCAGGTTTTAACAGCGGGCTAGGAAGAGGCTCCCAAGCATCAGTTGACATATGCTGCTGTTACGATGGTTATCATTTGTCTCCCTAGATGGCAAGCAATTGCTCTGCTATGCATCAGCAAAACAGGACACAGCGTGCACACAAGTTTATCGGCAACACTCAACCGCTCTACCCAAGGACAGCCAGCACAGAGCACAGTCCCACCAGGGCAAACAGAAGAACACGAAAAGTTACAATTAATTTCATCTGCTTACTGGCATGCGCAACATACAAATCAGTAATCCTAGTTCATAATTTGTAGAAATAATATCTATTGCATTTGGCTTCTACATGGATCATGAAAAAAGAGCGGCTAAGGAGCCACGTTTTCTCCAAACTTTATGCACTTGCAGAACTACCAACCAGAGAAAAAGAAATGCAGAACCCTGAACAGCGAGGTTAGTGAAGAATGAAACGCTGTTCAAATCAAAGATACTTAACTTCTAACTCACGCTTCCTATACAGGCTGCGAACAGTACAGATTCTCCGGACGAAACTGCAAAGCCTGAGCTTTGCCTCAGTTATCAATGCCGCCTCAGGTATTTGGTATCTCCCCCTAGTTCGACAACTCTGAAGTTAAGTTCGAAATACACAACACCAGATGTCTGGGCAGGATCTTTTAGAGATGTTTGAATCACCATGAAAACTGGTTTTCGTACTGCTAACCAGAAAGATGATGTTTTTAGGAGGGAGCAAATTAACTGCCATACCTGAGTACTTCCCAGTTCACCAGCACTTCTCGTCTTTCCCATACCAGCTTTTCTCTGCCAAACACAAAGGGGACTGTAGTATATATACACAATATACATGCAATAAACTGCAGTAATATATGCAGTAGATTGAAATATTGCAGTTTTCTATCCTCGTAAGCCATTCACTGGCTTACAGATTCAAAGTCCCACAGGGAGTGCTGCAAATCCACATAAAGTTGCTGGGGTGCTGGATTTGGCTTCTCTGACGTATGCAACAGACGCGTAAAGTAACACGTAACCAGATGCTTCTCTAGTAAATGCACAGCTAGAGACTGAAAAGCCTGAAAAATGTTGTGTCCAAGGGCAAAGGAGAAGGGGAAGAATAAGAAAAGACTCCTGTATCTAGAAGGGAATGTTCAGGCTTTATGAACTTCTTGTTTACAATGCTGTAGTTTTTCACCTCTAATTCAGCTAAGGTACCATGAGAGAGGGCTTTTTAATAGGTGGGGAGTCCAGCCACTGTGGCCTGGTTTGCTCTGTACCAGGCTGATCAATTGTTTCCTGGGGTCTGTGAAACTTCAAGGTCCTACCTCCAAAGCCTCCACCATGAATCCAAGGACCTTCTTTCTGAAGGGAGGTCTAACTCAGAAGAAAAACTCCTCTGGAAAAAAAGCATACGGCTGTTTAATGGGGGAGAGGCCACTTTCCACTCCCTGAGTTAGTGTGTCCTGGCCACAGTGGCTTGCAGAAAATGGCTGGTGTGCTTTCACAGTAACTTTCTAAGGCAGAGGAGAACGGTGGCCGAGAAATAGGCAAGAACTTGTTTAAAAGCCCCAATTTAAAACTTCTGGCTACTCGCATTTTATGGAGTAAGTTAAAACCACTCCCTACTAGAAACTGCGTGAACCACTGACTTCAGATCTGGATCCTGCCTTTTGCAAAGCTGCTGGTGGGCTTGGATCCAAGGCTTTGGTTCAAGCTCTTATCTACTCCATACTAAAATGACTTATACCATACGTCCTTTATAATAAATAGCCTCACAGTGAGGAAGCATAGTATTGGCATGGTTCATATTTACATCACTCTTTTTCTAAAGCCAATGCACATGGTTTAAGGAAAGCGTTGGAAATACTACAGCTTTTGAATGTTTTGCCTTATGTGGTTTACAGCCAGCATAGTCAATGCCCATGTAAGCTTCACCCATTTTCACATGACATACCAAGCGATGCGAGTCCCAGGTAATGCCCACCAGCGCTGAGCAGAGCTGGCACAGCCGCATCCCAACGCAACGGTGCCCTGAGCTGTGCCACCACACTCTCCCGGCTCCCCACAGCAAAGGTCTCTATTCTCTGTCCCCACCACCTCCTCTTTACAAAGGCTTACACACACTTACAGAAACAAATGAACAATTCCATTATGTGCCTGGCAGCCCGTGCACTTTCTTTCTGATTCACAATAGAGGCACCCCATTGAAAAGATCCATATACAGGGGGGAAAAAGAATTAAAAAAAAAAATCTAAGCGAGTCTCCAGCAAGCACACATATTATCAAAGCCTCATTTCCACTTAACACAAGTTGCTTTGGGAACTAATGCAGCTGACTTGAGGGGAAAACACAAACAAACAACTTCTTTTTCCATTAGCTAGGGATGGAAAAAAAACAAAAGAAAAAAAAAATCAAACCGGTGCCATCTTTGTTGAAGAGCTCCATGAAACTAATGCTTTAGGAGAGCTGAGGAGCATGGATGAGGGACAATTTCTGACTGATCACTGCCATCTGAACATAGTACACTGACAGCTGAAAGAAGAGCAGAGAAAGGCAAACAAAACGGGCATGTATTTAATCTGGGCAGGCTCAGTCCCCCGTATTCACTCCCAGTGAAAAATACAAGGCAGGAGAAAGTCGGTTCCTCTGCCTGCTCAGCTCAGCACCCACGTAACTCACTAGCACACACCACAGAACTTTCTCCAGGCACATAAAAGGGGGCTTTATTTCTTCACGTGCTAAAAAAATAACCAAGAAAGGGCAGGAGTAGTGGTACAATTATTTAATATATCTTAAAATGCATTTCTCGCTGCCAAAGAACTTCCCTTTCTTTAACACTCTGCCAATGAGCTCCTGCACTCCCCGATATAAAGAAAACTAAGTAAGATTTAACAATTTTGTGACTGCAGAGAGCTGACTGAATGATTATAAAGGCCACAGAGATGGCACAAAGATACCTTCCCCTGAACTTCAACGGGTGTCTCCTCAGAAAGCAACATGAAGGCAGCTGTGAAAGGAAAATCATGCAAGTTATCCTGGTCTGACATCCATGAAAAAAAAGACAGGAATAAAAGTATTTTGATTTATGCTCTGCAGAGCTGAGGAGGAATGCTTGCCACCAGGAGCGTGGGATGGAGAAAAAGCAAAGGTGGGCTGAGAGCAATCACATGCGGGTCGCTGTAGTGCACTTCTCCCTCTCTTACTGGTTTGGCCAGAACTGTCACCCTACACCTGAAACAGGGCTCGCTCCAGAGGACAAGGCATTTCCCCACCTGAGCTGCACGAATGGGGGGAGAGAGCGGAGGGTAAGAACCAGAGCCCCTAAAGGCCATACTGTATGGCAGCGGTTTCAAACAGATTTGCATTAATACCTCATTTCAAAACTGCAAAAATCGCCTCAGACTCCTACTGAGAGAGTCTTGTATTCCTGTTTGGGCTCATAGTCCCTAGTGAAAGATCTGCACGTAAAAAGGAGTTGGCTACACTGATTTGGCAAAAGATTCAAACTTTTTGGATAAATCAGTACAAATGCCTACGGGACTATTACAATTTCCCAAGCAATGGCTCTTGTCCACTGACCAGAAAGGAAATATTTAGCTCCCTGCAGCGAGCCTGTTGATTTCAAAAGAAACTTAATAGCTCTATTCCTACAAAGCAAATACAGAGCAATCACCAGGGGCTGGCTATGCTCTCCTCTCTTCTGAAACCTGGTAAGCAACAAATGTCTGCAAATGCCACCAGCCAAAGGGTTTTGACACTCTACACATTTGTTGGATTATATCCCTTGCTTCTTCCATATTATGTGGGTCTTTTTGATTCTGCAGGTTTCTGACAGTAATTTTGTCTCCTTTAGCACACTCGTGGGGCAGAAGAGAGTAAATAATTATAAATTTTTATTTAAGAAAGAGGCTGATGGTTTTTAGTTTTCATTTCTGCAGCATTTTCAATGGTTAAAAGTTTTACAACTGTAACATTTTCTCTTCACTAGACAAAAAAGACTCAGAGCTCATTCTTTTCTAATGAGAAATGAAAACAAAAACAATGAGGACTAGAGGGAAAAGGTGAGCTTTCCCTGCAACTCATGTCTGCCTTTATTAAAAAAAAGAATTATTAACTCAGGACAACACAATTCGGCCTCAGTCAGAGAACTCTTAGTTCGGCTGCTACTCAAATATCCAAGTGCAATTTGCAACTCTAGTTATGAAAAGGGACATTATTTTCTTTATACTTTTAACTCGTCTTGTTCAAAGACACACTGATGAAGCAATTAAGGCAGATGTATTATTAAAGCTGGTGTAGAATTTACAGGCTCTGTAAAGAAGTTTGGTGTTTCAATGAGATGTTTAAACATAAAAATGAGAACTATGTATTTAATACAAAAATATCACTTAAGAATGCTGCAAAATCAGATTACTCATGACATTATCACCAACAGTAAGAGAATTGTATATGCATTTTTCTGGCTGTGTGTTGTATGTTCTTCAATAGCTTTCTTCTGCAGAGTTCCTATATAATATAGATTCCAAACTTGGAAGTATTTAGGCACACGCCTAACTTTCAGGGAGAATAGCAAACATGATTTAAACAGGGTTTAACCCGTATAAATGTTAGAACGATTGCCCGTTTGCAGGATTGGACCTCATGGGGCCCATTTTCAAAAAGATAAGTGCATTACATATTTTTACTGTTGTTTCTGGGTTTGCCGTTAAAAGTTCTCTCCCTCCCTCTCCCATCTGTTTTTATTGTCTTTGATAGAAATATCACGACACTCTGAGGTAAATAATGATTAATTTAATTACAAACTAACTGTAACTTATGACAAGACCCTCCAACCACTT
The DNA here is from genome assembly GCA_013397275.1 of Burhinus bistriatus. Taxonomy (NCBI): domain Eukaryota; kingdom Metazoa; phylum Chordata; class Aves; order Charadriiformes; family Burhinidae; genus Burhinus; species Burhinus bistriatus. Next base: position 210,442 of record VYXH01008241.1, read on the forward strand.
ACCTCAAATCATATGAGTGTTTCAAGATGCAATTGTAAATCTCCTTTTTTCCCCTCTCTCACAGAAGACGTTGCAGCCTTTTTTTTCTGATGTTTTGCATTAAAACTCTTTCCCTGTGCTCCAGGATCTTAAACAAAAACAAAACAAGAAACACTCAGAATGAAAATGTCATTTCAAGCAATTGGTGGGTGGCTCAGGGGAAATCCCCGACCTTTCTCCAATGTATATTTCATTATCTAAAGCAAGTGTGATAACTCCCCCCAGCTGAAGCAGTATGAAGCTCTCCTGTGAGCTGTACTTTAAAAAAAAACAAACAACCAAACAACAAAACAAAAAACCAAACAACACCCCCCCCCAAACCCCACTATTTTAGACCACTCAAAAATATGTTATTTTTAAAATCTGCAAGATAGTACACTACAAAGTATACATTTACAGCACAATCCAGTATATACCAGACTCCATAAATTTATGACGGTGTGAAAAAGGAAGAAAGTCCAGAGATACAAATCAGAAGAAAAATCATTATGTAAAGTATCAAAACGTTACACGGGAGAGTAATCCTCAGTTTTATTATCATCACTGTTATTACTACTAATAATATGTATATGGCCAAGTCCCTAAATCTTCACTGAGTGACAGTAGTATTTCTGTAGTAGCGGCGCGGGGGAAGTAGTAGCCGTGCTGGAGAAGCAATGCAGCATTAGCACTACAAAACCCAGCCCGGCTGACGAGAGAGGAAGGAAGGGAGGAGGAGCGACGAAGCAAATGAGTAAGAGAAACTGGCAGGTCTCTAATACAATCAATTTTGACATTCTCCAGCATCACCAAAAAAGGTCTGAAGGGTTTTGAATTTTCAGCGAGTGCTGCTACCAGAGCACTCTCTCACCGCCCCCCATTTCACCCTCCTCCCTTCTCCCATACCTGCAGCAAGGCAGGCCAGGAGCTGGCTGGGTATGTAAGCCTCCAAACCAGGCTCTGTCAGCAGGCAAATCCCCTGGCTACAAGAAGCAAACGCTGCCAGCCAGTGCAGAGTTCACTCTCCCTCTGAGAGCACGGTCTTGCATTTGCATGGCCCCCCCAGATTACAGGCATCCCAGTTATTTCCCTACAAGCAGTTTTTAGGACCAACAACTATAGTCATTCTTGCTCTCTAAAAAGCCTGAAAGAAAAACCATTCCCAGGGCTACACCTGTGAATATCCCCACTGAAGCCAACAAACTTTCACAACACAGCACTGAGGAGGATTTGACCTTGCGTGCATGGAAGCCAGGCTGCTTTGGTCTTCTTCCTCAGCTAGGACAGACAGACAGCTCTGAATAATGTTTTCCATTGCTTTTAATTAAGAAACGGAGACATTATCCACAGCTTTCTGTGGCTGTACATACTTCAGAAAATACAACTTTGCCAAAAGCTGTCAGAAATTCAAAAAGTGCAGCTTCTACATCACAGTTTATTCCCACCCACCCCCCTTGAGAAAACAACCCGAAATTCAGAGGAAAGACCAAGACACAAATAAAGGGGAAAGTGGGCTTCCCTTGACACCTGCACAGGGGCTGCGCCTACCTCACCACTCCCTGAAACTGCTTATGGTACAAACAAATCCAAAATACTCCATTTAAACTACCCACTCCCCCACTGCACCACTTACATGGTGTTGCTGCTTGCTTCAAGGGGCCTGCTCTCACTCAACGTGAACACAGGTTGCAACAGCCAAGCCTACAGACTGGCAGGAAGAGGACAAAGCCCTCTAAAGCTGTGACACAAATCCAGAGAAGGCTGGAAGTTCAAAGTGAAATGAGGACACTCTGTCCATGACTCATGCCACCTAGAAACCATTCTTAATTTAAGAAAAGTTGTTAAAGGGATTATTTTATAGAGTGTCACTCTCCTGAATCAACTAGGTTCTGGCTCTCATGTTTTTCCCCGACTCAAATACAAAGTGGCCAGGGATTCTATTTTAAGACCAAAATCAGCATAAAATCCTCCTGTTCTCACTTACATGCTTACATTTTTAATGCTCTATTTAAAGAGACAAATAATGTTGTCTGAGGGACCAATTCCCAGCTATCCTCCAGGCTTTCTGCATGACCTATGGGCAAATGCTGTGTGACACTTCCTGAAGGGCTGAAATAGCTTGAGCTTCCGCAGTGCAACTTAAGTATGAGAGTTTGGCTCCTAATGCACGTTATCACTTAACCCCAATTTTCCCGTGCCTCAGTTTCCCCTTTCTCTACAGCAGAGGTAACAGTATTCCCCCATCTCAGAGGGCTGATGCGAGGAACACAATACCCATGTTGATTTAGTGGATAATCTGGTAACATGGACAAAGTTATAGATCTCTTAACTCATATGAGGCTGAAACTTCATGTCCACAGAAAAAGACCCTGTAAACCAAAATGACAAGTGAGTCATCAGCCTGTCCCTCTGAAATCGTTTTGCTGGATAGTCATTTCACTAGTATGACTCTCTTCCCCTCGGTGCTCCCAGCAAGCGTGGGGGAGACTGAATGGATTCACTGTAGTCACACAACAGCTTTACAGCTGCTGAAAAAAGGCCTATTGTGACCCTGCATTTTACTATCTCGAGTAGCATACATTAATTTGCTGTACAGCTTCCAGTACCCATCTGATCCCTACAGAAACAGGAGCAGCAAATCAGGATTTGTCAAATAAAAGAGATTTAACTGTGATCGAGGTTTTCTAAAAAAAAAAAAAAAAAAAAAAAAAAAAAAAAAAAAAGAGGCAACAATTTATACAGCGGAGGATAAACCACTAAAAATTCAGTGTAACAAAAAGACTTTAAACTGGTTCTACCCTCCTTTTTTTTTTTTTGCTACATCATGATACTGTGAGCCAAATTTCACGATCAGAAAGCAGCAGCAGGCCTGCCATACACACATGTGCTCTTGCTGCAGTTACTGTCCACTCATGGCTTGCACCTCTGTGCATTAATGGTATTTGCTCAGTAACGTGAATGGCATCAAAAACAACTGTGAACTCTTAATACAGAACTATTCAGTCACATGTACAAAGCCTCATTCAACAGTCAGATATGCTGGACTTTGCAAAAACCCGTGAGTAGATTTGACAGCCCGTTTCTAAATGTCTCGATTTTTCTCAGTAGTGCCTGGGCTCAAGTCAGGGAGCAAGGAGAGTCCTGAATTAAGCACATTCCTCCCAGCATTCAACTACTCCACTCTCCCCCTTCTGGAGAAATGAATGCAACTTCAAACAAATTATAGGAGTATTTTGTCAGCTCTTCCATTCTTCCCAGTGCAATAGATGAAGCAGTGCTCAGCTTCTCTAGCCCCCAGCAGAGCTAAATGAAGGCTCACTCTGAAGTACAACCCCTCCTTCCTCCTCCCATACATGTGGCATTAACCCTGCCAGCTGCAAAGCAGCTGAATTCAGCCAGGGTCCCCTGAAAACAGCAGCATGTCACACCTGCAGCATACTGTACTGCTAACCCCCAAGAATTAAACGATGGTCAATCAGCACACATCTCCTCAAAATGCAGTACTTCCCTCAAAAGCTACGAGACTGGACAAAAATCATGAGGTCTTTTTCTCTGCCTTCTGGCTTCAGAGCCATAAGAATGCAACAGGTGCTGTGCTGGTCTGCACTCAGAAGGCAGAAATATTTTGCATTTTAACAAAAGCCGAGATAGACAATACTTTTTGCTCTGGCAGCCTGGGACCTTAAGAAAATCAAGTATCACAAGAGTAGCAGCCTGATAAAATGCCGCCAGTGGGACCCCTCTTTCCCCCCTGGCCTTCCTTCATTTCACAGTGGTGCCTTGCCCAAAGGGCCAATGGACCTGAACAGACCCAGTTCATTTTCCATTCTAGTCAACTAGTATGTTTGTTATGTTACTGTGACATGACTCTGCTCAAAACCGATGAAAAACCACCGCAGTGGAAACAAAGAATCAAGAAGAGAAAGAAACGAAACCCCAAGACAAACTACAGAGAACGACCCCACTTAGATTCTTGGATTTGGGGCAGGCTTGCCTACTCCAAGCCCGGGCAGCAGACAGGACTGCCAGCCTCCCTCTCCGTCCCCAGGCCAAGCAGTTCTGGGGTGGGCCTGGACAAAACCACCATGGTACTATCACGTGTGACAGGATGTAGCCAGGGTCGGATCAGAGGAAAGCGGAGTGCTAAGACATGATCTCATTTTGGGACTAGCTATGAAGGATGAAGAAATGGCGGCACCGGGCTCTTCTGGGCACCTCCTGTCATGGGGACGGAGACTCTTTCCCCCAGTCTTGCAGAAATGGGCCTGCTGCCCTCCCTTGCCTCTGCCCAGGATCTGGCAGGCTCAGGCACACGTTCCCACTTGGTATTTACTCTTTTTCTTGCTTTCTGCTCATAAGCACGAACACCATAAACTCCCCTCTTTTCTTAACAGCCGAGAGTGACTTTAATCGCATGATTTTTGGAGCAAGGGCTGTTGGCCCTCACTCACTGCCCCCAGGGCCTTGACGCGGCCTGTTTACCGTTAAAAGGTGGCCCACAGAGCCACACTCTCCCACTTACCCAGAGCGGGGGTTAGGTCTTCCCAAGCCGTAATCACTCCTGAAGTGATTCTTCTTAGGCACCTCCTTACCCCTGCGCCTGAGCACAGCGGGAACGCCAGGGAGAGAACCACTGTACTGCACGTCAGCGGCCTCCTCCTGTGGCAGGGGACCCCACCATATGACTGCCTGCACCCACCAAGGTGCAATCCCGGCTCCAGCAAACCGAAAGTGCCACCAGAGAAAGAGCTTGAACACGATGCACCCACCTGCCCTCCCACTGGCTGAACTGGTCTGGGCAGTAACATCCTTTTGTAAAACTTCAATGTTTTACCCATGAAAAGCAACAGGTTAGTGTCTCTCTCTGCTGAAGGGCACATATAGTTTAGAAAGAGATGTTAAGAAAACGAAGAATGGCATGCTTTCTAATGTCCAGATACATACCGAGTTCTTCAAATGCAAAGGCTCTAGAAAACAGAAGAAATTTCATGTTCTTTGGGACAGATGAGTCTGGTATTTTTCCCCCTCCATTACCTTCTGCTTTACTTACTCCGGCTCACCCACCTTCTAGCTATATGAGGTTGGATTTCGAGATGTAGTTGTTTGCCGCTATATAGAAATATTGAACAATCAATATCCCTTATACATTTACGTATCTCCAATTCCACAGAGTACAGAACACTTTAGCAGAAACCTGTGGTGACCTTTATTGCAGGAAACTGGAGGCCTGACCATAACCTTTTTTTAGAACAGAAATCTGACTAAGCCACAACCAGCTCAGCACCACTGTAGTTTGGTCTTACTTTTTGAGATCAGGACTAGGCCAGCAGCTTGGCCAGCAACTAAAATCTTCCAGGCAGGGGAAGAAAAGTTGTCTTCTGCCTGGATTCAGTGAGTTGGTTGGCTACAAAGCCAACCAGCTTTTGTAGCCAAATCTACTCTTCTAATCAAGGAGAGACAGGACACTGAGAAAGACGGCGCTTTTGCGTAAGTCTACTTGCCCAAACTTTTCTTTTTTTAAAAAACAACATTGTACTACTGCTTCTGTCGTCTCTATTACTACTTCCTTTTCTTCAACACAAATCATAACATGAGCATTTCAGCAAACACCAGGTTTGGTAGTAGGCTCTCTGGGCTGCCAACTGCTAGATCCAGAAAGCAGGACTGTCACATCTGCCAGACTAGCTCTCACACCTACTCTCTAAGGTAACATCATATATTTTTCCAAGTCATGCTAGCAATAATATGACATTACATCTCACCATACCATATGTTCCTTCTCTGCCTCAGGACACACACCAAAAAGAGCCTACACACTGTTAGATAAAGGATGCCCAGCCAGTGTCTTACCATGACTGACAGTCTCACTTCAGTGCAGTATCTGACCACCCTTTTTAATTTAAGGGCATGAGCACTGTTTCCAGAGGCACACGCTCATGACAGCAAGTCAAGCACAAACTGCTAGACACGGGTCATTACTGGTTAGGTATCTAACGTGCGCTTGGCATTGTATAAGCTCCTTAAAGAAGACACAATCCTCCTTTTGGTAGAAGATTTCTTCTTTCTAACTTCTCAAAACAGCCTTCCTTCTCTGAAGCCTACTGCACACCAACCTTCCCCTTTCAGTAGTAACTACAAAGAAAAGGGAAGAAAGAACATTAAGAAAGACAAATTATGAAATGTTTTCCTAACTGGTACAACTACAAGATCAGATCACTGAAATACACCTTTCTTTCCATCCCTTCATCCCACAAGGGCCCTATAGGGCACAGCTACCTTACTACTTTTGTTCAGATCAGGCATGTAACTTTTGAAGCAAGTCTCCAGATAATCCGTCCTGTCTGGGCTTTTGGTTGCACTGTGGGATGGTCTTGGAGCACATGAACTGAATCCCTCTTGGGAGGAACTAAACTAGAAGGATCATGTTCTCCAGAGCATGCAGTTAACAGCATCAGACTGTTCAGAAGTAAAAAGCAACCCTGCAATGTGCTTGGTGTGAATCTCACGACCCCAGCACCAAGTTTTTCACTATACAGATACTCTCCAGTTGGTCCACACTACTTGCTAATGTAGGCATAATCACAAAACCCAACTATTCTGCTGTCATTCATCTTTATGCCACCAAATAAGATTATATTACTATATTCTACTGTAATATTGCATCAGTGTAATAGTGACAGCAGCAAGGGCATTTTGAAGCAAACAATGAAGAGAAGGAAGAATAGATCAAAGTTTCAGCTACAATAACTAACCTAATTTCTGTAGTTTTACAATGAGTTCTGCTCTTCAAAATATTTTTGTCTTGCACAAAATAGTAAAGAATGGTTACAGAAGGGAAAACTAAAACAAACTGGATAAAAAGACAGGAAAAAAGTACTACCCTTCATCCACTAAACCCCATGAAAAATAGAATAAACTTCAGACATTAGTTGTATAAACAGCCAGCAGAATAATTTAGGTAGTCGTGCTTTTTAAAGGTGACTATGTTGTTATCTAAGTGTATGTTAAATATCCTCTGGTATTTTTTCTCACGGTAGATCTTATGTACTCTTGCCAAATGTCATTAAAAAGACCCCCAAAATCTTGAAATTTCTCATAACTAATTCAAGTAATAATACAGTCATTGCACCTTTTCTAAGTGCATGAAAGGCTAAGAATCCTATAACATGATGTCTAACTTTCTCAGTTACCTTTTGCCACCTATTAAGAAGTACCTCCTGAGCCTCTGGAGGTCTGCAGGCCACTGGCTAGAAGGCATCTGTCTACATGTTCCACCACATTTGTTGAAAACATTATCAGGAGGGGGAAAAGGATCTTTTCCTCATAAGCTGTTTGCCCCTAGCAGTAACAAGAACATAACGCTGAAGAGTTTCACTCAAAGTTGCTAAGAAACACCTAGTGATGGAAACCTCCTTGTGTTTCTGCTGCAGGAAACCAACTAAACCTCATTGCTCCATCTGTTCAACTTCTGCTAAAACGTTCTGGACATGGCAGCATATTTGTGAGCAGGAGTGACATCGACCACGGTGCTGAGGATCTGGCCGAGGCCAAGTGAAATGCCTTCCTAGTAGTTGAATACTTCTTCAAAGCTCCTGTCTTCCTTCATGTGCTTTCCACTGGCCCTCCACAAAGGAGATGACTCTGAGCTCACTGTGAGCAGGAAGCCGAAGCGCAGAGGAAGTATACGTAAAATCCAGTCTCACTTCACCACGACTGTCCATTTTCATGAATGAAAAGGGCAAAGTCAGCAGGGGAAGCTGGGCCCTGACACGACTGCTACCATGCTGTTTGGCCTCTCTCTTCAAAGCATTGTGGATTTGTGTTCATTTCCTTCAAAGATTATTGTTTCTATGTATGTATCAAACCAGCCAGAGACATGGTTTCTAAGGTGGTTAATTTTTAAGACAGTGCAGTGTTGTGCCTAACTCCTCATCTTGCATTTTCGAGAGCCATCCAAGGAGGTCCAGGACCTTCAATAACTGATCCATGCATTTAAACTGCATTTACTAGTGACTATGCACAGGAGAGAAAAGGTGAGTGGTTGGGCTTTAACCTCCCAGGTCAGCTGCACAGGCCAGCACCATGATACGTCTCCCATACAGCCCTGGTCACATCACTTTGTCTGTCTCAGGCTCCATTTGCCTCCTGCAGAACACGGGGAACAAGAGTGAAGGTGCTGTTGGTTTAGAGCAGAGGAAAGCTGGAAACCTAAAAATATCACATTTATTAGGAAAGTGTGAGAGAAGCAAAGGGAGTTAGGATATTCTCCCTCCTTAAAAGACCAAGTGGTCCCATAAGCAGTGGAGTCCATGAAGGCTGGTTTCTTGTGGCTTTGCCTCTCGCGGGTAGGTGACCCCATGCACAGTAAGACGCGCACTCTGAGCAAAGCTAGCCCTGCGCTGGGAGCACCCGCAAGGGCTCACACCCCAGTGTGCTCTGACATCCGTGGTAACATGGGCGAGCCTCTCCTTCCAAAAGATGACTAATTTCTGTCATTGTCCTATATCAATCTGCCTATTTCATAAAACTGCTAGGAGTTCAAGGACTTTATGATCTCAACCTGCCTGTTAAATTTAGCTGGAGCTGGCCGATGGATTCCAACGTTACTGCAGGGAGACAGAGAGAGATAGCATGCTCCAGAAAGAAAACTAAAATATGGGTCTTGGCCCATGAAAAATTATGTTGGACTGGCAAGAAAGGTAAACAAATGGATCTGATGTTAAAACTCGGAACTGCAGTGCCAGTTCTGCAAGATTCATTAGTATCAAATCCAAGCATAGTCTTGCCCAGGGAGGTTTATTTTACCTATGGTGGTTTGAAACACAGCTGTACTTTTACTTACTGTGAATTGCATATTCTGCTTATGAATAGTGTTAGGTATATTTTCTGGGGAATTAAATTGTAATCTTTCCTCTGTTCCATTTCTTTAACACATTCAGTTTACTACTGTAACTTGTTTGTGATATTACTAAATTGCAACTACAGAAAATGGGACAACATTTTGTTCCTATGCAAGACAGGAAAAGTGTATCTGTAGATTTCGGTACAGATAACAGATTCAAATCTGCTTCAGATGACACAGGACAAGTAGGTGTCTGGGGTTTTTGGGGAGAGGTGAGATAGAGAAAGGGTTTTTCCCCTGGAGAATCGAAACAAGGTATTTTTCCTTAATGTGATTCATAATATAAGACAGATAATGCCAACAACAGGAACAAAGCTAAGTTTATGAAACATCCACAATGCTACATAGGGCTACATACGTCTTACTAATTTTGGTGAACAGAGTTTGTAAACAGGAAAAAAAACCCAAACCTCTAATTTATTTAGGATATTGTACCTCTTTACATACACATGCATGTACTAACGTGGGCTGCAGTGCAGTCTAATCCCTCCAGCATCTACTCAGACTGAGGACGAAACCGCTTTTAACCTGCAAATATTTGTCATGACAAAGCTAGCACTCAACAGTTTCATTTTTCAGCACCAATTACTGTGAATTTTAGTAATATACTGCCTTTTCCAATGTTCCTCGATCTTACATCTAGAGTTTCTCTTCGGTGTCCACAGTCAGTGATCGCAACACCACATAACTTTCCCATCACCACTGTCCTGCAGAAAATGAAAGTAACCCTTCAGCCAGTCTCTGCAGGATGACAGACCGAGGTTTGCAAAGAAACGAACTGCACAACTTTCTTTCAAATGGGCAAAATAGACAACATCCCGCTTTCAGTAACTGGTATATTACTAAAAAAAGCCAGTGACCATTACATAATTGCTTTAGAAGAAGTAGAGCAATGTCTAAAAAGCTATAAACACATCTCCTTGTACTAGTCACCAGACTCATATTTTATGCTAAAATGTAGGCGCCCCAACATATAGGTATATATTTAAATGTAAGTTTATATTACATTATTATATATTTATATTACATTATTATATTTATTATATAATACTATAATATAAATATATATTATATTTATTAAACTACATTAATCAGTTTAAGGCTTTAAGCAAAAATTAAGAGATTTTGAAAGTCGCTAAGGACCATTATGCTCCTTTAGGTTTATGCAAATCCCTATGACAAGCCATGCAATTTCAGCCTAGAATCCCCTCCGTAGTGGGAATCATCCTTCCATTGCATACAAGTGATTAGCACCGAGCTCAAAAATTTGCAGCATAGCATTTTCAGAAAGACATCCAAACTCTACAGAAAAATTTCATCCACCCATGAATGTACTACTTTCCTAGGCCTTTTCACAGTTATTACCGGGATCTTCTCTTTACCGTTAAAAACAAACTTTTCTTCGTTGTGAAAGAGTGAACTGTTCCCCCTGCTCGCCCAATGAGTGGGATTTTCAGCAAGCATTGACATATTTGTACTACAGAAAAATGTATAATTAAAAAAAAAATAATCCTTTGCTCTCATTTGAGTATTTTCTCAGAAGTGCTTTCCACATATCTTAAAAACTTCCTTAAATTAACATTTGGTATTTAAAGTTTGTGTCTTTGAAAAATAACGGCAGCTGATTTGCATGTAAAAACATGAGATATTTCAATTTGTTGCATCTTTTTGGAACATTGAAGACTACTGGCACACATGAACAAACAGACATGCATTCCCTCCACTTCATATCCCATTGACATCATCAGCCACCCACTGGAACCAGTAAAAGACTTGTTATTTGGGGGTTTTCCTGCGTCATAAGGTTTTGCTGCAAATTCTCCGGAATGAGCCAACAAGGGTCTTTCATGCCCCAAACTATTTATGTGCTTAACTTCAGGGGCTTCAGGAAGTGAGCAGGACTGCTCGGATTTGCAAATTAAAACACCCGCACAGCCACAACTGTAATCCAAGCCAGTCAGCAGTACTGCTGTTCACTGTCTGGAAGAGCTGAACATGTCCCTTTTGCTCCCTCAGGTCTCCCCCTCTTCGTATTTCTATGAGCAAGAAGGAGGATAAATGGGTCTTCTACTGTTTGTACTAATCACCTGTTAGTCACAGTAGTCTGAAAGGCAAACTGATACATCCACTCATTTTGACTGTTTCCAGTATTTATAATATTATTTCTCCAGGACTGTGAAGTAGCTGCCAATTAGTACTAGAATCTGGCATGCAGAAGCTCATGTATATGAAAAAAACATGATCAAACAATATGCAGCTCATTAAAGGAAGTTTATAACTCCATTCACCTGCCCTGATACTTTGTTTTTATCTCCTGGAAATATTTACCACACCACCCGATTAGGTTGAGCTGCTTATGTATTTTGAAAATACAAATTACGCCATCAGTCATTTGTTGTATGACAGTATACTTGCAATTACACAACTCCACAAGCTCATGCAATGCACCAAGGCAGGCACAACCCAGCCCCAAGTATCAGCACAGCACAATGAGACTACCCAATCTTTACCGATCTTAAAAGAAAACTCGGGCGATAAAACAGCTCTTGCTCTGAAGAACAGAGTGGACCAGCCCTAACCCTGCGCCAGAGTGAGCAGCACCATGTCTCTCCAGTTTAGCTCTGCAGGCAAGGTAAGAGGGAAGCAATTGCAGAGGAAAGGAGTGGCTGGTACACTTTCCTACATGTGTAACAATGCTACCTTAAGACTCATTTCCCAGAGTCAGGCATCTACACCAAGAAGTTACTGGACCCAAATCCTACATTAAAACCTACTGTCATTCTTTCTCTCCTCCCTACTCCAGTTTGCTTTTGAGCTTATGTGCCTCACACAGAGGAGCACTGAGGATCTGGTTCTCCACATGCATCCAGAAATGTACACACAGGGTGTCACCCTTGGCTGCCAGGAGCAAGATCCAACTTTTTTGGACTGTGATGGCTCAGCATAGTTTGTCCTACAACCACCGGGAGAGACAGGCAGTTTAAGGACCTTGAGAAATCTACCCTTAAACTTTTACCTTCATCCTCGTTTCTACCCCTCCTATCACCCTCCCTACACAAAACTGACAACAGTACCTGTAGTGAACTAGCAAGCAGAAAAGTAAGAAATTCCAGTGTACGTATAAAATTCATGCTGCTCAGTATTTATTTCCAGTCTCATGTATCTATCATAACACAACTAAACAATTGCCTCAATGTTAAACAGCTGTTTTCCTCTCTGTTCATGTGATTATACTATCTTGATTCACATGGTACTGGATTCGCCTAAGGCTGCAACTCATTCAGAAAGCTAGCACAAATGTCATGTCCCATTTAAGATCCAAATGAGGCTTTAAAACATTAGCTTAAATCTGCATAAGCCTTGTGCCTGACCCCTTCAGAGCACAGAGCATCATCTAGGCAAGCCCTTCATACTGTTCAGTATGAGTGGCACAGGATAGGGACTTGCAGAGGACTGCTCTTCTGCATCTCCTTGTGATGTAGAAGGGAACGGCGACTGGTCCCACACAGATCTGCACAGTGCCAGCAATCTATTTATACAGCTCTAGCAGGCTGAAACTGCATAGAAACTGCAGCCATCTCTTCAGCTCTCAAACTGAAGAGGGGTGGATGTCTCTAATTCTGACTCCCATGGCATTCCCTGCAAAAACAACAATCGTTTTAGTTTTGCGTGGGGGAGAGCTGCCAGCGTGTTTTGTACGTCTTTCTCTACACCAGCTTCAAGATTCTTACACCTCAAGGATTATCAGCTTTGTCACTGTGTTTTAGATTCCACATCTGTGATTTATAATATGGCCACCCAAATTAAATCCAGGATAATACTTCCCCACTAGGTCCAATTAGTCTGTAGGCACTGCAACTTTCTCTCTTCTTTTTCTCTTAAACATATGACAATAATAAAACACCAAAAAAAGCCATTTAGAGTCATACTATATGCAACTGTCATTTGTAAGACTTTACTGTATTATTAGTCAGAGCTTCTGGTGACAATATAACCCACAAGACTGAAACTTGAGTGGTTTATACATGTCATCAGAGCCTTAGATAAAAATGCCACCTTAGAAAGTGGGAGTATTTAATTTTTTATAATACTTTTGTACCAGTATAAAGCATTCAGTTAATTTACATCAGTGACTTCTTTTCTTAAGGTATTTGTATCTGTTTGATCTTTTACAAATATCTAGTTCTTTTCTTCAGATCTAATAGTGCTGAGTACTTTTGAAGACATTTTGCTAGGGCTTATTAATTAGAATTTCTACAAACCTTTAGGGTTTGGGTTTTTTTATTTTCTCTTTTTTCCAAACCAGGGCATAGCAGCTGCAAATGCAAAACTGCAATCCCCCTGCCCCCAAATCTCAAACTCTGTTTATGAAGAGGCATGGATTAGTTATGTTACTTGGTAACAGCTGCATGGTGTTGTGGCTGGTACTACCGTCTCTATACAAACACATGTCCACAAGCTGTAAAACAAAAACAGACAAATTCTCAGTTCCTGTAAAAGGCTAAACCCCACTGAAAACTGGCTGTGAAGGAATGCTGTGACTCAAATTCATCACAGCCATAGTTGTGGACATTACAACTAGTTACACAGTACTAGTAATTACACACCAGAACTTGATTACTGACTTTCCTAGTATTGAAAATGCTCATAAAAATTGAATGTTACCAGAGCAACACACATTAAAAAAAAAGGCACTGGAATGAAAACTGGGACAATAAGTTAATTTTATAGCAATATTCCATTAGCTCATATTGCTCCACTGCAGCTTCCCTGTATTCATGGCTGCATGCATGTGTGTGCATGCACACACACGCGCGCGCGCGCACACACACGCACACACAATTTTGGGAAGTGGAGGACAAACTAAGAAATAGGTTTTATGAACAACCAAAGAAGTAGAAATTAAAGAACTGATTCAGCAAATCAATTAAGCACATGATTAATTTCTGTTATCTTCAGTTGGAGCTTGACTACAGTTAAAGTGCTTTGTTGAATCAGGGTCCTCAAAACACAGTGTGCTCCTCAACTCATTTATCTGATTGTGGCTTTAGGTGAAAGAAAACACTTGAAAGGGACTAAACGTAAGGAAATGCTCAGGTTTAGCAAACTAAAGCCTTACAGGAATTCTACTAGTTCGGAAAAACCCCATAGCAGCTTAGTAAATTTTGATCATTTCTAGCAGTTTTTTAATAATGCAGTGGTCTTTTTCGCAGCTTCATGAAACTGTAATTTGCACAAGAAGTTCTACAATGTCTCAGCACTTCCTGGGGACTCGGAGCAGTAGGATAGCCTTACAACATAAGCAGAGATTAATCATTTTCTAATGCACAGTAATAAATAATGTATCCCCCATAGTACATAAATTAAAGCTGTAATTCCATCCCAGTTCTGTGATGACACCAGAAGTCCAAGATGGAATTTCAGACTCGTTATGACCAGTCAGGATATGCATTATTCCTTAAATTATGTTCTGAGACTTGATAATGAACTGAGAAGTTCTGAAGGCATTAACAAAGAGAAGTAACGTGTAATTACAAGCAGAAAGCAAAATTATCAAGTCAGATATTGTTCACAGAACTTACTAGCGTAAGCAGTAAATCTCATCCCTGAAAAGCCCACTCAGCATATTTGTAGCAAGGTAAGCAAAGATCACTACTACTATCAAAAAACTCAAAGCTGTCCTAGTACCACAGGAGCAATTCCCCCATCATAGTACACAGAAATAAACTACATAGTAAAGATCAGGTTTGTACATTACAGAGTTCTTAAAATGCTGAACATAACTCCTCCTACAACCATACATGGTATTTCACTCACAAGTCAACCAAGCATCCTACAGGTGCACAACAAGCATAAAGTATCAGGAGAAAGTCACAGCCTACCTCAAATCCGCATTCCTATTTGACAAGAAATCTACTGAACAAAGCAAAATGATCATGATGAAAAGTGTTTTGTCCTTCTGATGAATATATATACACACAGAGTTTACACACTGTAAAGGATCTAAAAAATTTTCATGAAGAACATGGTCCTAATATTTTTCCTCCAGCCAATTTCAAGAAACCTTATGAAGACTCCAAAGACATTTTACAAGTCTAACAACAGACATTTTAACGGAAATAAGTTTAGAAGTATGAAGACAGAGAGCCAAAACAATCATCTATCTAGAGTTAACTGCTGTATTCACCCTGGACTTCTGTTACCAATTGCCATGATTTTTAGCAAATCCCGCAAGATTTCAAGTAGGTCTGGAGTCAGTTTTCTTTCAGGGCCAAGAAGAAAATAATCTTCTGACCACCTTACACAAACAAGGCATGAAACCTTACAGGGTCTCCCATGGCCTGGAGTGGTTCCAGGTTCTGAACTTTTTTGCATGATATTATTCACAAATTTATCTTCCTCCCCTCTCTGCCACCACATTCTTGATAAACTGAGAATCTAAGTCACGTTTGCTCTCACTTGCTCTTCCCCCTTCGGTTTCTAGTTCACAGAGCTGTAAAGAAAAGTAAAGAAGGAGAAGCCTGAAGATTATAACAAAAAGTCAAATAAAATGGTGCAGGAAGTTGACATTTTTAAAAGCTGAAAATGTTTATGCCTAGAGTAACTGTTTTTGAATATCTGAGGCTTCCCTACAAGCCACCATATTATTTGTTCCTTACTTCCCAACTCTTCCTCTTTCCACCTCCCCTTTTTATAATGTTACATAAAGTGTTCAGACCTGAATACCTGGACTTATGTTTCCTACATTCACATTTGAGCACCTTAAAAAGCAATGGTCTCATATTCAAGGGGCCACTCACCTGGAGATACCTAAAGATTCTTCTGTTCTCTGTTAATCACTCTGATAACTAGCAAAATTTAGAACCTGAGTATAACTATTTATGTGCCTATATCTGCATTTAAGGACATACGTTCTTCCAAGAACCCATTTTCTCTCCTTTTGCCTTTCACGACTATTCATACAAACAAAAAAGTATCAAAAATCATGAGAAAAGGACAAAGAAAGCAAAACAATCAATGCCTAAAGCTCCTTGCCTCCATGGTATCTCCACAAGAAACATATCATCACCTCTAAATAGCAACCTGAAACCTACTCAAGAGACTTACGTAAGTCGTGACTCAAGAGCTAAAGCAGTGAGTGTCAAAACATTCAAAGACACAGTACCCTCTGCTCCTAGTAGTAAAGGAGTAAGGACTGGGAATATGCAAAGCAGTTCCTTGCACTGGAGAAAAATAACAGTAAAAAATTCTTAGAGATCCATAGAATCACAGAATGGTTTGGGTTGGAAGGCATGTTTAAAGCTCATCTCTTCCAACCCTCTCCCTGCCATGGGCAGGGACATCTTTCACTAGATCAGGTTGCTCAAAGACATCCGTTCAAAATCATCCACACAAGCTAAGCCACACACTTCAGTAAGAGCAGTAGACTACTAGAAAACCTCCAGATGCAGTCTTGGAGGTTTCTTGTGTCTCAAATAACTGATGAAAGCTCCAGAAAAAGTGATAACCTAACTCCCAACGTATGCCTCCATCTGCCTTTTATCAGGGACTCGGAGAAAGAGATGGTTTTCTCCGAGATCCCTTAGCTAGTACGTTATATCGCTGGTGAGATACTGTTCATAAGGAATGGCAATCTAACATAGAGACTAGAAGATGACCCTGTAAATAAATGTCAGCTGCAAAATCAAATACCTCTCCTGGTCTGAGCTGAACAAACACTGCTGTATCGACAATGTAAGCAAAATGCTGAGAAGATAAATAAATCTGCAATGAAAAAGAAAAAAGGAAAAAAAACTCTAGAAGTAATCAAGAGGGAACGCGAGAGGGAGAGGGCACATGGCGAACTTACATTAGTGCAACTCCAAACAATTCAAGCTCTTCCCATGCTCATCACCACACCATCTGTGCTTAAGTATAAATGGAAGGGTTCCTATCACGTTTTCTTTCTTTGTGCAAATACCATATTCACTTTCATATATTCCAAGGACTACATGACTTATTGATTCAGAAATTATCTAAAATTACGCTGATGTAACACACACCATATTGATTCACAATCTCACTGCACTGCTTATACAAATATATACTAGAAATTGTTGTTCAGAACACTTTTCTTCCGATCCGGGAATTACGTTACAACACTTGCACGATAAATTTAAAGACATCATGTACATCAAAGTTTGAGCACTAGCCTGGTAATTGGTTTTTCTTCTTTGCTCATTAGCCCAACACACAAGACAAGTGGGTGAGGACACACCAGCAGCAATGAAAATTTTCAATGCTTGCATCTCAAGGAGAGGAGCAGGACTTCAGAACCGTGCAGTTACAAGAAGGAAGAAAAAGTAAGATTAAAGAGTCCCTATTTCTGACACAGCATGACTTGGAAGAAACGCCAGCACTTGTCGCAACAAACTGTGTGGCAAGGACTTCCCCACTGACACCATTACCCAGAGATGCGGTATTTTCACCCCAGAGAATTCAAATTTCCCTCCTGGAAAAAGGAAGGAGAAGGAGGTAAGAAAGTATTTTTTTTTTTTTACAACAGTTTTAAATTCTTTATCTCTACTAACTTAGAAACACTCGTTGTCAATGAGTTATTGGGCTGTTGCAATACAGGCATTAAGAATCCAAAAGCAGAAGCTCTTGCTGCCCTTCAGATTACTGGTGGTGAAGTCTTCCTGACAAAATGTAGGACAAATGAACATACTGCTAATGCATACTGTGTTAATTATTCTGCGGTGCCATGTAGTAACCCTGATGGAAGTTCAAACAAATTGTGACGGATACAGACAGAAACAGTATTATATATAGTTTAAATCCGTATTCAGTCAAGTTTGCAGCTATAGCATGTGAGGACTGTTGTGAGGCTGTCTTACTGCCTAAAATGATCTCACATTATGCTATTAGATTAAATACTCCCATGAGCTAAAACACTGTATAGGGGTGAAGTTCAGAAAAATCAATTTCAACGCTGTTTTGTAAACTTCAATATAGCTCCAATTCTCTGTTATTGATACCAATTCAGTGAACCACATTTACATTGTAAGCGCACACCAGGCTCAAAAAGTCAACTGGTTAGTGCACCGTGATGCAAGCGCCATAGGGAGGGCAGACACTTACAGACAACACGCTGCCAAAACAAAGCTTTAATTTAGAGGAAAAATTTCTGGCCTCTGGAGCTGTTAGAACCGCCCTGAGATAGGAACTGGGAGTATACGGATAAACAGAAGCAATGCCATGAGTCTACACAGAGTGATTCCAAAACTCATCCTCCCACGGCTTTACCAAAAAGCAGCACGCTGAGCTGAGCAGCAGCAGCCAGTTGCCGTCGGCGACCCCTTGCAGGGGCCTAAAACCAGGCAAATCCCTGCTCGCTGCCCGGCCCAGCTACCCAGGACACCCACGCCCAGCCTACAGCCCGTGGGCCACAATACTGACCCCCAAAACACCCGATTCAGCCTGCTGCCCACCCCCCCCCCCCCCAGCATCCTTCCCCTAGGGACACCTCTGCCTTGGCTCCTGCAAGCCCATGGCAAGTCGTGAGGTGCAGCTCAAGCGGGGTTTGATTCCAAGCCTCTCTGAACACAGCAGATCCCACGGCAAACTCCACTTGTCAGAGGTGAGCCAGGGTCAAGCCACTACAGCTCACGCTCACCGAGCTGACACACAATAAACACCTGAACACGGACACACTTAAAGCATATAAACTGTACATATAAGCTCTCTCAATAAAAACACGTTCACGTGCATTTACAACACACAGTCTCATTTTTTTGATGTTGAAGTTTTGTTGCCTCCTCCACGCTCCCTACCAAAAAAAAAAAAAAAAATTTTTGAAAAAAAAAAAAATCTCTGTTGGCTTTCCTCAATCATTAATCATATTAAACTAATAAACATTCTGGCACCACCACTGTTTAAACAGCCTTCTCTCCACCCAACATCCACTGGCAAATATTTTCACATATAAGATGACCATCCCACAACCCTGCTTTTGAATGCTAATCTAAACTAAATTCTCCAAGCCAGCATGGTAAAGAGTTACTCTTTGGGAGGGGGAGTGCAGAAAAGAAATGAGAGAGGGGCCTTTAAGATGAAATAAAAATAGACTCCCTTGATCCCACCATGACATGGCCCAGACATTCTCCCTGTGGGGGAAGAAAATGTTTTTTACTGCAGTGAGAGTTTTTATAACATTTTCTTCTTTTCCCCCCCTCCCCGTGCAACTTTGCTTCCTGAAGAATGCTTTATATAAAAGACATGACATTTGGCAACCCAGCTCTGCTGCTTTGTGAAATTCTTTTGGCAAGTGCCCTATGTGCTGACTGCATTAAGCACATCAGTTTATTTATTTATTTATTTATTTAGGCAGAAGTCAGAGGGAGCAAGCCATACAATTAACGCGCAGCACTGCACTGCTTCATCCAAAAAACCAGGAGAGGAGCCACGGAGGGAGGGGCCGGAGCCTCTCCTTTTGGGAAACCTCATCATGGGAGAGGAGATGGTTCTCCAACCTCAAAGTGTTGCTGCTGCTCTGGGGCATATGCAGTGATTCTTGGATCTCAAGGCATTTAGCGAACATCAATTAATTAATTAATTAAGCCTCAATTCCACAACAAAGACAGGTATCATTACACATCTATTTTGCATATGGGTAAAACGAGCTGCAGAGTAAACCTAAGCCTGTACCGATCTTGCCCAGTGTCCCGAGGCAGGAGGTGCACTACCTTGCTCTTGCTGAGGCGAGAGCCGCCTGGCAGTAACCAGCAGGAGGGCACGGCACCAGCCGCCTGCACGCCCTGAGTGAAACCAGAAAATGGAGAAGTCTCCACACGCCACTGTCTTCCCAAGGGTGCAACCACAGCATGTGCCTGTGAGGCACATGGACCTCTGTCAACAAGAACCCATCTCCTTTGCACCACGTCACGTGCCCACGACATACCTCAGCACCATTTGCAGCAAGTCAAGGACAGCACCTTATATATATATATATATGTACACACACACACACACCCCTCCATACATGGTTATATTCTCGCAAAGGTAAAACCTCCAAGGGTCGAGGACTCAAATGAGCAACCCCCATTTCCTACTCAGATGCCACATGTTGGGCAGGAGGGCCATACATTTGTGGTTCAGAGTTATGGAGCGTATTACTTTAGGCTCCCAAGAAAACAAGTTGCTTCTTGGAAACAATGGAATATTTTGCTTAGTATCACTATTAGCTCCATTTATTTACACCAGGGACCAACAAAGCTTGGCAGCACACCACCAGGGACACCCAGCAACAGCAACTTACAGAACCATGAAGTTTTCAAGCTAAATAGGAAGGAGAGACAGGAACAGGAAGGGACATGACATACCAGCTCATAGACCAAAGCCAACGGCTGGCCAGTCCCACGATCTTGGAAGGGTGAAGCTTCTGCACTCACCACATATCCCCTGACATTTTCCAGCCAAGCTGCTAGCAGCAAAGGGCCCAATCCATCCAAGGCACTGTTCAGCACACACACCACCAGGGAAATGCTGAAGTGCGGTTTGGTGCCTTCCACAGGAAGGAGCTACCAAGTCTCTAACCAACAGGACTCCTTGCAGATCAGGTACAGAAAAGACTTTTCTCCACCTCACAGAGCTGAGATGGGAATGGAGAGTGCCCGATCAGGTGGTGCTGCTTCAAAGGCTACGTCCAAAGGCACAGATCAACTGACAGTGCACTTATCCTTTGGAAAAGTTTTAAGCAGCTTGGTCCAAAAAAAGGTTACACGTTTAACATTATAAAGGGTTTTCTACACACAAGTCTAAAAGAGACAGATGTACATTCTCATCATTCGTGTGTGCCCCAATAAAGTCTAATTTTGTTCCCAGAAAATTGACACAGCAATCTAAACCTACATAGTGTTTTGTTAGAATATGAGGAAAACTTGTGGTTTTTTTTTTAAATAAAAAAATCTGGCATTACACTCCCTTCCTGTTCTAAAACTTTTTCCTAGAATTTCTGTCCTTCGTTTCTAGGCCAGTTTCTACGACATCAAAGTAGTTATCACAACAGCAATACAACAGCTCAATTCTACAAAGCTTATTCAAGGCAAACAAATTTCAACCAGACTGCCAGTTTTAGCAGAAGTTTGACATGACCAAGGCCTCAGAACAGTAAGATACAGAACTCAGCATCAGTTTAACTGTACAGCAACCTTTGTGAAACATCTGTCCTCAGTGAAGCATATACCAGGCTCTCCTTTGAAAAAGGATTTAGGGGTCTCAGCACTGAAAAGGGCCAAAGAGACACAAATCTGTCCACGAAGAAATCACTGGCAAAATTCCACTCACCTGAAGCAAGGAAATACCAAGCCTTCACTAGCACAATTCAATCGTCCTCTTCAACCTGGAAACAATACACTAGCACTTCAAGTGGTATTTCAAGCTTGGTGTACCGAGTGCCAACGCAGGAGGCACGCCTTGGTCTACAAGCTGATTCTGGAAGTACAGGCCAAGAGCAAGCAAGGGAAACTTAGCACAAGTTGTCTGAAGCTGTGGTCTCATTAGCCCAACATAGAGGCAAATTTGAAGTCACGAGGCTTTGGCTCTGTATGCATACATTACGTATCGAGATATGGAAGATGCACATGTTGTCCCAATGCAAAATTTCACACCAAAACATTAATAAACACACTTTTTCTTTAAACAGGGGGGGAAAAAAAAATATTCTCTACCAAACATATCTGTGAAGGCAAGTAAGAGGAACTAATGTATCATAGGCAATCTCACCAGCCTCAGGTGCACAGTGCAGAGATGCTATGAAAGACAAAATGACACAGTTTAAAACTTAGTTACAGGTGCTTTACTTGAGGGGAAGGACAAGATTATGACAGAGGAACGAGACTTGGAGGTAAGGGGTAGGATAGGACAGAACACATGAGAAAGGGACAAGGCTGGGTTGGTTTTGGCTTGACACTTGCCAAGTGAAAAAACAAGCGTGAGTCATAGTAAAGGTAACTCAAAGTGTGATGTGACTGCAATGGAGAGCTGAGCAGACCACACTGCATGAGTCAGCAGCACAGATAAAAAGAGTGATAAGAAGCAGCAGATGGGACATGTCTTTACTAAAACAGCCCTGCAGGACACAGGCCCCCTTTGCTCTAACGAAATGGTTGTGCCAAGCTGCCGCGTGCTGGTTCGTACGCTTGCGGTCCCGTGAATCAAAGCACACCACGCACAGAGGTTAGAAAAGCAGCAGACAAACAGGTGCAGAGAGATCCATATGCAAAAAAAGCACAGAAAAGCAAAGCAACAGCACACTCCCCCACCCCCCCAAGACGCACACACCCTGACAAGCGCCTTGGGACACCACCCTCCAAATCGTCCAGGCAGCGGCGGCGTGGGGAGGAAGAGAAGGGGGGGAAGGAAGCTGTCACTGGGATCATGGCATTCAACCTGGCCGACGGCCAGCTTTTCTCTTCCTGCTAGTCAGACTCTGCCTTCCTGGTGGGTGCCAAGGGCAGCAGACTGCAGCGCTGCAGCCCCCCCGGCCCCTTTCTGCCTCCCCAGCATGTACCTGCAGAGGCAGGAGGCAGCTGCAAGGCACACAGCTCACACTCACACGTGTCTCAAGAAGCCAAAAGGGCAGGTGGGGCTATTTGCGGAGCTATGCTCCGGTATACCTGCAGCTCAGGCGGCTTTGCAAAACTCAGGTTTAAAGCTTCATCTTTTCCTTCAGCATTGCAAACCCCGTTTTGCTGCAAGAGCAGAACATCCAGCCCCAAGAGACCAAGCACCACCAAGCACTACATTCTTGGGTAGCAATGCACATAGTTACACGCAAGGCCACACTACCAGCAAAATGCAGCTGCTGCCCTGACCACACAAATGACCTGCAATGGTAGTTCTTCGCTGTTGGGACCCCTACACGCTGCACTTTTGAACCTGGTCAGGAAAGACGAGGGCCCTCTGTTACAAGCTCAAAAGAGGACAGAGACATAAGGCAAAGCTCAAATCACCTTTCATCTCGCTTCTTGACTGAGGTAAAATTATACCCTGCCTGAGAGGGGCAAGATGGAAAGTAAAATGGTCTATTTTTAGACACAAGATCCTGCTTCATCAGGTTCATCTAATTTCTAAGAAACAAACCTTGGCAAAGGTCTGCATTTGAGGGGGGTGAAAGATGACTTGTTTAATTTTCTTTTAGTGCAGCTCATAGCATGACTAGCATAAATCTAAGCAAATCTGCTTTAGCCACATATACATGCCAGCTGTTCTATTTGGGAGAGATAGTCCCCATATTCTAGCAAAATACATATATATATACACATATTTCATTTTTCCCAATCCATCCTGCCAAAATCAGCACATTGTGTCCAAGTATTTCAATGGAGTTAGAAGGTGTGTCTATTCTCTCTGCTCCAAACATCCTTATTTATAGATTTCAAAAGTTGGCAGGTATGCCGAGGAAGAGCAGTTGCTGAGCCTAACACACTCTGCACAGCAACAGATCTGTTGTAACAGATTAACAGGCAGAGAGAGAGAGAGGAAAGAACCGTACTCTCCTTCTTTACACACGTCCTTGCTTTCAAATGCAGCTTTATGGAGATAATGACAGTAACGGCGTGTCTAAAATAAAGCTGGACTGAGAGCCAAGGCTCACGCAGCCCCAGTGACAGCAGAGCTTGTCTCTGCACTTTGCTCATGCACTTTTCTAAGCCGAGCGTGCGCCTTCCAAGAAGTAGGTAGAGGAACTGCTCTCCTACGGACATCGCGAGCATTAGCAAAGGGGGAGGGCGGTCAGCCTGTAAGAAAAACAGTGAAGTTAGTTTTCATTTCCTGTCAGTTTTAATCTTGTCTAGAGGCTTTGCTAGCTGCTACTTCCATTTTCTGGCCTGCCTGCAGAAGTGCTCTCTCTACTCGTTCGCAGGAGGTCCTTCTCAGCTGCCTGTAGTTAATATCTCTTGTGCTCCTGAAATCCCCCCCACCCTGCCCACCCCTCGCTGGCTGCAGCAGCAGTGAACCAGTCTGCAACAACAAATCACTGTGTTGGCCTCCCCCTTGTAGCTCTATAAACAAACTTACTCCTGATTACAGTTTCCATTGGTAACCTGTTTAAAAAATAAATAAATAAATGCACAGGATTCATGGAAGCTGAGGCACAACTGTTTGTTTTCTCCCCACAGTCTAATCTTTCCATTATGCCTTGAAGGGTCTGTCCATGCAGAAACACCCTTATACCCACTTTACTGATGGTTTTCACACTCTGTGGGGTCTTTGATTTTCTTTGAACTCATGATGCGAGAGCTTCTATATATTCTGCTCGCAATTCCTGAAATGCACTGCACAATTTGCATATGGACATAGAGCGCTGACTAGCACAAAGACAATTTGCAACAAACTGTGATCAGAAGTCAGATGCAGACTGAGTGAGGACTCCTTTGTCCTCAGCCTGGGGAAAGCATCGCACCTACAAAACTTCCATCATGGGGCTCTCAGGCCCTCAGCACAGAGGCTGCTAAACAGTGACGAATCAATGACAAACCACTACTGATAGTTCTGCAAAAAGGTTCCCATGTCTCTTGGCCACAGCCCCCTGGCAAAAAACACACTTCTGCACATCCACTTTCAAAAGGAACCATCAAATGCACTCATCCATCTATGGATGGATGCAAGACACAGCTAGACGAGGGTAACACCCTGCCTCAAAGGTGGCTGAGGATGGGTGTCAAGCTAGGAGAGGAGAAGGGAAAGGTGTAAGTGATAGAGCACAGAGCTCACACTGCTAAGCATTAACCAGCACAGTCCGCGCCAGGAGCAGTAACTTCTCCCCCTGTGTGAACTGTGACCATGAGCAATGCCAACAAGTGTGCACAGCAAAAGACGTCATGGCTAAGAGAGATGAAAGAGGGGGAATCACCTGATCCTCCACCCGTGCACATCTCTGAAGATTTATCTCAGCACCACATCCTTAATTCCTTCCCCAGTTTCCAGGAACTGGCCTTTCATACACACACTAGAGAAAGAAAATGAGTTTGTCTAGTATCTTTACTTCCAGCTCATGTTTGCAAAGCTCCCTGAGAACAAAACCGCCAGACTTCCACAAGCGATCAGTGTTATCACACTTGATCCATATGTGCCCTGAGCTTGCTGCCCTCCATGGGACCAACAGCCATCGCTGCAGTCCTGAAGGGATGGTGGCAGGAAACGGTAAAGCAGCATTTTGCTTGCCTTTTCCTGGGAGAGATTATGTAGCGCATCAGAAAACAAAATTACTAACTTTATTCCTAAAATATCTCAACAGTGCTCAGTCTCACTTCCTCATTTACAACTGGATGAATCTGAAAGACAGAGTCACTTTTGCAAGATCCAAGAACGTGACTGGGAACACAACAGCAAAGCCCCAAACCCTGTTCCCTTCCTCAGTCTGCTATGCAACCCTCTTCTCTCCCTCTGGGCACAGTGGAGCTAGGTCACCACCTTCTGCATACAGACTGATATATAAGTGACTTCTCTCTTATGTGTTTATGTACGTAAATAAAGACATATTTTAAACTAGGTTGTGATGATCCATATTACGTTCAAATACTGTATCTATCAAAACCATTTGAATTCAGGAGGTTTTTTTAAGTAACATTTAAAGAAGGATGTGTTTGCTGCTGAAGTCTCAAAGAAAACGAAACCTTGGAAGTGATAGCAGTTACTGACCACACATCCAGGACTGATTTGACATTCTACATCAGCTTGCAGTAGCAGCCTCTTCTGCCAGGCCAGAGAGGGTATACTCATCATTCCAGTGCATTTAGTAGGCTGAGTGAAATACTTAGCTCAAATATCAGAAAGGAACTGGAAGATGTAAAAGTAAGAAAATAGGAGTTCTAATAATTTCTTAACGAAAATGATCTATGATTCCCAAAAGTCTTATCTAAGATACTGTGACACACACACAAAAAATTATTTAATAACTACAATTAACTGTTCCTTTTAAAAATGGCTTAATTTTAATGCAAAACAAGTTTAATTTTTTTCTTTTTTCCCTCCTATTTCCAAGCTCCTATTTTAAGGAAGCATTAAGTTACGTGACAGAAATGTTTCAAAATCTCCTTTTTATGCATTTTTGCTGAACGTTTATTTTCATGTGAATGTAGCTTGATACAAGTCACGTGCAAAAATATAATCTAGTAAACAGTGAACAGAAAATGCACCACTGATTAAAATAAAAAATAGAAAAATTAGAAGCCCACAGAAATCTGTTAGACCAGATTACTGGTGGAACATCTGTAGAAATATAATGTAGTCTAAGTTTAAAAAAAAAAAAATAGAAAATTATTTCAAGTACTGAAAGCATTCCCTTCTTTAAGGACAATAACTAAAAAGAGTCAATGCAAAACAAGATTTAGAAGCTGATTATTTGTTTTCCTGCTTGCTGATTTTAGTCACAAGTGAAATTGGCCATTTAAATCCCCCTGAAGAACCCTTCTCAGGAGGAACAGTGCTGATTCATTTCATGTGAGATGGGACACTCAGGATCACAAAGAATGTTAGGTTGCTGATGCATGGCAGATCCACTGGGACAGAAACAAATGCACACTAGTATCTCACGTCAAAAAAAGGCAAAAGGCTAAAATACATATGCACGTATGCGCACATGTGAACGCATGCCCTCATTCTGTTATCATGCTCAATCAGGACACAGGCCTGCATAGCAGTGGACTAGAAGAAAGCTTTTGCAAAGAGAGAATGGTCAGCAACCCTTGAGCGCTCAGGGCAGTTCCTCCAGATGCAGAAGCATCAGGATTGGTTCAGTAGCAGGTTTCTTGGCGTAAGCACAGCACTGCATGGCCAGAGTTGCAAGGCCAGGGACACAAATGCATGGTGATGTCTGACTGCTCAGGGTTAGCATGGATCCTGCCAAGATTATGATAAGCCTTGCTAAATCCATGCTGGGCACATGGTGACTCTGCACAGTCCCAGGATGACAGTGACAAAACACTGCTCAGGGCTGTCAAGCCGGGAGCTGAACTGAGCAGAAGACAAGGAGCCTGGGTGCTCTCACCAGACCCAAACTGCCTGGCCCTACCTACTTGGGAGTCTCTCCTATGGGTGTTCTGCAGCACCTCCATCACCCAGGTTGTTCCCACGGGCTATAGCAGCACAGACCTCCTCCTCCTTGCCCTGCACAGCAATGAGGACAGGGGAAGCTGTGTTTCAAAAAGAAAAATACTTTTTTGCTCTACAGCAGAAACTGCGTTAGGCAGCTTCAGGGGACCTGCAGAAACTTGCAAAGTCATGGAGGTGATCCTCCAGTGAGAATAAAAGGAGGAGGGAAGTATCCATAGGGAAACCACAAGCCATTTCTCAAGGCAGGAGATTACATGACAGGGAAGAACCTCTCCTCTTCCCTGTGCCACCCCCATACACTGAACGGCAAACCCATGGGGAGATGCAATCATGGTGGCTGCAGGAGTTGCCGAAGTGCTTTTTGGCTTAAGAAGCAAAAGACAAGTTTGAGGTTTGTTCTTCAATTGCTGCCTCATGCACTTAATGTAACAAGACAACAGAGAAGAATAACTCATGTATATAGATAGCAATGAGGTAATTAAAGCCTAGTTCTTCTCAGCCTGCTCACTGACTCCACATAAAAGAAAACACAAGTGCACAAACACCTAGGTTGAAAATACAACATCACGCTCTAGTGTAAAACTCCCATGCCTCACAGAGTACTGCTGGCTTTACTACGGCCACGCTATGTATTAGCGGGTACTGATTGTGTTTGCACAAGATTTCAATAAGCGAGCCAACCAACATCACTTCCTCTATTTCTGTATAGAGTAATATATTTACAGGAACATCCTTTTGAAACGTTCCAGTAAAATTAGCTTACTCACAGAATTTTTTTTAAACTAGAACAGAGAGCAGAAGGATATCATCATCATCATTTTTTGTGCATAAATCAGCTGTCTACCACTGATATGTTGCAATAATGAATTGCCATTATCTTCTGAGTTATTTGTCCGGTTATTAGAGATTACCTAAATTCACAGGATTAAAAACAAACATACAAACAAACAAAAAACCCCATCCTCATTATTTTCTGGGAAACGACTTTCAGAAGCATGTATTGCACCTCCTTCCCCAAAGCAATGCCCAAAATACTCCTGGAGGAGGTTTGTCTGTTTTATAAAAACCTCCAGTGATGATGCTTCCACGGCTTTCTCAAAGGCAAATGAGTGCAGCACCAAAATACCTCTATCACTTGAAAGCTTTCGTAAAAGTTTACCTACATCTTGCCACCCCCAAATTAAGCCCATTTCTTCTCATCCTAATCCCAGCAGTTGTGCAGTAGTTTATTCCCTTCCTCCCTGTAGGAACCTTCCACATACTTGCATATTGCTATCATGTCTATTACTGGCCTTCTCCCCTGTAGACTAAACAATCCCAGTTCTTTCATCTTCTTTCCCAGGTCATGTTTTCCAAACCTTTGATCATTTTCACTGCCTTCTCCCTGGACGCCATCCAGCTGGCTCTTGACTACGTTGTGCCCCAAACTAGATATTGAGCCATTTCCAAAACTGAGTGGAGTGGACAGGTTATTTTGTGCCTTTTCTTTACACACCCCAAAAGAGTGCTTTTTCCAGGGGTGGGGATGGGGAGGCTTTATTCCTCGTTTAACATTATGACACCCACGGTCTCAGGCCTGTGATCCCCTTCACTCTCAGATGCGCTGTCCTGCACAGACGGATCAGGCCTGGGAGGAGTTGAGCTGGGGCTCTTCCCCGCAGGCACTCACAATGGAGCTGCAGGGTCGCCAGCTCCAGGGTCGGAGCCGAAGCAGGCAGGGGAGGGAAGGGAAAGCTGCCCACTCAGCAGCGCACTGGCAGCCCAGCTCCCAGGGGACAGAAGAACAGGACACGCTGCAGGCTGGTTTTCTCTGGTGCTCTGGGAACCAGCTGTGATTTTTAACACCCTATTCAACTAAGCCAGGCCAAACTGCCTCCAGCACAGCCCAACTCCAGCTCACAGACCTTCTGCAGGACCACTGTTGAGTCAGCCATTCCCCATCCTGTGTCATGTAACTGGGTATTTCTATCCCTGTGCACCGCTTCTAAGTTTGTATCCTGGTTTTTTTCCCCCCTCAAACCATTCCTCCAGTTAGCCAGGGCAGCTCTGAACTTTAATCCTGCCCTCCAAGGAAACTGCAGCCCCCCTCCATGCTTCTTATCCTATGTAAATTTAATAACTGCTCTCTCTGCTCCATCTATCATTTCAATAATGAAAACAATGAGTATTACCACAGCCAGGACAGATCCCTGGGGAATCTCACTCACTCCAGTCTTGCAGTTTAACAGCAAACCATGAATAACTACTTCGAATACTGCCTGGCGATATTCTGTGCACCCACATTACAGACCGGCCGACCAGACACCCAGCCTGCTTCAAAACAAGCCATGTTAGAAAGCATCCAGAGCCCCCCCATTAAGGAGGGAGTAATTTCTATCCAACAGAGAAGTCCAATTACATTGTCACAGGCGCTGTTGGAAAGTCTTTGCTAAACACTGCCATAAAAATGCAATGCATGCTGATAAGAGGAATAGGAGGGTTGATAACCAAGCTTTAGGATGACAGGAAGAACTTCAGCTGACCTGAGACAGCAGGAGCCTGACTTTGCTTCCAGCAAGAGAGGCTTGGAAGAAGCAAACTGAAACCCAGTATAAAAATTACAGGAATTTTGTACCTGCCATCAACTGCTGCCAACTTATCAGTTAAAGAAGATACTATCAGAGAGGTGTGGGTTTCATTTTGGGTGAGGGTTTTTTTTTTTCCTAATAAAACCAAAACATTTTCTTAGCTCTTCGAGATGTTTTTTGAATTGCATTCCTTACCGCTCCCTAATAGCCTGTCCTGCTCAGGGATCACAAACAAGCCAGCCAGGCAGCAAAGACCAGAGCTCCCAGCACCCAGATTAATGTTTTAATCAACTACTGAAGGCATCCCCAGCCCACATCAGCACTAGGAGAAGCAAGTGGCAGCAGCTGGTGCCTGAAACAGGGAGAAAGGGTAAGTTCCATGGAAAGTGAAAGGTGAGGCAGCTTTCCAACGCTGGCTCCCTCTGCTTGCCAAAATAGCAATGCCCTGCCCACGCCTCGCTCCGACTTCTGCGGAAGATGCGCTTGCTTCCCAGGAGAGTTTACTCTCGCAATGCAGATGTGCTTCACTGAGGCAATCGCATTCTGTTGCGTAATGCAACCCGGAATTAAACAGTATATGCTATTCGGTGCATTTTTAAAATGTAAACCAGAAGTTACTGCGGAGCTCAGTAACACTGCCAAGAATGTTAACGCTATGATTTTAGCAGGGAAGAATATAGCATATCCTCCCTCCTCCCACAGCTTACTCTTGAGTCGTAATTTTGCTAAATCCTTTTGTACTTGTCAGTAAAATACAAAGGCATTCATCTCTGTGACTTTCATTTTAATCTTTGGTGACTGTGGGTATCATCACCTCAGGACCTAACGCAGCTGCACCAGTGGCAGTCACAGGGCAGCTCTGGGAAGAACCCGGCAGGTGACTGCACCGAGGTGTGCAGAGTTGAACCGTTCACCTAATGTCCTACAGAACTGGGGTTAAAAAAAAAATAAATAAAAAATCAGGAACAGAACCCACAAACAAGCACTCCCAGTCCCTTTCATGAACCATGAGGAACAACACTGCAGATGCTGAGGCATACTTTAAATACAAATATAAATACATTTAGATTCTTCTCATAGTTTCCAGGATTTGCACAATGCCATTCCTGTTTAGAAGAATACAGGTCTTCTCTAAAATATATTATGCATAACCCAGTTTTCCATAGCGGAAAACTCACCAAGGGAATACTGTTTGCTCCTATCAGAAATGTACCCCAGAATTACAGTAATTTATAGCCTCATTTTCATTGACAAAAGAAATAATATAATTCTATTCTGACAAATATCAGTACACTGAAAAAGTAATGAATAAATGCCTATAAACAGGTATCAAATAAAGCAACTATCAATCACTGCAACAAAAATTTTAATTAAATCATACATTAAGTAAAAAAAGACTGAAGTAAAACCAAGCCATATAATCTGAAATCAAAATAAAAATCCGTCTATCATGCCAAAGCACAAAAACACAATTCAGAGCACTGAAATACCACAACCTGTTAAATGACCATTCATCTAATTGTTATTTATAAAGCTCCAAGTATGCTAAACGAAGCCAAACGTAGATATTCAGCAAAGTACTTATACATGTGCCAAAGTACATCTGTATTTTAAAACCATTTTTTATGTGACAGAGCTTAAAACGCTAGAACTGTTCATGTACACCTCTACAACAATTTCTTTTTAAGAGACAGAAAATACTCAGAAAGCGATCTGCACTGTCCACATTTTAGTATTACAAATCAAACCAGCATTCAGCCTAAGCTGAATACATATTTCTGGAGACACATCAGAAAGAACCCTGAGGATTAGTCCTAACACAAAAGGATGAGGGAGTTGCCTGCTGTCATCCTGCCAATTTTGCAGAACAGAAGAGTTAGCAAATGAGGCATGAAAAGATGTGAGCAAAGAAATTCATACCTATGAAAAATGCAGCAAATATCAGGTGTGCAAGAAAATTACAGTAAGTAGTATCAGGCCCAATCACAAGAATTGCTGACCAGCTGAAAGTCCTTTTGGCCTCAGCTGGAAATACTCAGCACCCTTAAGGCTAGTTAAACTTATAAGCCATCCTAATTTAATGCTATAAATTAATTTTGAATATTCAGCACTTAACTTTTTAAGGCTCTGACCTTCAATCTAAACCAACAGTAAGGCACCAGCACTGGCTGAAGGTCTAGCTACATCAAGAAAATCTTCCTGTATGGCCCCATTTGTATCTGTTACCATAAAGGATATAGTTCTCTCTTTTTTAATTCCTTATAGTGATAGAAATACCAAATATGCGTATCTTACTGCTTTAGGGAAAGCCCAAAACCTCCTGTTTTGGGCTTTGAAAATCTCTCATTAATGCAGCTGGTGGCTTTCAGAGTGCAATGACAAAGGGAGAGCATTATTTAAGTGTGTGGGTGCACGCACACACGTGTGCAGCGAAAGTGAAGAAGAAAGAGGCACGCACTCTATATTGTAATTCTCCAAACCTCAATATGGTAATAAAGCACCCTCAGAGCAGATGGACAGTCATGTTATGAAAATATACAGTTGACTCAATGCTGCCATGTCTAGCAAGGTGGGCTGACAGGTTTCATACAGCAAAGGCTACCTCTGGGGGAGGGGGAAAGCTGAGGTGGGGATGAAGAGTTCCACACCTGCCTGGAACCACCTTAAAAGTCACTTTAATTAATCTGACACAAAAGATTCAACAAAAATAAAAAAAATAGAGAAAATAAATTCACTGAAGAACAAAAAGCTTAACTTACTGAATAAGACACCACGTTAAGAGATTTCCCCACTTTCCCTGCTGTAAAGAGCTTCTGAAAAATTCAGCCACCGAGCTACTGCTTTTCTTGACCTTTTCGCTGAAAGAGAGCAAAGTAAAAACAGGAAAGAGCTCAAATTATATGCAATAAAGATGCTTCACATTAGGAAAGTCTTTTGAGTCACTGTTGCAAATTCATTCTGTGTCAGATTTGCCAACATAATGCCTGCTAAAGACTATCTATTAACAGCACCAGCAGTCAAAGTGAGCTTATTGTCTCAGCTGTTGCAGCAACACCGTACGCACCATACGATGCAGCTATGTAGTATTTGCATCTGTTGCTAGTTTTCCACACCCAAAAGCTCACTTCATGTCTTATGATTAATTTATAACGCCCTGAGCCCCAAGGAGATTTCCTCTTCTGATTGTCCTTTTCTTAACAATAATGCAAATAAACATGGAAATAAATCTATTGTCTGAGGAACCCTTCCACTAATTTTGTTCTTTGATGGTTTGGTTGATTTAGTATAGCTAGGAATCAAGAGTAGAGTGGATCGTAGCTTAATATAGAGTGTGGTTAATCTTCCCTTTGCATAATGCTGGTACACTATGGCCCAAATACCAGAGATTTATTTGATGTGTACATGCTTTCAAGCATTAGTAAACAAGTTGCAGCCCATTATGAAAGAAGAGCAGATCCAAACAGTTGTGAAGCTCTTTATGTACTAGACTGACACTGGCAGTGCAATATACTTACATTTGCATATATACTAGCTTTGTAATTTTGGAGACTATTTCACCAAGAAGTATCATTTTTTAAAATATGACTAAAAATATGGCTGAGGTCACTTCCCATGGCCTAATGCACTATTGTCTGAAGCATGACAGAACTGGCAGAGAGGCAGTCTTCTTTTTCTCTTTTTCTTCCTTTAATTGAATTTATTCCTCCTAACATAGCCAAAAAGAGGAAAAACATATACTAAAACCTCACAAATGTAAATTCCCATGAAAAAACAAAAAGCTTCTCTCACTTATAATTTCTTATTCTTCCATTACTCTAAAGAATATGGTACAAAACATAGTGAAGTACTCTACCAAATATCACAGAATTTTTTTACTTTACTACACCTATCAAATACATTATTATCCTACGTTCTGTAACTGAAACATTTTAGCTGTTGTTCCATGTACTAATTAAAACAAGTTGGTCCTTCAGAAGCCGGTCAGAAGAGAAAAATATTAACTTAAATAAAAATTATTGTTAATAGTGAAGTTTCAAGCAACAGTACAGTGGAAGCACTTAAGTGCACAAAAGTCACTTACATGTGGCAGTGCACCCTGGGGTAAGAGACCCACTGTGAATCTACAGTATTTTAACACACACAAGCAAAACCACGCAGGCGGTACTGTTAGGTATCAATAAGCCATTCTCACAATATGGTGCATTTTTTCTACCGAGTAGAAGAAACATGATCCCACGCTGAGGCACTAGCTTTAGAGGACAGTACCTAACTCCTTGCCCTCTTGCATACATACGCGATTTTCAGCAATTCTCTTGTGTTTATACTACATTGGCTCACACACCCACCCCACCCCCCATAGGCTACAACTGGACATCATCAGTCACTTGCCATCTCTGGCCTAGATTTTATCCTGTTCTGTGCTAAACACTAACTTGAGATGACTCAGGAACAGCTGCCTCTGTTTTTTCCCCCCGTAATAAATGAAGAAGCCACGACAGAGGCAGAGAGAAAGTGGGGGCTGGAGGGGGAAAGACCTTTCAGGCAGCAATTCAAAAATCTCCTCTACAGAGGTGTAGAAAACCTACACTCCTGGAGCAAGCTCTTCAGATGAAGTCTCAAATCTTGGTGGCAACTATCAAATGGACGTAAAAATATATGCCTGTGAAGGAGGTGCTGCGAGAACAAACACATCAGTGACTGAGAGAAGCCAGGATACCACAAAAAAGTAACACAGTAAGAAGAGAGGATGCCAGTATCTCAGATAAGCAGTTATGGCCATGTTTACTTAAACTGTTCTGCTGAGTTGTTCCCATTTCAGGCAGAAAACCTTGATTTAAGGAAGAGACTTGCAGTTCTGTCTTTATTTTTTTTTTTCCTTCAAAGAATGAAAGAACTTCCTTTTTCAAAACCAAATTAACAAAGTTTACATCCAAACCCTCTCAGTCCCAAAAATCTCAAATCTGAACTCTATTAAAAGCAGCAGTCAGCGCAGCCAAATTCTCCAACGATGTATTTAATAGCCTGTAATACTTCTAATGCCCTATTGCCTGAAGTCTATGATCTGGAAAACCAGCCAAGCACACCCACCCAAGAGCAATGACCACTACAGGGAAGACTGTTATCTCCCTTGGCTACGGCCCTCAGCCACTGCTGGCATGACGAGATCAGGGACTCTCCAGCTGCAGAGGGCAGGCACACAGACCACCTCTCTGACAAGACGGAACCTGAAGCAAGGAGACAAAAATGAAAGCTGTGCCAAGCATGTAAGCATGGAGCTACTCTTTCAAGCTTAATGTTCTGCAGTTTTATGGGTGTGTTTTATTATTTGATTTTATTGGACCCTCCTTCTCCTTGCCTACTGCTTCCCTCACATCAGTTAGGGTTCCTCCCATCATTCCTACTTCACATCCTTCAGGCTGGAAGATTTCTCACATCAATTCCCCAGTTCAACTACTAATATACTCAATGGAAAAACTCCCTTGATGCCAGTGGGGACCAGAGCAGGCATTTGCCCCGAGCTCAGGTATGAGCATCCTACACGCCCAGCAGTACTTCTCCCTAGTCGGCCTAAAGGATGCTTGGGAAAAGCATTTTGATGCAGATTTCACATTTGCCAGTCGTGACACTGGAAAATACAGTTCATGCTGTCTCCTGACAAAAAGCCCCATGGCATGTTCTTCTATATAAGGCTTACATGTAGAAAAGTAAAAATATCTTTTCTAGTAAGTTATGCAAAGCAGAAACAGCCTCCTGGTCCTATTACAGGCGACTGGAAGCTAAAATGATACTAATTATACAGTGCACTTGAACTCCAGCACAGCTCCATGAGTCCTAGCATGAAGAACACTGCAGAGCGAACCCCCTGGCGGGCACCTCCCTGCCACTGCGCGTGGGCAAAGCCCACCAAAGCGTCAGGGGACCACATCTAGGAAGGGCAGGCAGGAACATGCCCTGTGGGCAGGACCGGCTGCTCCTTCGTCACCCTACAGCATGGCGTCAACAGGCACGGGACAGGAGCAAGAACTTACTCCCACACGTGGCACAACTCTCTGCTCCACCTCAGACTTTTCTAAGCACCAAACCGCCCGCTGAAGAGCATTTTCCACTCTCTTGCCAGCCTGACTGTTCAAGATTAAGCAAAGCTGCGGATGACTCCGCAGCTGGTTCCACGTTATCATGCCAGTGGGTTGCTGTGAATTCGCGATGAAGCAAGAGAGGCGGCACGCTCAGATATCAACCAGGCTGAACTTTCAGGACTGGTTTCTCCTCTTTCGGGTCCATCTACCAGGGGTGCAGTGGAATTTTTAAAAAGCTGTCAGAGAAAGTGCCTAAAAGGAAAAAAAAATGATTATTTGCATATATCTTAATAATGAAATGAGGGGTTTTTCACTTCCACACTTCAGTATCTCAAAAATGGCCAGGGCAGTATTATCATTTACTACAAGGATGGATGGATTCCCACATACACTGGCAGTAACAATTTATTCCCTTTCATAATGAAAACAAGCAGAAAATATTTTACTCCAAA
The DNA here is from genome assembly GCA_013397275.1 of Burhinus bistriatus. Lineage (NCBI taxonomy): Eukaryota > Metazoa > Chordata > Aves > Charadriiformes > Burhinidae > Burhinus > Burhinus bistriatus. The sequence continues at coordinate 246,551 of VYXH01008241.1, forward strand.
GGATCATTTTTCCAGCAAACTCTCAAGTTCTCTGAAAACAGCCATAACGACAACACTACTCACAGAACGTTGGTAACTTTGCAGAATGTGTTGTGTGTTAAATATTAATTTTTAAATAAATTCCTTAAGCTACCCTACCATGTCTTCAAAGTCACCCCATCTAAGTACTGTATTAGAGCAATAAAGAATTTTGCATATCAAAAAACTGCACGCATATTCAAAGAGAAGGACAAAAATATCATTCGACTGAAAATGTACAGGAAAAAAGCATGAGAAATGATGTGAAAATGAAAAAAATATAATTAATAATCTATAAAACAATCAGCATGCCAAAAAGATAACTTTATGATCTCACTTCACCTGTGGAAAGGCTGAGCAGGCTTTCAATTTTTTTTCCATTTGGAAGCTCCCTAAGGTCTTCCCAGTAAAAGTGAAGCCCTCCACAGAGCAAATGGGCACTGGCTGACAGCCAGCTTGCTTTCCCGAGTCACTGCCCTTCGGAGACAGGCTCGCCGTCAACTGGTTCACAGACCACAGTCACTGGTCACTATTGCCACCACAGAGAACAAACTAAAAACCACCTTTACACTGCAAAACAATTAACCAACGTAACCAACAAGGCTTTGCAGTATGCAACCTCCAGTGAAGACCGCAATGGTGTGTACGTGCCTTGCAGTTAAGGCTATGCGGTGCAGCACTGCTGTATCCATCATACCATGTTGTACCCAGTTACCCCAAAGGGGCAACATTCCTAAAGGATGGAAAAACGTGGGTTATAGACATTATGCAACATTTGGGGTGTATTTAAACAAACTCCAGGCTTAGCAATTAGTTGCCTCAATATTTTCTGGGTATCCTGAAACTTTGCATAAGGTGTGCAAGCTCGCAGGCAGCCCCCACATGCCTCATCCCTCTTTCTACCCCACGCCCTGGCTAAACCACTGACATCGGGCACCCACAAGCAAGCGCCTGGGATAAACCAAACCCTGCAGCAGCATGAAGCAGGGGAAAAACCCCTGTGAGGAGCAGTTGCTGCTCCGGTGTGGCAGGAGCACTGAGCGCAGCATAGTCCAGCGAGCAGGGAGTACCTCGCCGCATGCCCACCGCTCCGGGAAGCGTGGCGGGGCTGGGGGTCAGGAAAACATGCAGGGCAGGGCAAGCGGCCCGGCCTCGAGGGTGCGCCCACAGGTGCTCAGGGAGACAGGAGTGGTGGCATTCATCCGGGAGCCTGGCAGCCAGGGGCAAGCCCAGGACCATCCCTGACCCCAGGGGCTTCAGGAGAGGCTCAGCAGGCCCCACTACCAGCACCTCCCCATGGTGCAGCTCACTCAAGGGTGGAGCGGAGGCAGGACACAGCCCTGCCCCACAGACCCCAGAGGAAGTCAAATGCCCAAAACGTGGAGGACTTGCTTACGGTGGGGCATGGATTAATCTCTAAAGCTAGCGGGATACCTACAGGAGTAAGCTACAGGTGTAATTAATGTATTTCAATTCAGTGCTCTTTATCACAAAAAACTAATCAGCCTTACCAAAATGCAATGGCAAAGGGTGGGCAGGGGTAGACAGGAGGAATGAAAATCTGGTCACCCACCCCTGGGCAGTTCCCTGTCCCTCAGAGGCCCCAGCTTTCACAGTTTCAGGCACAAGACCCCTAGGCATTCCCATAACCAACCCCCCAGCCTCCGAAATGTCCCCCCAGGAAGGACAGACACCAACCTACTCTTGCAGGGTTTGAACCCCTACTCCCAAGAGTTCACATCTGCAATAGGTGGCTCTGACTAGAGACACAAACAACTTTTTTCTCCTTGAGCAACTGATGCCAGGTGAAGTATCTCCAGATTAAGCTAGATCGGGTGTGATTTTGCATGCACTTCTCCCTAGCTATCACTTTTTCTAAAAGGCAGGGTAATAAACTGCACTGGGGGAGGCAGAGCATTTGGCTGACAGACTTCGGTACCTCACGCGTATTAACGAACAGGACAGCAATAATGTTAAGAAAACTTTCTGTAAGGTTTTAAAATCACTAGCTGGGAAACCCACTCCCCAGCTGCCTAATGATTCAGCTTTGAAAGCAAATATTTAATAATTACTTAGTAGAGGGAAGTTGTGGACAGTTACACCTCGGGGTATTTCCAGAAATGACAACTATTTTAAAATGCAAATTCACAAATTCTGCAGCATATGTAATTTGAATATCTAGTGTACATCCTGGCCACATACCATATTACTAGCAAATACCACAGTGCAAACAGCTTTTCCAAGACTACATATATCCCCAGTGACACATTAGAATGTAGTTTTAAACAAAGATAAAAGCATGTTGTGTACATGGCATGCTTTGGAGCAGGTACCATATGCGCTATCAATAATCTATGGATTAATAGGGCCCTGATGCACAGTAACACATTGGCCGCTCACAGCTCCATGGAAGATTATTCCATTCACCACGAAAATTAGCTGAGGATTAGGTGTATGTTACAATTTTTCATTCATATTTTTACCTTGGTCAGCTCTAAGATACTACTGTGGGGGTTTAGGGGTTTTTTTATTAATCTTATTCTTTAAAGGTCTGATCCTAATTCCATTAATTTGCACTAACATCAAGGGAGCAGGTTCATGCACTAAATCAGAAGATGAATGTTATCTTAACAATCTACTTCTGTGTCCCTAAAAGCAACTATACTAGAGCATTAAAAAAAAAGAAGAAAGATTCATGTAACCTATTATCCTACCACTGACAGCAGATGTAGCTGGTACTTTGGGAAACAGTTGAAGAAATAAGCGAGCATAGGATGTAAAAAAAGTAATTTATATTGGTATGATTACTTGCAGTTTGGGCTGTATTTCTGGGTAGTTCAAAATCAAGATGCTTTTCTAAATCTCGGCATTAGGAACAGGCAGTAAAATAGATCTATATAACCACCTGCAACAGCAACCCATCTTGCAACAGGCCAAGGTCTCCTGACTATTTTATTTTCTTCGTTTTTATTTAGAACAGAGGTCTGGATAGTCAGGTGAATAGCTGGCCACAAAATAGAATGTCATTTACTAGTTACAACCCAACCTACAGTGTGGGAGATTCACCTTCCACTCTGTGTAGCTCTAGAGGCTTTCCATACAATGATCAGCATTTGTGCCTGGGCAAAATGACTTCAAAATAGTAACAAACTGGAACACTTCCAGGGAAACATTTTCCATCCCCTCTGTACATGCTGTGAACCACCTTAGAAACAGCACAGCCCTGGAGAGTAAGATCTCCATGTGTTACTATCCCGTCCAGGTCTCCTTAGTTAAAATGAGATTGTCCCTAACGAATTCAACAACTCGGGCAGGCTAAAACACCACTGGCATCACCGGGGGGTCAGGAGTCTGATAGTCTGTATACACACAGTGGTAGCGAGGGGTATTTGCATTTCTTAATAAAAGTGTTGTTGTTTCACCCTTTGGACAGAAATGCTGATGACTGTCAAGGATCTGGAATTCTCCAACATCCCCCTGCAAAAGGTACCTCAGAGGGGTTGTTTCTGTGCCGGTTACCACCGCTGAGACACAAAGGCATTGCAACGGTTCTAGCGACCTGCCTGACTTCTCCTCCTACTTACAGTGGGTAACACACAGCTAAAGGGAGCTGCTTACACTTGGCAAAGCAGAATAGTGCAACTTCGGCATAAGTACGTTGCAGCACCTACAACTATCAGTGTATAAATATTTCAGAAAGTAAACTCCATTTTGGTTTTGTTTCTTTGTTTTTTAAATACATATCTATTTTTTGTAATTGTCCGGTAAGCAGCTTGTGCAGAGAGGAGTATTATACAGTGCAAAAACACGCTAAAATTGCATTTGCATTCTAAAGATAAAAGTTTCTATTAATCACATCAGAAAATCAGAGAGTCTGAAAGTGCAAGATACATTTTTGAAGGGAAAAAGAAGTTACAAGTACCAAAACACTTTCAGAAAGGAGGCTGACAAACTTTTCCTTCCTGTCCCTCAAAAAAGAAAACTCCTTTAAGTAGCTTGCACGTAGCTAAACTGCTACAATCAAACTGGTGCAACCTACACCAGCAGTACAAAGCCAAAAATGTGCTCTACGTGTTCCATGATAAGGAATTTCGGAAAGCAATGTACCTACCTATCAGCACTATCGCCAGCTAAGTGACTTACCAAATCATCTACGTAACGACGTAATTGCCAAAAGCTATCAAGAGCTTGATCAACAGTGGGGTACCATCCACAACACCACTGCACTACACAGAGCGACAGGACAGAAATCCTCAGGTGGGCTTGGCTTTGGCTGGCCTCTTCTGTTTGCAAAGTACAGTATCATTAGTGATTTTCACCAGTCTCCCTCTTTATTTTGCATCCTCTTTGGGTGAAGTTTGTTACACTGTGAATGCAAAGAGGCAATGGTCCTTGGGCTCCATTATGCAGGTAGGCTGCAACTTACTGTGTATTTGTATGTAGTGATAAGACAATGGGTAATGGCTTCAAACTAAAAGAGGGTAAATTTAGATTAGATCTTAGGAAGAAATTTTTCACTATGAGGGTAGTGAGGCACTGGAACAGGTTGCCCAGGGAAGCTGTGGAGGCCCCATCCCTGGAAGTGTTCAAGGCCAGCCTGGATGAGGCTTTGAGCAACCAGGTCTAGTGGGAGGTGTCCCTGTCCATGGCAAGGGGGTTGGAACTAGATAATCTTTAAGGTCCCTCCCAACCTAAACCATTCTATGATTCTGTGTGAAGTGCTATATTCTCCTGATCTCACCACACATTTTTATAAGAACCAGGAAAGCCATAATGAACTTACAGTAAGGGATTGTGCACACACTCATCTGCACACAGATGTGGGGAGAACAAGATTGCTTGTTAAAAAAAAAAGGGGAAAGACAGCCCTACTTTATGCTTAGAAAAGAAAGGTCTCTCTTTAATAAAGTAACTCGTAGCCAAATCTTGATGTTACAGAAGATAACTTATAATACCTCTCAAGCAAGGTGGAGAATGGACAGCAGAGACTATACATCCCCATGTGTCTTTTCCTGAACCCAGATACACTCATATTTGTACAAGTGAATCCAAAACACTTTGTAGCCCTGTGCTATTAACCTTTTTGGGACAGTCTTCATCAAATAGTAAATGGGGGAAGAAGGGGGAAGACAGAAATGACAGAAAAACATCTCTTTGCTTCCAACTTTACCTGTATAGGGATATTCCCAAAACTGGACATAAAATGTCCAATCCTGAAAGGTAATTTTGCCCCGGTTTTCAAAAGGCATTTTTTCAACCTATCTGAAAGGCTTTAAAACTTCTCTGTCTTTATCTGCTCAAAATGCTGTCCTTCCTCCTGCAGTCCTGGCATTCTTTGTGGTGAGACTGTTTCAGTATCAATATTAATATTCAAATGTCAAGTTTGTGACACTACATTTCCTGTGCTATTTAAAGCATTCAGAACAATTATTATCTGTGAAATATTAAACAGTAAATTTTTGCTACCTGCTTACAATTTCAGTAGCCCCAGCTGTGACAGAACAGCACTTACACCAGTCACATGCAATTTTACATAGAGATGTATTGTTCAGCTTTTCTAGCAGTACTCGTACATTTCCCCAAATTGGCTTTTGTTGTTTTTAGCACAGCTACACATTTATTCTTTTTCTGGAGCGCAACAGATATCAAGTGAATTTATAGTATTTAGTATTTCAGACTTTTGTTCCACATATATTCCCTAACTGATAGCAACTTTAAAATATAATGAACAACTGAGCTTTTTTTTTTTTTTCCTTATATTTATGGAATAGTAATTCTTTCCTTTATTATTTCTACTGCTCTTAAAAAAAAAAAGAACCTTTCATTTTTGCTTTTTTTTCCTGTTTCAGTACTCAGTTGAGTCTCTTTCTTTTGTAATTATCTATACTGTGGTTACATGATCTTTGGCTATAAGGCGTACTTTTGTTATAACATGTAGGTGTCTTTACAAGCAACATACATCAAGAGCTGCACAGCTGAGAATATACTGAACACTCCTTCCTATCAAGCTGCCAAAGTTTTGGAGAAGGTTTCATATAATAGTACAAACTGAAAATAATGAATGCCTATTGCTGTATACAGAAAGGTGCATGTTAATTAGATAGATACGTTTTTCTTCTTGTCAAAGAACAGCTTTATGAGGAATGCACAAAAACCACACCGAGTCTTTCATTAACAGACAACACTACAAGCTACAGATCAAAATGAAATATCCCAAATAACTCCAGGAAAGCTTTATTTTCAGTGTATGGCTTGATCATGCCATAAAGTACTTTAGTATCACTGTACAGGTCAGTTATTTCCACTGTTCCCCCCTCTGAAACTGGAGGCTGACTTCAGAACTTGCATGCTTCTTTCAGTCTTAATTAACTTCACTCCAAATTTGAGCCAAAGGGGTCTGATCCTAACACTCCAAAACTCAACAGGAGGAACGCCAGTGGGAACAGGGCCTAAAACAACACGTCTACAGTAGTCAACAACTCTGAGTTATATAAATGCTTGCTAATATCTCTATACTGACCGCTCATCAACATTTCCATTATAATCCTTGTACTTGGGGATGTCTGTAGGTTGGATGCTATCCATACTTCCCTCCAGCCAGCTGAAAGGAATTGTTTTTGAGTGACAGAAGGCACCTCCCTCTCCTCCAGAGACCTGCAGACAACTAACGGAACCCTCATTTTTCACACAAATCAACAGGATCCTACCATCTTAGGCTGAAATTGGGTTTACCTGCTTTGCTACAATGTGCTTTTGCAGGGTCGTAAAAGGAAGCTTTGGTTTTGTTTCAGGAAATCAAGCACTACCAGCTTTTTCACGTAGTATGTCACGATGTGAAATAATCAGGGCTAGAAATGCAACGAGGTTTAAACAACAGCTTATGAATAACGTGCCCTGCAATTCTTCATCGTTCTGTTTACACTGCCTTGAGAGTTATAAATGAAGTAATAAAGAGCAAAATCCAGTCTGCCAAAATAAGGAGCCTGTCGCAAATGCTTTTTAAAAAATAGCAGGGGTAATACTAACATCATGACCAGTATTCTTCCCACTCCAGTCAGCGAAACCATCCTTGAATTTGATCTCCTGTTGCACCCAGAAGGATGGCTATGTTTGTCTACAGAGCCACCGCACTATTATAGCTGAACTCATTATTTTAAAGTGCTTGAAGTACCTTGAGCATGACAGAAGACACAGAAAAACAAATTCTATTCGACAATATGCAATTCATACGAATGTTAATTAATTCACATTCACCACATAAACCGAAGCTGTTCCAAAATACCCATTACGGTATATTCTGAGAACAAGTACTATGAGCAAAACACAAAACTTGGCTTAGTTTAACCAAGCCACCAACACAACTTCATACATCTTTCTAAAATGAGCCCAAGTCTTCCTTCTCCTTCCTGCTCCTGGAGGGATGCTAGTATTAGGCCCACCAAACAGCACTGATCAAGAATCAGCTCTAGAAGTAACTGTCCTTTCTGCAGAAATCAGTTGTTAAGGGGACCAATATCAACAGTTTTTAGGAGTGATGTGGGTAAAATGTGAGCGGAACCGCTTCATGCCCTAGTTGAGAGGTCTCACTGAAGGAACGGGCATACATGTTGCACTGAGCCTTTACAGTAAAATATGATTATTCCTTCTCTCACCCTTCCAGGACTCCTCTGCATCTACTCATTCATCTTCAGGCCTCCCTGGGCACCTGGAAGCCGAACCACGCGATGGACCGGCATTTGCAAAATGGATCTACCACTGCTCCCCCCTGAACTTCCAGCCACTTGCCCACGTAAGATATACCCTGCTGAGGAGAACTTCCTCTGAGACCCTGGAGCACTCTGCTCTACAGAAGCTGGGCCAGAAACAGCAAGACGGACACCAGTTACACGGCACTAGCTAGGTGAGCTGAACCCGCTCGTAGTGGGCTCTTTCTCCAAGGCCAAAGCTTCTCAGTCTTTTGTCTGAGGTACAAACACGCGGAGTTTATACACTTATATTGACAGGTGAACAGCTCTGCTCTCAGTAGAAACCACGATTTCTTTTGAAGTCCTGAAGTTAAGAGATGACCCAGGTCAGTCTTCACACATCACACACCACAGCCTTTCTCAAACCTAAGAAGAAAAATAAAAAAACCACCCCAGCAACAAAAAGCCCAGCTACAGAGTAAACCCCACTTACACACGCCATAAAAGCTCTTATTTTCCATGCCCATCCAAGAACACAAATTGTCCCAAGACTGAATACCAGCTCTCCACAAAGGACCTCAGAGCCCATCGGAGTGTCTCAGCTCCCCGCCGGCTCCAACCAACCAGGCACTTGCACATAACAAAACTGCCCTCAGCCAGCTACAGCCACACACTTAGCATCCAGACGTCAGCTTCTTTTCATCGCATACCTACTCATTCAGGTCTCTGTAAAACACACACATGAAAACTTTACTAGTACGGAGGGAAATCAGTGGCCACAACTGCAAAGCGCCGTGTTGCTAGCCAGAGACGACCAGTGCACAATCGGATGCTGAATGACTGCCAGCAAGGAGGAGTCCCAGTTTAAGGCATCGAAACCACTTGGAGAGCTGCTGCTTGGCCGATTACATCCCTGCTGAAAGGGTAGGGCTTCAGAGCAGTGTGCACAGCAGATTAGACGCGCGGCTCCCATGAGCAGCCAACAAGAAGCTGCAGATCTGAACTGCCGCACGTACTCTGCAAATAGACCCTGGTGTGTACTCGCACTGTAACATGCCTTCGAGCTCCACTGTTAGAAAAATAATAGCCGTATCAGTGAAACCGTAGTCCATGGGCAGTGACCACAACATGTGCTGAACTCCCTCTGAAATGAAGTGGCCCGTAAGAAATTTTAAAAACCAAGTGAAGGATGTGGTAAAACTCCTATCAAAAAAATAGTAAGGGCAGTGTCTCTTTGAAAAAAAGGGACAATTTGGCATTTGCAGTGTGTACAAGATGTCTTCATACACTTTCCTGATTCCTTGCCAGTAACTATTCAAAAAAGACCACTTAACAAGCAAACAGGTCTTCAGCACAACAAATAATAAAAAAGAGAGCAAAGCTTGTGCTATTTAAATACCATGAAACATTCTGCTAATCATGCACAGATGGAAGTACAGACGCTTCTGCCAGACGCCTTGTTCAGAAACTTTGCTCTATTTTTAATTATTTGATGCACAGAGGACCTGTTTGCTGATTAAAAGGGCACTGCCTTTAAAAGGACTCCATCAATATGGAGTCTAGTCTTGTTTTCAATGGAAGATTTAAAAAGTAGTAACTCCTATCTCCGAGCTCACTGCACCAATTTTTATGATCTTCCAAACATGTGGGGTTTTGGTTTTTTTTTTCAGATGTTTCTCTCACCTTGGGAAACTGTCTACACACGGGCAAAGTGAAACTATATGCAAGCTATTGTTTAAATACACTGAGTAAATCCATTTGGAAAATGTGTATTTTTCACTAATATCCTTCAGTTTGTATCTTTTTTGGTTACCTATAACAAGAAGGGGTTATCAATTTTCAGATAAAAGCATTATTTTGACAATATTCCTTTCAGTCAAAAGCCTAGTTTTTTGAGAAAATGTATCATCTCCAAAATTATAAACCAAAATACTAAATCTACTATAATCACATTATCATTCCAATAGTCAGTTATTGGCAAAAACACAGTGATACACAAAGAGAAAAAACCTCACATTTTTTCCATTTCCTACTTTCTGTGAACTTCACTCATTCAGTGGTACGGTGCTTCATTCCTGTACTTCTCCATAGCAGTCCAGGAATTTTTCCCCTCACTGAAGAGCCTCACTCAAAATGCATACCATGTTCAATTTCTTTTCTTTTTCTGAATGAAGTGCTTTTCAAACATTCTTTTTTGGTTTAGCTTACATTTTATCTTGAAAGTTCTGCAACCTGCTACTACAGAACTTTGCCACTGGAGCAGAATCATGGTATGAAAATGATGAGAAATCCAAGGAAAACTGCCCAAGCTGTTACTTTTGTCTCACCAGCATGACACGTGAAAATTATATTACATTTTTAAAGCTAAGTAACCTTAACAATTTGAAATGCTGCTATTAACACAGTAAAAGAATCCTTTGATTAGCAGACCACACGATACGATAATGAAGTAAAAGTGAAAAAGTGACCCCATTATCTTGAGAACAAATGACCCAAATGGGGTGCCTCCCAGCTCATTCTCAGGTACAAACAACTGATTTTTTTTTTATTTTTTTTTATTTTTTAACACTGTCAGCATGTAATATTATACAAACAAATATATGCGACTGATTTGTTAAAGACCAGCTGACAAGCCTGAAAAGCAAGATGCCTGCTGAAGAGACAGTGCAGCTGGAAGCCAGGGAAGACTGGCAGGGGCACATGGGACTGAAAATCCAATGTTTGGCCAGGGAAACAGGCACCCACAGTGAAGCTGCAGAGAAGAAAGACAGGGTTTTTCCCAGGAGGAGAAGGGGAAGGCTGTATGGAGTGAAAGGCTTGTCCAGGCAGATCATCAGGGTTGCAAAGCTCACAATCTAACTATGACTAACGAGGAAGGAAGAGCGGTAGATGAAACGACATTCAAATTTGCAGTTCTGCAGAAAATTACTAAGGTATTGAAACCCTCTGAGCAGAAATGGATTTTAGACACATAGAAATGCACATAAAAATCAGGCTGAAGAAAGGGCCAACACACCATCAAAGTATCGTGCTAGTAACAAACCTGGTGAGGGAGTCGTACAAGTAGGTCAGATACGCAGCAGCGAGAACTGCTGAGCACAGAAGAATCTCAGTAGAGAAGGGGGTAAGGAGAAAAATTCATTGGCCAGCAATAAAAGAATAAAGTCTGGAAAAGGTTAAAACGGGACAGAAGGATGAACGAGCAAAATACTGCTTGGCCTACATAAAGATTAGTCTAATTCACCAACACATCCACCTGAAGCACGGGAAGAAGACCAATGACACTTTGACTGAGGAACGGTTTTCATTCCCTTTTCACCCGGGAGAAAAAAACCAAGGCAATGCTCAACTGCTGCAGCACCAACCAAGCAGTGCCTGATCAGCAGTGCCGACCTGCCAGTGACAGCGCCAAGTCCAGAGGGCCACGACACCCCCCTGACACCCCAGGCCAGCCCCTACGCTCTGTCACACCACATTTACACCATCCAAGTAAGTAATGGAGGCAGGGAACCAGAGCCCTCATTCCACCGCTGCCTTTGGCTGGCTGAGCACCCCGGTGCAACACACAAAGCGCACAGTTCACACGAAAATAGATAAGGAGCAGAAAAACCTGGTTGCTGCAGCACAGGCTGCACCATCACTACTGGTTTCACAGAGACGCTCTGGCCGAGCTGTATAAACAGCACCAAACGCTGCAGCCAGCCAGCTGACAGCTCAGATGAACGCGCTTCATCACAGAGCTGCACACATAGCAGAAGTGTGTCTTAGTTTGCATTTCTCCCATTCCATACAGCCAGTGTGACATTCAACAAGTTTGGCTCCTTAGGTAACAGGGCCGTACTTGACTGCTCCTGTTTAATGTATTTCAGATGCTTACTATAAACCTTCTACCCACCCCAATTTTCCTTAGGGCCCTTTCTGGCTGTACTGTAAGAGATAACATCTGGATAGCAGTGTCATGTAACAGATGTCATACTTCCACTCAGGAATCACTTTAGTTCACTCAGTCACTACACACTGTATCGCCCCCGAATCTGCTGCTGAGTTGCAATCAAAATAAACTGGCGGTGACCAACACGTGGTAGGACGTACCCATGCCAGCTTGTATCATTCTCATACCTGAAGACCAGGAACTGTGACTGAGTTATTCTGTCAGCTTGAGCAAATACGGAACAAAATACAGACTTTTACTCCTTCTTCGGTCCTTCTGGTATTGTAGTACCATATATATTTTAAGTTAATATATAATATACTTGTGCACTATCCACACAAACACACAGTGCAATTTTAAACTAGAGATTATTGGTCCGTAAGATCCATCATCATCCTCTTTTCCCGTAAAATAGAACACAGACCTCAAAACATGTTAGAGAGACAGCACTGCCATGTCACTTATCTCCCCACAATTTAATTAATCAACTGTCAAGTTCACACAGGAAATCACAAGTGATTTTCAAGACTGTGTCATCAACAACAAAAATATCAGGTCAGATCACAGCAGAGACCCAAGAAAATTTAGCAAGACTGATAAATAGGAAACCTGAAACTCATCCCTGATTCAAAGAGGACACAGATGAAACCTAAGCAGAGAGGTGAGGCAGCTTCTCAGTTCTGCAGGCTAGGAAATGCAAAGGCAAAGCGTTTGCCCAGATCCACCAGTTCGTCTTTGGCTATTCCATCAGCAAGCATGGCTCACAGAGGAGTCATGCTAACACAGGTAGGGTAGCTGGCGTGTGGGAGAGAGAATCCAGAGAAAAGAAATAGAAAATCTAGAATGTATTAGTTCCCTCATTTGTAACAAAGCAGGGGGGAAGGTACCATTTTCATTTGGGCGTCAGGGAGACAAGAGCAGTTATCAGCTGAGAAACCTCCACCATATGTAACGAGTTCAGTTTTGTTTGTTTTAAACCAGATGCTCAAATCTTAAGACATTAGTATGCAACCAAAAACTTGTATTAGCTGAAAGATCATGTTCACAACATTCATATGGTAGTCTTTTACTTGAATAAATACTGATAGAAATACTGGTATAGGTGTGTCTGGGGCCGAACATTTTACTCGAAAGTTCAATCTTAATGACAAGCAACATTGCCTCCCCTTGCTGAGGGAAGAAAACACCTTGGACCAAATTTATATGGCCTTAGGCACGACCTCTCCTGAAATCATAAGCAATGCTGCTTGTGTAGAGTTTCAGTCTTTGGGGAAATGCTACTAAGCCCAAAGAGGAAGGTGAAGAGAGGGTGGTTTGGACAATTCACAGCTGGAGAACTACTACTACAACCTTCCACCTCTGAGCAGGCAGTTGAAGACCAGCGCAAATCACCATCTAATAACTCTTTGGTTGCCTCTGTAAGATGAATCCGACACCAGGGCTCAGGATACAGATCCCTCCACAACAGCTATAATGGTTTGTAGAAGGATCTGTCAAGGTACAACTCCCAGGTGTTTAAGTGAACCTTTCAGATCATGGGTGGGGCATTCTGCTTGTGGTCATAGTTTCCTTTTCTGATTCTTATGGAGGATTTGTGTTTCCCGTAATGCCAACACAGCACTACCTGAGATACCTTGAGGCATTAAAAGAATGTAAATAGGAAAAAAAAAAAATTAAAAAAAAAAAAAGAAAAAAATGGTTCAATGACTTTCTGTTGGGCTTTACTTGCTTATTTTACTATGCTCCCTACTTATTGCATTTTATAAAATGCAAAATTTTACCTATCTTACCCTCTTACATCTTTGCTTTTAAAATGTGACATATTCTGTAGAAAAAAAATCTCCAAAAAGCAAAATGTAACTTATTTTTATATTAAGTAAATTTAAAAAAAATCACCCAAGCTGAAGCAAACATACACATAGAAAGTAATTGTGTTCGTATTTGAATTCTGTACTTCAAGCCACCTTTGATCAACCTGATTAATATTCCTTTCAAAAGATTTTATAGCTCGTGTACTTCATGAACGCAATTAAAGTAGATTAATCTGTTCTGAATTCTATGTTTCATAAAATTACTGTTCCTCTGATTAATTTTACAAAAAACACATGTAACTATGTACAAATGCATTCTTCTCATTGATAAAACAAGCCTGTGACACAGCTTCCAGTACCGGCCAAGAGATATCACTATGAACATCTAATAAATCAGCAAGCCTGATGATGCAATGTCATGTGAGCTAATACTCAAAATACTACACTTCTATTCAAGTAAAAGAAAAAAGAGCCCAATTCTCAGCTTGTAGCACTGGATCCGCTAAAATGCAGTTCTTCAGGTATCAGTGTCTGTGGGATAATCCCACCAGCTAGTCAAAGTGACTGCAGCTGATCCACAAACCTTCCTCTACTGAAGTCAATAATAAAATTTTAATTGGATTCAATAGCATGGTTTCACACGGTTGAATTTCAGAGACGCTGGGTCTGAACAGGATCCATCTGACCCTTGGTCTGCAGGAGAGACTCAGTTTGACCTTACCAGGACTACCATGGGCAGACTGATGTCACTTCACCCCACAAATCCCCTTGCCTGGCGCTGTAGCTAAGCACCACTGAACTCAGGTACCCTCTAGGAACACTGCGATGTTGTAATTAGCAGTGAGACTTGTAATGCATTCTCCTGCCAGAAACAAGGGTTGCTGTGGCCACTAGAGTAAAAGAATGTGAAAAGGGATTGGGAAAGAATAAAGACAGACAGGTAACAGCAGAGAAAACATAGTGATAATTTATTTAAGTATCTCATACTAAAACAACACAACAATCACCAGTATCAGCTGAACTGTCACAGAGATATTACAAGAAAACAGTGATTTTTATTTCTGTTTTTTAAAAAATAAACTTTCCTTTAAAATGGATTATTTCAGTGGAGGGAAGAAATGATACACAGAAGATACCTCTGACACAAGCTTCTACTTCCTAATGTGTAAATTGTGCTAGGCTCTGTTTTGATTTTTGGAGAAATGATGTATTTAACATCCTGTTTGCAGTGCAACGGTAATCTAAACCCCTCTTTTATTTTTTGGCAAATGCTGTGCATCACTCATGTTAAGCTTACCGTTAACTGTGAACTGTTAACATGTCTTAGTGTGGTTTCAATGTTCCTATGGCAAGGCTAAACAGCATTTAGAAAACAATGATATCCCCAGGCCCACACTGTAGTTTCTGAAGCACAGATTAAGCACGGTATTCTGCTCAACAAGCTCATCACTGTTAAGTAACTCATCAGAAAATAAAGAGGGAATTATCAAATGGGAATTGCCAAGTAATTAGTTCTCTGAAGCAGATGACATACAACTGTTAAAGGGAGGGGCTTCACTGTTAGTCATATGTCAGAGTAGAGCCTACTAATCTGTAAATAAAAATGCATTACATATCATTAGTGCTATGGGTTTTTAACTGCTAGTGGTACATGGAAAATAAACTTACAACTTTTCCTAGTGCAATAATCAACTAGGATTTTTTTTTTTCTCTTGCATACAGGGAATTTTCAAACCATCCTGGATCTACTTGCCATCAGACTATCTGGGGAAAGCTACAGACACAGCACAGTACCAGGAAGGGGATGTGCTCAGGGGCTAAAGAAGAGGAGAAATGCTTTTACTACCATATTAATTTGAAAAATCACTCTCTACTCAGCTACTACACATGGCACTGAAAAGGAACTGCACCAATGAGAAAACATTCACTAGCACAAAAATTCTGAGCACAATAAAGGAGGATTAAGCCTGCTTTTTCTAATTATCCTTCTCCATTAAAGCCTAACTGTCTTTTAAGCAGTTGGCCTCACAGAAATGCTAAATTTACAAAACTACAAGGGCCTGCACGCGTGGGTACCTGACAAACAAAATGTGGTAACAGTCACAACGACATTCCAATACGAGAGAGAAACACTTCAACCTTTGTACTTTTTAAAGAGCAACTCGATGAATCCTTAAGTCAGGTTTTCATCTAGTACCAAAATGAGTTGATCACTGCTAAGTAACTGATCAGAAAATGAAGGAATTATCAAACTCGGGGGTTGCCTCCATCGCAGTATCTCACGACAAGAAACCCTTCAGCTAACACACTCAAATGCAGACACTGCCACTTGGGCTAAACTTCAACCAAAAGCCTACCCCTGGTATCAAGGCACGGCAAAACCCACCGGCACGTCCCTGCCCAACACACACAGCCAAGGGAGAGGGCAGGAGCAGGGCATGCAAAGATGCTGAGGCTTATAAACAACTGCACATTGCATCTAATCATCTCACCCCTTCCAGCCCTCGGCACGTAGAAGTTCTCCATCTCTCTAATACTTACGCTAACATCCGAAAGCCCATACTTTAAAGCAATGCTAACAAGTTACAGC
Source organism: Burhinus bistriatus (assembly GCA_013397275.1). NCBI lineage: Eukaryota > Metazoa > Chordata > Aves > Charadriiformes > Burhinidae > Burhinus > Burhinus bistriatus. The sequence goes on from VYXH01008241.1 coordinate 262,586, forward strand.
GCGTGGGACAGCAAGTCTCTTACTCCATTTGCAGATACACCTTTTTAAAACAGAAGTTGGAAGATAAATCGAACCTCAGGTCTTGGCTTATATCGCATGATGAACGTGAGCCTTGCGTCTTCATGTAGACTAATTACTATCCAATTATACCTAGTTCACACCTCTATTTCACTCATGCTCTTAATACATTAAAAATCTCGATCACATACCTTCTTTTACCCCTGTCGCTATTGTAGGCCTTACTAAACAGCATGAGAGGGAAGAAATAAAACCAGGTAGGATAAAAGGACACTGACATGGCAACCAAAAAGCCACCACTGGACAGACTAATATAGACATGGATTAGGTTTTTTTGGTTTTTTTTCCCCATTACTAAGTATTTTACAAGGACAAACCGTTGTCCATTTACAGTCAGCAGTAGCCAAAAGTCTGCATAAAACAGAAATTACAAATTACGTAAAAAAAAAGCCATATTAGGTAGTGTACAGACATACATATGGAAAATTCAGAAAAAAAAAAATTATTACAAATGGGCTGTGGCTGTAAATTCAACCCAATACTATAATATGATTAATAGGTATCAAGTGACTTGACAGTGGAAAAAATTAAAAAGAACTTTTTAGTTGTTAAAATGTCCAGTGTCTCATGCAAAATCCTCTCAACACAACTGTTTAAAAGAAAGCATTGAATCATTTGCCTACGTGGAAGGAGGCAGGGCATGCTCTGAACAAATAACATTAACTCTAGGTTTTTTAGAGTAGGCTAAAATTAACTAAGCTCATGATTTGAAAAAAAAAAAAAAAAGCTGTATCTGTATTTTTTTTATTATTTTATTTTAACTAATCCTTGTGTCCTTATTCAGGCAAGATGCTTAGCAGGCTCTGCAGCTTGAATTGGAAGGGTAAGCATGCCTGGAGCTCACACACAGCAGCGACATTACTCCCTGAAGCCACGTGATTCCTCATGCAAGTAACACTACAAACACACATGTGTGGCCATTAGGCCTAAAGTAAAGTTCCCAAGATCTGATTTTGGATGCATTCAGTCAAACGTGCCTGATGTGCAGTCCCTCTGACAGACTCCGTGGTAATAACCCAGGTCTGCCTAAAACGGAGCGGGGCTGTTGCCACCTTCACCCTGAAACAAATGTGAAAGCCGGAAAAGATGATGGGTCTTAGCATGCGATGCTCTGTCTCGAGCTGTGAAACCTATCTGTGGCTGCTCGCTGCATGGTGCTGGGTCACGTTTCTTTCACGTGTTACTACTGTGAGCTCTCCTGTGTTACATCCAGTGACAGAGAGAACATTTGTAAGCAGGCAATCTCTACCCCAGTAACTTTTATTTCACTTACTTTGTTTTACAGTGGGCCTGATTTTGATTGTTCCCGAGAGGAAATGAGAACTAACTAATGAGGCCAATAGGGGTACCCGAAACTCAGTGACTAAAATGTCCAACAAGAAAAAAAGCCCACACAAATCTGATCTAAGGTCCACAAAAACAACACTATACCTCAAGCTGAACTGGTAGAGAAAAAAGCAGCATAGTACTATATTCCTGTCTTGCCTCTGCACCAGATTTAACTAGGATACTTTTTTTTTTTTTACCCAAAATGTTTGTTTAACATCTAATAAATTCTTTCACATGTAATGGCAGGAAATGCCAGATGCTAAAATATTCAAGGTGACTTAGCAATAATACATTGTGGATAATACAATCTGATTATTCACAGGATTTGACCAATACGCTACCAACAATTACTTCTTCTAATTAAGACATAGAAGTCTTTCCTGTAGTAATAATTTCTGCAACTAAATACAATTTCATACAACCTAAGCTAATTCTGAAAAAAATGAAATGCTTTGTGGAAATGTTAATGTCGTAACAAAAAGCTTCCTTCTATTCGATCTCCCAAGTCAATAGCTCCTATCAAGTCAGTTTTCTTCCAAAACTGAGAGACGAAATGTGTCACCGCACAGGCACTTTTTCTGGTTTTTCACTCTCAAGAAATTCTTATTGCTCTGAAGAGATATAGTGGTTACAATCCACCCCCACCATTCAAGCTCATTTGTAAACCGTAACAGGCATGTCTTTGCATGTAACTACTTGCTTAGACAACTTCCCTTTAAAGCACAGCACCCTTCCCCACAGCCACAATAAAATGTAAATTATGCGCTGCGTACTTCTCTATGACATGCTGTATACATTAAAAAGTTATTCTGCAATGGAGACTTTCTGATCAGCGCCCCATAAATAGAACGCTATAGTAATTAAGTTTTCTGGCTGTAAATAGAAAGAAAAAAAAAATCCTTTGATTTTCTTCAAGTGCCCACCACGTTTCATTTTCTTTTATTTGAAGACACAAGCAACTTTCTTGTGACCCTTTATATTTATTTTAAGCATTAGCAGTATTGCCATTCCCAAGCACTCAAAAATCATATAACAGGTCCAAAAAACCAGGCTGACTTAATGACAATCAGATTAAAGAAATAAAATAAAAATTTATGTTCTTTTTATTGGCAGTATGATCTCTGAGCCTTGAGACTTAGTTTTTTCAAGGTATTCTCCATAACCATATGGGAAGGGGAGAGAGAGAGGGAGAGCAGACTGATATATGGACACTATTACATCCTGTCTGGCTACAGCATTTCAGGGAAAAAGATCAGAAGAATTGAAAACATTCCTCAAACTGGAGTGAAAGACACCCAGGCACGTCAGTAGCAACTGGTTATCCTGGGAAGCATCCTTATGCCAGACAAAGTTTGGTGCACAGGAGGAACTCAGGACACTGGAAAAATCAAGTGGGCTGCAAGCAACAAGAACCACTGAAAATGTTCATAAAAGTTTAGGAAGGATTTAAACAATTTTATGCCTGGCATTTTACAACAAAAAATCAAAGCCTGTAAACTTTTCCATTCATACTATCATCTTTTAGTAACTGAATATGCTCTGACTTGAGGTGAGCAGAAAATCACTCATCTGGAACCCACTGTCCTGTAAGTCACTGAACTGAGTCACTAGAGTTAATGGAATTTTTTTCTGACGAGAGTTTCTCAAGGACCTCTACTGCCAGGCAAGGGAAGTACAAACGTATGATGGGTAGGTAATCGCGCAGACACCAGTAAGGTGTCCACGCTGATTACAGTCCAGAGCAGACAGCATACACTTGTTAGAGGGGAAAAAAAAAAAAGCGTTACATTCTCACCTTATTGGCAGTGCATATTTGTATGGTGAAGACAAAAATGAAGGTGGTCACTGTCCTACAGGGGTCAAGAATAAATTCACAGCTTGTATTGCTTGCCCATCTGCCTTGGCCTGCGATGTGACTGTTGATCCAGGAGTTGAGGAGATGGAAACCAAAATAAAAAGAAACAGAAGCACAGTTAAGAGTCAAACAATCTACAACATACTACGACATCCCACTGAAGACTGAGAGAGACTGCTTTTGCTATTACTCAAGCACAAATAAACTACAGATTTAATCCTGCAGACAGAGCACATACAGTTGAAAGCAGAGTCTATTTATTCAAACTGAGTGCTCTTTTCCTAAATGTGATCTTAATGAGGTGAAGAATCATAAGTAAGTGGAGATGACTGTCTTAACTGCCGACAGAACATATTTTATTTGAGGAGGGGCACCATCCAGAAAACATACTGCTGCAACTACTACTATTAGGTGAAAAATAATCAGCTTTGGGAATGTGACATTACCTTGTGCACTACTTTGTCATTAATGGCAACATGCTAGAGTTGATGCGTAGTACTGAAAATTCCCAAATAATATAAACAAAGGAAAACTCTACCAATGTGAATTTTTTTTTCTATTTCTGTATTTTAACTCAGTAAAATTACAAAGAGCCAGCATTGAATTTCTGCTGACATCACATGCTAAACAAAATACATTTTGTTTTTTCACTTGGAATCTCACCAAATATTTCTATCACTCTTGGGATAATAAAAGGATTTACTGGGACCATTTCTCCCTCACTGAGAAGCATTTTTGTTGTTTCAGTTTATGAGCATACTTTCGCGTTCCTATTTATGGAAGGATTTACACACATACTTAACTCTAGATAGGTTCTTTAATCAATCCTCATTCAGCAAAACCCTCATTGGGACACGTACTAAAGTAACTTTGCAGACTGGGACCAATGCACACACACAGATTTGCACGTGTTGTACAACCACCTCAGACTACAGCTTTGAGGAAAAAAACAAAAGCAAAAAACCAAAAAACCATGAAGCATTACATTCTCAACACATGCACTGAGATCAAAAAGGAATTATGGTCATCGATCCGGTTTTTGTGTTTTTGCAAAAGTCAAGAGCCTGCAAAGTTTCTTACATTTTAAAACATCAGTCATGTATCAGCTCAGCCAAAACCAAGTAGAAATCTTCAACTTCTTTATACAAAGAATGCGAACCACTGAACAAGACTCCAAAACACAGTGCCTTTGTCCAAATACCTAGTTATTTATTTATCGCACTTAAAAGTCTTGCATAAAAGTGAAATGAAAGGGG